>JAWWES010000001.1:72203075-72239628 GCA_035583135.1 Lophotriccus pileatus
CTCATGAAGCAGGTTCCATTCTGAAAACCACTTATTAACTCTACTTCCTATTCCTGAAAAGATAGTCTGAAAAGAAATAATTACTATGCGTTTAAATAATTCTGTTGAAAATTTAATGAAAGGATGACCTCTAACACCATCATCATGATGCCTAAACTAAGAAAAACCCGAAATTTGGGTGGGTTCATCTATTGCATTTCATTGACCATCTCTAAGTGTCTTGTTGAAGGCCTGAGAACATTAAGGCAACTAATTTCCTTCCTCCACCAGGGAGTATTTATATATATATGTGTATATATATGTGTGTGTGTGTGTGCGCGTGTGTATGTGTGTGTATATATATATATATATATTTTTAGAATTTTATACCAGTTTCTTTTAGTTTGGATCAGAGCATAGTTTCTGAAGCAAATCACATTTTCTCTTTACTGTGCTACTGTCCTTTGATTTTCACTGCAGACTAATCTTGGAGCTTGCAAACTGCATTTCTTTCAGTTGAAAATGAGATAGGACTAAACTGAATGGTCTCCAGTGACCCTTTTATTTGGATCAAGCTAGTGTCAGATAAAACCCTTTGAAAAGGTGATAGTCTATCAGTCACCTCCTGTCACACTGCACTATTTTCCAGGGTCAAAATACTATTTTAAAAATCCCCTGTCCAGCTTAATGATTCTTCAACCGACCTGAAACTAAGTACACAGAACATAATATTTTCCTATGGAACATGTTGCAGAAAAGAGCAATTCTCTGGGACATTTACAGATACTGAAACTCTAGGGACAACAAAAGTTCCTAACACAGATATTTAAACATTTTCCTACTTAAAAATGAGAATAATCATGCCTAAGATTCCAGATGACCCTACAGTGTAGCATATCCATTAAATATCAGTTAAGTGGGAAAAAAAAAATCACCCCACCTTCTTTAATGCTGCAGATTTCACAACATTTAAATGAATATTAATGTCTGTGATACTTTTTATCCAGGCAATTCTGGACGTGTCAGACCATCACAACAGTTATTTTACGAGATTCCCTACAGCAACAATGCAGCCACAGCTTCAATGGTATTTGTTACACACCAAGATTAGAAATACATAGAAGTCAGTTTGATAGGCTTTGAAGTCCAGAGAAGAGATGACATTTACTGCACTGTTTGGGTAAGTTTTAATAAGATTTAAGAATTTTGTGTCCATATCACCATAAACAAACAAACAAATAAATAAATAAATAAATGTGGTTGTAACTTCCCATATACTCCTAACTTTCACTGTTGTGAAATACCATCTGTTTCTGACATTTAATCCTGTATACGGAACTAAATGAACAATGAGGTGTCTTATGAATATTTTGTAATGCTAACATTACAAAGTGTGTTTGATGCACAGCTGTAAGCAAGTCTTAACAGAATTTTAGAGTACTATTTTATTTAGTAAAATTATAGCATGAGAAAGCACTCTACTAAAGGGATTTTTTTGTTGCTGTTTGCTTTTGATGTCTATCTCTTTTCCCTTCATAAACTACCAAACTCTAACAGAAATGTAAAAGTGGAAGTTATAAACTTACTGCATTACAGGAAAACTGTGGGTAGGCTGTGTAATGTAAACACAGAGTTATACATTGCCCTCATCTGTAATGAATATTTACAGGTATATAAATATAATATTTTTTTTAAGTTTATAAGGGAAAAGGAATATTTTTTATTGCTAGATAGTACTTTTCATTCCTTTCTGAGAAATAGGCAGAGGTATTCAGTACCTATAGTCCCTACCCTGAAACAGTTCCTCATGGGGTGTTTGCTAGAAAGGATGCCAAGGAAACTAGACAGAGCAGTAAATATTGTGCAAGAAAAAGTAACACAAATGATCATCAGAGATCGTTGCATTAAAAAAAAAAAAAATTCTTATACATAAAATCCTTTCATTTAAAAAAAGGGCAAGTTCACTACATTAGAAGACATTTTACATTTTTTCCAGGTTAATGTTCTCATTATTTATAATTTTACTGCATAAAATTATGCATCAGTTCTGCTCATTAGCAGAGGTTCAAGGGGTGAGTTCAAGAACTCAGCCACCTACATAACCACAGCTGTTATCTCAGTCTTTGACTGGCTTCAGGAAATTTCCAACTAACTCTCCAGAACAAATCTGCTTTACAGGTACTTCTTAATGGAATGACATCATACTCAGCAATAAAAGCTGACAAAAGAGGAAGGGAGAGGGTGGCATTTGCAGTAGTGGCATTTGTCTTCTAAAGTACCCTGTTACATTTGGCGGAGCCTGGCTTTCCTGGAGATGGCTGAACACCTGCCTGCCCAGGGGAAGTGGTGAATTAATTCCTTGCTTTGCCTTGTTTACGTGCACAGCTTTTGCCCTGCCTATTAAACTGTCTTTGTCTTGAGCTGCTTCCTTTCTCACTTTTATTCTTCTGATTCTCTCCTCAGTCCCATCGGGGAGAGTGAATTAGCTGCTCTGTGATGCATAGCTGTCTACTAGGCTTTATACCACAATAACTGTTTATATTAAACCACTAGAAAGTGTCAGTGATTCAAAATTCTCCCCATCTTAGTGAGCAGGATGGGAAGCAGAAATCTAAATAATATCATTTGGAGGCACAGAGGAGCCTCAGACCTTTTCCACTAAATGCATTACAAATTTGGGCAGTTTAGATCATTTCTTCTCTCACTGACCAATATCGTCTTACTATTTCTGAGTATTCCTTGCTCTGTCTGAGTGCATCTGTTATCTCCTCTACTATATTAAACTCACAAATATCATAAAACATAGATCATCCATCTGTTTTCTGATTACATTGCTGTTTTCACTGTAAGATCGTTATAGAAGTTTAGGTGGTTTTAGTGTTATAGTAATACTCATACTGATATATTTGTCGAGAACAAATCAAGCCAAACAGATCTAAACCTTACTTTGAAACAATTTCTGGTTCAGTGGACAAGAGGAAAAAGAAAGATTTAACTTACTTGATTTGTTTGGCATTTTGTTTTTCATGGCAACTTCCTAATTAGACTTGGAAAATGAGGTGGCACAGCAGTACTGTACAGCTCATTAAAAACCTCTACTTAAAAAAGTAGTTAACAGTGCTCACAGGAAAATTAGCAGAACATTCCATATGCAGTCCAGTACGTCTAAGAAGTTCAATTAAATAATTGCATGTATTATTTAGATAATACAATAAAAACAGTGCATATAAAATCTATGGCCAGCTCATAGGTGGAAGTGGTTGCAATTTCTTAGGACAAAACTAGAATTTAAGCCATCTTCATTAAATCAGAGAAATTGCTTAAAATCAGTAATGATCAATAATCATTACTGATCAATAATCAACAATCAATCAAGTCCCATTAAGACAAAGGCAGAGTACTGCGTTCAATTAAGAAATATGAAAATCACAATTCAAAACTGAGAAATAACTGATTGGAGGAAATTCTTAAAAAACACTCTAGCTGTGGCCTCACCAGTGCTAAGCAGAAGGAAGGGGTTACCTCCCTTGACTCACTGAAAGAGCTCTTCCTCTTATAGCTCAGGATACTCATCCTAATATAGCTCATCTTTTTTTGCCACAAGGGTACACTACTGGCCAGTAGGAATCCAGGGTTTTCCTCAGCAGTCCCTGGCATGTACCGGCGCCTGGGTTCATTTCTCTCAAGTTGTAGAATTTTGTCTTTCCTCTAGTTGAGCTTCAGCACATTCTTCTCAGCTCAGTTCCAGAGACTGTAGAGGTCCCTCTGATGACTGCACAACTCTAGTGCATCAGCCCCTCCTCCCAGTTTCATATCTGCAAAAACTTGCTCAGAGTGCATTCTGTCTCAGCGTATGGGTCATAAATGCAGGTGTGAAGCAACACTGCTCATAGCATTGACCACAGAGTATAAAACTGATGACTTGACTGCAGCTGGATTCTACCACTGATCACAATCCTCTGGGCCCAGGCCATTCAGCCATTTTTCAATCCACTTCACCGTGCATTTATCTAATTTGTGTTTTGTCAGCTTACCTATGAAGATTTTATGGGAGACAATATCAAACACTTCACTGAGGATAAGCCTTACTACGGTAAACAATGGTGGACTTCTCTATATGTGTTCTGCCCATGTTTTATTCCTCATGAAATAACCTTTCACATTTTGAATTTTGTTGATTTAGATACACAGTATGGAGTTAAATCAGAGTTTGGTGTCAGTTTTCTCTTAAAAATTACAGGAACTGATTTTAGGTTTCTGTTCTGAATCAAATATGAAGAAGAATCAAAAATAAGTTACTGTCTTAGTGACCTCATTGCCATGGTGTAATACTACTCTACGTTCAGGTCACTAAATGCCAAGTGGAACATCACTAAGAGGAAAGACTGTATGTGACTCACATCAGAAGGCAGGGAATATATCATCAAATTCATTTATTTTGTCAAAGTATTGAAGTAAGATTTAAGAGTGCTTTAATGACTGAGTAATGTGTTGGACTGGCACAGAGTCAGCACTGTCTCTTTCTGATTTTGCCGTTTATTAAATATGCCCCAAAACACGTAATATTTAAGTGGAAGAAAACCAGAAGGTGAATTTGTGAATAGCTGAGGCTGGCCCCAAATTGACTGATCATCTTTCTTTCAAGGAAGGATAAAAAGATCAGGAAGAAAGGGAAAAATAAGAAACAAGGCTAAAGTGAGAGCAATAACAATAAATAATAATGAAAAGGAATCAATTTAAGGTGAGTTTTACCAGTAAAAGCTGTATTCAATTTGAATATTACTTTTTATTTACGTCTGTAGAGTTTGCTGTTATTAAAACTAAATATACCCTGTCAGATAATGAATGGAAATAGACTCACAACAGTTCAGCTTTAAAAAGGTTGTCTAGCTAAAGGAAAATGTGTATTAAATCCTAGAAATTACAAATTTTAGCCTTCTAGGATTATAGTTTTGTTGCAGTAGTTATTCTTCAGTTCAATAGAATACAAAAATAGATAACCAGTAGTTTTGGCCATTAGTGTTTTTAATTGGAACTATACTTTCAGGGGCAGCTGTACTACATGAGCTTCTGCTGTAGCTTATATGTTGGCACTCATAGAATTCTTTCAAGATTTGATATTCCAATCCAAAAAGGAAGGTACTTATTAACTGGAAGAATCATGAAGCATACCAATCAGGAAATAGAAAAAAACCCCAAAGAACAGGGAAAATTAGCACAGTCATTTGAGGAACACAAAGTATGAAATTGCATAATTGAGAAACAGTCAAACTATAAGAAAGTTATATCAAAACTTCAAATAAATAACAATCTTAAATGGTGGACTCTGATGACAATACATACCTTCTGCAATATTAACATATATTAACTATCGTAAATCTTAATATTAATTACTTTCTTGTGTGTAAAAATCTTTTGTGAATATTGCTAAAATTAACAAGTAGAAAAATGGGAAGAAATCAAACACAGTACAAATATTAGGATATTATATTGTAAACATGGAATAGAGATCCATTGTGTCTTACTTGACTTCATGGGTGCATTTGTGTTTTGCTTTGTTTGCAACACTAGCAAAGATGTAGGAAAGAAAAAAAGAAAAGAAAAAAGCCAAGTAAGGCAAAATCTGATGAAAATAAATTAATGTGGGAATATTGGAAACAACAATGAATGACACAGAGTTTGGAACCTAGTGAAATGGAACTAAAAATACTGCATAACATTGCTTCTAAACTGAAAAAAAATATTTTAAACCTAGTTGCCTTTTTTTTCTTTTCAAAAATGGTGTTCTGAAATAAAGCACAAAACATGACCTCATTTATAAGGTTGCTTTGAAGACTAAATGGAAAACAAATCTTCCTAATCACATAAAAAATTAAAAAGGAGGATTGTAATTTTTTTTTTGGGGTACAAATAAATATTCCTGCTGCCTACTTATTCTGGCTATAATTATGTACACTGGTAGCTTACTGGAACTCAAGTAAGTTGTGTACCTCATAATCTAATCCAGTGAAGTGAATTTCATTCACTATGAAATGCTAAGTACAGACTCACAGATATTTATTAATCAGCAAAATTTACAAAGATACATTAAACTATACTAGATAATTTTAAAAATTTGAACACAGCTGCAGGTATATAAAAGTATGATAAATAGGTGATAAATATTATAAAAAAAATTTTGGTTTGGTTATATTTAAAAATTTTCATATGGTGAAGCTTACCTGAAAGCTTGCTCAAACAAATGAGATCCTTAATCCATCTGTCCAGCTCTAACTCATTAAAAGATTCTGGCATTTGCTAACGAACAAACAAAACAAGATAATTCTTTTTGGGGAGGAGCGTTTCCAAAGGCTCTAGACTTCACCTACTAAACTCTAATGATTTAGATATGTCTGGGAAAGAAAAAAAAAATGAGAGGGAATCTTTTAATTTATTTCCTTGTAACACACTGAGGATAGGAAAGTAAAAAGCTGATAATACACTTTAGACTATTGACTACTAATTGGCTTTAGATATCACTTGGCTTGCGGTTACATGCCCAAAAAGGCCATGTATGCTGAATGTCTAGGTTAGAAAGTGGTAAAAAGTGAAAACAATAGCCTCTTGCTGGGAAATACATCCATGAATGTCTTCCACAATGCTGAGAGATGAGTTTGAGGAGGAGCACAGCCATGTAAAGGCCAGAGATCAGGCCATACTTTGACCAGCTGGAGTCAGCATAATGTTCCGTGGAGACCACAATATCTGTTGTACCTGGACTAGAGGCCTTGACTGACTTGAGCAGGTTCTGTGCAGGCTGCATGCGTGTATGTGTGTGCGCATATATGTTTTTTGTAAAATAGAAATTACTATCTACCCACTATGTCCGTGCAATTCTGAGAGAAAAATATTAGATTTTATGTCACTGGCTGGTGTGGTTCTATTCTTGGGACCATTTTGCCCCTAATTTTATCTGTGACAAACAGTAACATAATGTCGTCAGAAGAAATTTTACATGAAATTTAAGCCATTGGTTAGTCAAAAGAATTTGTAAGCCAACTTTAAAACTAGTTAATTAAAATTAGTTTGAAAATGTTTTCAGGAGCTGTAAAGTCCAAAACATGGGACACACACAGAACAAGTAAATGTGTTGCACTTGTGGATTACAGATTTTTTTTCCCTAGAGAAAACAGACAAAAACTACCAACCAAACACAACAAAACTTAAAGATCTACACTTAAAGTAATACACTTTTATCAACCTTAAAAGTTTCACTTGAATAAAATTCAATTCTTTAAACACTTTCTTAGCTACAAATTTCAGTTAAGAATAACTGCTTTCTTTCCTTCTACTCTGACAAATCAGTTAATTTTCTTGTTTTGTTAAAAAACAAAAATTGTTAATAACAAGTTTTCTTTTGTTTAAATTCAGCATGCAGTGAAATTTTGTTTAAGCAATTTGAAATAACAAGTTAGATCATAATTTTCAGTGAAAAAAACAAACTAAATGTTACAATCTCCATAGCAGAAAATAGAAGAATGTCCACAAAAATAAATGTGAAATACAAGCCTTCTCATAGAACTAAATATGTATATACTCTATTGGTTAAATAGAGTAAGATCCTTAGTCACCATCGACTGATGGTGATGCATTAAGGTGCCTAAATGTGAATTTAAAGGAAGTTATCACATAAAGAAAGAATGAATCTTTGTGTCTTCATATATCTTTTTGTCCCCAAGGAATAGCTGTCTGAACCTGGAGTAGAAGTGTTGGAACTGAAGATGGATACACTAATTGTATAAATGAGTACCTTTTGCCTATTAGTGCTGACAACAGAGAAAAGAGTGTGAAAAAGACAATGTATTGATACAGAGGAAAGGATAATCAATATTCTGAAAAATTATGTGATAAACAGTGAAAAAAAAAGAAAAAACTAAGTAAAACCACTTATGAACAGTATCAATCACTAAATAATTCTATATAGCTTTTCCAATCTCATATATAATACATAGAATAAAGCTAAATAAGAAGATTTATTTAAACAATGTGTCTGAGAGAGCAGTCATTATTATGTTTTAGCAACTGGACAATGTTTAATACGACTGTTTTGGAATCAATTTTATATGTCTTGGTTCTTGAAACAATTCTACGACAAAAACCAAAACTTAATTCACTTTTTTTTTCTTAATGAAAAGTAGCTGTTAATTCAAAAATACACTTTGGTCTAATTTGTAATAAATGCCCTTTAAAGTAATGTGACCAACTAAATAGATAGATATTTGGAAAATATCTGTCTAAATATCTATCTAAAATCTGCACATTTGCCAGTTTGATTTATGCCATTAGTACAAGAAAAAGAAAATTTCAAAGAAAAAAAACTTGCTAAAATAATATCACATTTATAAATAAATAAAACTTAAATTTATTAATAAATAATGGAAAATTTAGTATGTACAGTTTATTTTTCTAGGCATTTCTATAGATTAGGTAGAATTATTGAAAATTACCAAAGGAAGGTAATATCTTTAATTTAAATTAAGCTCTTCTTTAGGTAAAATGAGCAGAACAAGCCTAATATTATGATGCAGGATTGTTTTATAGTGGGACTACAAAATTACTTAATCTAGTTCCTCTAAATAAACAGTCTCAATAATTTTTTTAAAGGTTAACTTTCACTGTTTTATTAATCATTTTAGTTAATTCTTGCTATCAGTAATTTATCTTTAGTAAATAATGAAACAATACTTTGAAAAGCAACCCTCTTTGTCTGCCCCAGCACTGTCAATGTTACGGATGTTGATAAACAGGCCCGACCTGACACCTGCAGTATCCAACCAGAGAGACCAAGCCATTTTCCTGGCCTCACTGTCTTTGTTCTTTTACGGGTTTAGAGTTTGCCTTCTGGTATTTTCTTTCACAAATCCTCGAGGTACTAATGATCTCTCTCACCAGTCCCACCACCATCTGTACCTATGACTTCCTTATCTTGAAGCAGACATTTATATGACTTTCTTTCATCAGCCCAAGTCCCCAGAATGTGGCTGCACAGTATCAGAGCTCAGCCTGATACAACCCAAAGAGTAACCAATCAATCTCTTTTTTTTTGGTTGGTTGGTTGGTTGGTTTGGTTTTTTGGTTAGTTTTTTTTTTTTTTTTCCTTAATATATTAGAAGGTCAAGATTGGACCCCTTTATGAACTTTTTGCAGTGAAGTGGGGAGAAATTTATTCAGGGAATGGTTTATCTGAAGCTTAGAGTTATGTCTAACTCAGAGTGATAAGAACTGCTGCCTGGTAGTCCTTACTTCACCATCAGTGACTACTCAAATATAGTTGAACACATTTCATCACATGATCTGTGTGTTTGAAATAGTTGGAGAACATCAAATAAACCACTCTAAGAAAATGACGGAATAGACATTTTCATAAAAGTGTGCTGAGGTGTGGTGTCAACTAGAGCATTGAATATTCCAATAAGTGGGGAACATTCTTTAGGTAGGGATAAAAGTGAGACAGTTGTGTAAAGAAGAGGAACAGTGCTCATGGAATTGTGGGAAGTCTGCATTTCCAGTTACTCCTGTCACCTGTGTATTGATAAACATTAGCAAGGATTGAACATGTCTCCTTGCTCTGTATTTAAGAATCTGGAACAGGCAAAATCACAAAACTTTTAGAGAAGCACAGAGCCAACAATGCATCATTGTGCCATGTAGTTGTATTCCATAATCCTAACCAGAGCATGCACCCTTGTGAAGCTGTTTCTTGAGCAGAAGTCAATTCAAACACATATTTAGGTGATATCTGACTAGATTCCCTTAACATTCTTTAGCCTTTCACAAAAATTTTACACACACTTGAATAAATAAAAAAAAAAACCAAACACGTTGTTTTCCATTGGAAAGAGATAATAGTGAAGGGAAAATGCAGTATCTGTTTCATGGCAAGCAATGATACATTATAGTCAGTTCAGTGGAAAAAAAAGCCAGTGTTTTCTATTACTAATTATTTTTAATATTTACGACTTAAAACATTCCTTTGAAAATTTTCAGTAAGATCACCTAACAAAGTAGGTCCCCAATACTTCTTCTATTAAAAACAATAGAAACAGTTATTATTTTTTTTAATAATCCTGTCTTGCCTAAAAGAAAAAAAAAAAGCTTTACAATTAAGAAATTGACTTTCTTTAATTGTTTTTAATGAAACCAGTATCTGTAGAGTTAGGTAGCATATATTTATCTCTTATTTTTATGTATTCTTCATTCACTTCATCATAATTCGACCTTTTCCTTTACTGGGTTTTATGGTTTTCTGATAATAATTCTACAGAAGTCTGTGACAAGCCTTATACATAAATGTCTGAATAGCTTTAAGACTTCTGAATTTCCCTTCAATATTTCATCCATTAGCTCACTTCATATAATTTTTATGTCTCCACTGTACTAGTATTGCATATTAAATTGCTAATTATACTCCTGGTAGATATTGTTTCTCTTATAACTTATTAATATTAGGTTTATCTCAAAAGATGTACCACAGAAACAGGGGTGCATTATATATGTATACACAGAAACAAAGAAACATCAATTCTCTAGCTGTTTTCCTCCCTGTATCATTTCATTTCAGTCTTTCTTTGAGATAATGAGATACAGTCACAATAAAATTCTTAGGAATATATCTGTGTGCCTCCCAGTACTGTTGTTATAAAATGCACATTTTTTTCCTTTTATATATCAACCTTGAAGGTCTAATTTCAACTTTAAAAATAAAAATAAGAGAAATGGGGATTTTTGTTTGTTTGAGTTTGGGGTGTTTTGCCTTTTTTTTTTTTTAACCAGATATATTCTGTAAAGATGCTAAGCATTCCTTAGAATGTGGAATATGTGACCTCAGTAAAGACTTTAAGGTCGATTATTGTAGTAGTTATTAGAAATATTGAAATTCTTTTCCAAAGTTTAAATGGAAAGTCCATCTACTTTCTAATAATACCAGTATCAAATAAATTAGAAAGGTTTCAGAAGTGGCCAAATCACCTCAAAGGGAAGGACAAAACAATTCCAGAAGGGGACCCAAGCATCCCAGAAGTGTAAAGGCAAACAAAACCAACTCCAAAAATGCGGCCAAAGAACAATAACAGACAGTCTCACTTCAATTATGATCTGAGTCATAGAGTCTAGAGTGAGTCAGGTGTCCCCTAGAAGAGCCTAAGAACCTGTAGTTTGTGTGGAGAATTAAGCCTCTTTAGAAAAGGAAAAGTTCGTGCAGCACGGGAAGTTCTGGGAGAGAGAGAGTCAGTTTTGCATAAAAGTTAAGAGTTTCTTGAGAGCGGATAAAAGGCTTTCTTGTATTCTATCCATATCCCGTTTGCAGTCCAAGGCTGTCCTTGCTTCTAGTCTAGGAAGAGAGACTCAGCCATTTCCCATGTAATTTTTTCTTTTGTTTTGTTAAGATTATTTAGTTCACTCATTAATGTTTGTGAAAAATTTAGCCAAATCATCATAAATCTAAAGCCTTTTGAGTCAGAACTGGCAAGTTTAATACATATTCCTTGATTTTTATGATTCCAAATATGCATAAATCCTTGTACCAGGATAAATTTGGTTGAATCTCAATTGGTTGAGACAACATTATACATCCATAAGATAAAAGTAAAAGCTCCCCCCATACCCTGACAGATCAAGACTGCAACCATCACTTTGACCAAAGGACATCTGAATTGCAACAACCAAGTCTCGTCGTTGGATCCACAGGTGGTGATCCTTTTCCTCTCTGCTATTTACTCTTACTAGGACTACCAACTCCCCAAGATTGTGCTCTATGGTGAGCTTGCCACTGGGTGCTGCAAGAGAGGAGCCCCAAAGAGGAGATACCAAGCTCAGAGCTCCCAGGTGCATTTTTCTGTAGACATTTTCTTTTCCTTGACAATTTTCATTGCCTTTCTGGCTTCTTACCTCATAAATATATGAAATAAACTTGTTAAAAATACCAAACTTCTACAAAAATTTATGAAATTATATTACTACACTTGTCTTACGATCAGGGACACAACATCAATTAGGAAATCTGTTCCACAACAAGGACTAAAAAGACTGACTTCACAAGTCTTAATCTTGTACATCAAAGATGTGTTGATAAAATTTCTCAATGCCAATTAATTTACTACTTTTATGACTTTATATCTAGGAGTCTATATGTAAGAATCAAAAAACATGTGGTGTCATTTCATAACAGAAGCCTATTAGCTAATAGTTTGCTGTAAACAACATAAGGAATGGTATCAATGTCAATAAGAATGGTAGTAATTTTGAGAATATAACTTGAAACATTCCTGCAGATACATATGTCAAAGCTGGTTTGTGTGTCCCCTAAATTCTCAAATGCCTGCTTTCTTGATGAAGCTAAATATCTGATAATATGTTATTCACCCATTATTTTCATTAAATGTTATGTCTCAGACTTAAATACTTGTGAAATTCCTGGGCAAGATTTTCAAAGGAACAAATAGTGTTTATTACACACTACTTTCTTCCTTTGACAACTCAATAATTTCAAATGGCAAACCTTCCTGCTGTTGAAGTTAGATTAACTTGCTATCCTTAAAATCCTAGTTAACCAGTATGTGGTGATATTATCTTCCTCATAATTTCTGTAGTAATGATACCTACCTTAAAAGATTTTCTTCTTATGATAACCCATCTTTTTGAAATCTTCTTTACTGTTTTAGATATATTTTAGGTTTATTTCTGTGAAGTTATGTTTTATCATTAAGTGCATCTATGAACAACATGCTGTCAGAGAAATGTAACGAGTCTGTAATTAATTTTTCTTTTTTCTGATTGCTTTTGTTATTTTTTGATTTTCCTGTCTAAATTCTAGTTCCTTAGATCCTCAATGTGAAAAGTGTTTACTGTAATCTGTATTTGTAGACCTTTCAAGATTCTTGAAAAAAATAAAATAAAACAGCATTACTGAAGTAGATTAAAAAATTGCACACACTTACATGACCACTCTTATTTCACAAGAAAATTAGTGATCATTCACAGAATATGAATGTAACAGATTGAGAGCTAAATACCAGTAATTTCAAACTTGTGCTAAGTCTTTTAATATTAAAAAATACTTGATCATGATAGAAACATGGCCTACATAATTTTGTCCTGTGAAATAAGCACGCACACACAAACCCCAAAACAAGACTATTTTGAAAATAAAACATGAATTTAAGATGCATACTTCAGCTTTGCCTGTATGTGGGTTTAATATACATAATTTTTGGTACCGGAATTTTGAAACCTCACATGCGAAATGTATTTGTGTTTATAAGACATGGTAATGGAAAATTCCACATTTTTGGGATCTATGAGCTTTTCCCCAGTTGTATTCTCTACAGTATTACAAACTTACTGTCTCGATGGAAGTGTAGATGTGTATGCTGCCTGAAAAGACTAGCATTTCAACATTATAATACAAGATAAATATTTCCACTGTATGTTATATAAACTGTAATAATTTTATTAGTAAAAGAAGAGATGGATATTCATACTAGTTACATCCACTCCTATTATGGGTAGTGAACTGCCGGCCAAACTAAAGGGAAAGAAGAAAATGCACAGGCAAGTAGAAGCAAGGGCAGGCAACCTGGGAAAATGTAGAGATGAAGTTTGGTTGTGTAATGATGAAATGAGGAACGGCAAGGCAAGCTGGAACTGAATCTGGCAAGGGACACAAAGAATAGCAGGAAGGGTTTCTACAGTTGTCTTAACCAGAAACAAAAGGTCAAAGAAGGTATAGCCCCTCACTAAACAATGCTGGAAAATTGTCAGTAACAGATGAGGAGAAGGTTGAGGTATTCAAAAAAATTTTTTGCTTCAGTCTTCAATGGCAATCTCTTTTCCCATACCTTTCTAGTGGATGGACAGCAGGGTGGGGACTGGGGGAGCAAAGTGTCTCCCACTGTAAGAGAAGAGCAGGTTGATGACCACCTGAGGAACCTGAATGTACATAAGTTTAGGGGACCTGATGAGATGCATCCCAGAGTCCTGAGGCAATTGGTTAATGATGTTGCCAAGCCACTCTCCATAATATTTGAGAAGTCATGGCAGTCAGATGAAGTTCCTGGTACCTGGAAAAAGGGAAACATTGTACCCATCTTTTAAAAAGGTAAAAAGGACCACCGTGAGAACTATCAACCTGTTGGCCTCACTTCTGTGCCTTGGGAGATCACGGAATAGATTCTTCTAGAAGCTATACTAAAGCACATGGAGGACAATGAGGTGATTCCTCAAGGGCAAGTGCTGCCTGACCTATGTAGTGACCTTCTATGATGGAGTAACTGCCTTAGTGGACAAGGGAAGGGCTACAGATGTCATATATCTGGATTTCTGTAAAGCCTTTGACACAGTCCCTCACAACATACTTCTCTATAAACTGTAGGGAGATGGATTTGTGAGTGGAGTGTTGGATGAGATAAGAATGTGGTTGGATAGTTTCATCCAGAGGGTAGTGGTCAATGGCTCAGAGTCCCCATGGATATCAGTGACAAATGATGTCCCCCAAGGGTCCGTATTGGGACAAATGTTATTTGATATCTTCATTAATGGCATAGATGAAGAGATTGAGAGCAGCCACTGCAAATTTGCAGATGACACCAAACTGAGTGATGTGACTGACACACTTGAAGGATGGGATGTCATCCAGAGGTACCTGGAGAAGCTCAAGAAGTGGGCCCATGGGAATGTCCTTCAGCTTATTAAGACTAAGTGCAAGATGCTGCACCTGGGTTGGATCAACCTCTGGTATCAATATAGGCAGGGGGATGAACAGATCGAGAGCAGCCCTGCTGAGAAGGACTTGGGGGTGCGGTGGGTGAGAGGATGGACATGAGCCAGTAATGTGCACTTGCAGCCCAGAAAGCCAACTATATCCTGCGCTACGTCAAAAGGATCTTGGCCAGAAGGTCAAGGGAGGTGATTCAGCCCCTCTACTCTGCTCTCATGAGACCCCACCTGGGGTACTGCATCCAGATTTAGGGTCCCCAGTACAGCAAGGACATTGAGTTGTTGAAGTGAGTCCAGAGAAGGGCCACCAAGATAATTAGAGGGATGGAGCACGTTTCCTATGAGGAAAGGCTGAGAGAACTGGGTTTGTTCAGCCTGGAGGAGAAAAGATTTCGGGTTGACTTAACTGTGGCCTGCCAGTACCTGAAGGAAGCCTACAAGTAAGATAGAGACAAGAGCATGTAGTGACAGAACAACGGGGAATGGATTCAAACTGAAACAGATTAGATATTAGGAAGAAATTATTTACTGTGGGGGTTGTGAGGCAGTGGAACAGGTTACCCAAAGAAGTTATGGATGCCCCATCCCTGGAGGTATTCAAGGCCAGGTTGCATGGGGCTCTGGGCCATCTGGTCTAGTGGAAGGCAAGCCTTCCCATGGTAGAAGAGTTGGAACTAGGTAATCTTTGAAGTCTCCTCCAACCAGAGCCGTTGTCTTTGTTGTTGGTTTTGGTTTTTGCTTTCCTTTTTTTTAAAGAAAATTATAGTAATATTCACATATAATGATATTTATTTTATGAAGATTTTTTAAACTGTGTTATTTACACTGTGGTGTTCAGTAGGAGTAAATGGATTTCATGACCAGAAAGTATTTAACAGTTTTATTTATGCACAGCAGCTTGCACCGTCTTTAACAGCTACTGACTGTCACTCCGGAAAACCTAATTCTGTCAGACTTCTGTCCCACTCCAGTTCTGTCTGCAATGAGGACAAAAGTAATTCAGAGACTTCTGATGAAGGAACATGTACAGATAAAATAACCATTAAATTAATAATTAAAATTTGGTTTCCTTGGGAACATAAGTAAGTAAACAAAACCCACTGTCTTTAAGATGGTCCAGAGTCAACACTTGCTGAAATGCTTATGTTTTGAATATACATAAACTACAAGGCCTGTTAAGGTTTAACTCTATGAGAGAAAAAAGTATTCACAATTAATAGTGTCTTGTAACTGGTCCCTCTAGGATATACTTTTATGACATAAGGATGAGGCTTCACTAAACAAAAAACCAGTCTTAACCACAAGCATAGCTTTGGACTTTTTTTTAACCAGTTCAGTTATTGAAAGCTATAGATAGTAAGCAATTGATTTACGATCCTGAATGGTTATCAGAACTCCACTTCAGATATGAACTACTGGTGATAACTATAATTAAATAGAATCTTTTAATTAACTGAATATTATAAAAACACATAGTTGGTAGGGGTGGGTTTTTTAATATAATTTTTACTATGAGTTAGCTTCACACAAAAGTCATGGCCATCTTGTTTTGGAGGTGGGAGAGTCAATATACAAATGGCACTATTTAAAAAAAAGTTTGATGAGATGCAGCAGAGAAAAATACTTCTATTAGCCATAGTCATGGAACTATTTGAGCTAGAAGAAATGGTACTGGAACAGATGTTCTCATTTACAAAAAGAGTTCTAAAAGCTCAGAGAAATAAAAAGGCTTAAAATTAGCCTATTCAGTTATTCTATACACTGAAAAATAACCATTTAGCAAACTCTTCCTTTCCCATCCTTCCTCCCTGCCTCCCATTCCAAATACCTACAACAGAAGTTTTAATTTTAATGAATAAATCATAGCTTTCAGTAAGGCCTGAATCACAGTATCAGCCTACTTAAATTTAACACTACTGCTGTTGAGAACTAAGCGACCTTTACCAAAGTCAGAGACAAGATGGACTGCTGAGGAGAAGGATAATGCATTATGCACTGTATCAGAATGTGAAATTCTAATGATAAGCAGAAAAAACAGAAGGAGTTGTGGCTTAAAAGAGAAAGAGTGACAGCATTATTCTAGCCATCAGTGTATATCTTCTATATCACTTCCACTGAATACATTCACAGAAAATATGTGCTCCTCCAGATGTACAAATAAATATTAAATAGGAAGTGTCTTGATGATTAAAATAAAAATCAAAGATATAAAAAATTAGTAAAATAGTAAAAGTATGCTGAGTAGTCATACACATTCAAGATTAGGCTGAGTTATAACAATGAAGTGTCAGCCCTTATCTCATTAAAGGTTCCTACTATTAAGACAAAGGTCATTCTTTTTTTTAATATGTCCTGCTAGTGTGATAAAACTAGCAGATGAAACTTAGAATACAATGTTGATGAATCAGTAAGTTGAATGATTCCTTTTACATCCTTTTTGAAGGCCAATTCTACAGAGTGCCCTAAAGTGAATGTGTTAGATATGCTGCTTGAGAAACAAAAAAATGGCCGGAAATTGTCTTCCATAGGAAAAATCACAAATTATGATTATATCTTATCGTAACCCCTAGTATTAATTATTTTAATTAATAAAAATTGTAACTGAAAAATACTGTACATTTCTATTTGACTGTTCGACAGGTTGCTGCTAGTTTGCTTTTTCCTCTCAGAGAATGATTTCCTGGATGGAAATGGTTGTCTGAAACAATTCTGATAAAATTTGCACACTTGTATTCTAAGTGTTTTTTTCTGGGAAACACCATACTTGTGTAATAGCATCCAATCTAGGAATGTTCCTTTCTCTAAGGCTTGTAATTGATTACAATGACTGAAACTTATGCAATTTATTTGAGGATATCTGTTCAATCTTGACGGTTTCATTCTATCTATACACAGCAGAGAAGATTAATCAACTGCACCAAACTGGCTCCAGAGAACTTTTTTTATTCAATATTGTGTTTCTCTCATGGAAATGGGAGTAAAATGCCCTAGACAGTGCAGGATACATAATACACAAAACTCAGAATATTAAACAATATACAATTTAATTTTATACTTACCTGAAACTATTACAGAGAGGTTTTGTTTTTGCAGATAAGACTGAAGGGGATGTAGATGAACAACAATAACTTAGAGGGATATAATAAACAAACAGTAAGAGACTGAATTATAAATCAGAATATTACAATTTAAGGTATAAATGTCTGCCTTTGAGACGTATACTTATCTGAAGATTGCAAATTCATAAATGTATTGGTTTTAAATCTATAGTACAACAGTGTCTCTAAAAAGTATTTTTTGTGATTAATATAATACTATCTTTTGTTTATTACATCCTCCTTTCATTTGTTTACATTACAGAGTATACCCAAAGAGGGAATTACTACCATTCTGTGTAAGGTCTCCAATATGCAACAAAGAAATTAAATAAATAAGAAAATGGTTTTGTAAAGTTCTTAAGGTCCATACTGTAGAAGTGTCCATATCGAACAGTATGTTCATATCTGCGTTTACAATCATGAAAAATTATACAAGCATATATGTAGAATAATACATCTATTACACTGTTGAAAAATAAGAAGAAAAAATGCTGACATGGAATTACCACTAGAAAAGTTTGAAATGGCGTAACATTTGCAGAGAGCGAAAACTTGACAAAGGCAAGTATATGTAATGTGATGTGATAAATTGCTCAAAGATGTTACTGACAACAATTCCCTTGATGGAAGCAAAGAAAGCCAATCTTTTGAAAACCTTTGAAAACAAGGGGGCTGTATTCTGATCCTGAGTGACCTTGAATGGAATTTAATTACTTTTACTAGGATAAAGATGAACATGATTTTTTAGGACACCTCTGCATAAAATAATTGGTCAGAATAAAAGTCTGGCCAAGATTTAGCATAATTTTTCAGTATCAGCAATAATTAAAACATTAATATTACACTAACACATAAATAGTACTGTGAGAAAGCAAATTCTTCAAGAGTAAGGATTTTTCTTCAGATTTTTATTGTATGACAGTGGTGATTACCACTTTTCCTGGCAAGATTGCAAGTATGTGATACCCCCAAAGTATGTGGACAGTGACAGATTCATACTTCATTATGTTTCTCCAGTGATCCAACAGTTTCTGAAGCAGTCACTACCATTCACAATGTTTTTTTTAAACTGGACTCTACACATTCCTGTTCTCTCTGACAGAAAAATATCCAGTCAATAAACTTTCCAGTATCTAGACATCATATGTGCTATATAATATATGCAACACATCTGTACATGTCAGTTATACTTAAGATTCTGCAAGGCTATGCATATGTTTTATTGAAGGTATGTACTTCGTATCATGGCCCTTTCCTTGACAAAGAAGCAAGGTATTTGGATCTTCTGTGTTCCATAGCTTCTTTCCATAGGGATATTCTATACTGCAACACAAAACATTTAAAAAATTACATAAACTATATATATTTATATACACTTTTTATGTCCTGACATGGAAATTAAGAAACAAGATATGAAGTAACCTGTATATTCCTATTTTCTTTCTTTACGAATAGTAATTACAATTGAAAAGTCCAAGCATAAACTGAACACAGACATCATGGACCTTAAAAGTTAACTAAACATGCCAGTAAAAATATATAAATTTCCAACTAAGGGATGGAATTCATCTCATTGGGCTTTTTTTCCTTCTTCCCCAATTTGGTCCTCAAAAATGTAATGCAGCTAAGTGGCTTGAGTAAATTGAGAATGCTTATAAATATATTGTGAACTTATTATACTTGATTATTTCATATTCCTCATCACAAGAAAAAAAATACTTGAGGCAAGGTTTTGGTAGCAGCAGAGCTAGAGGTGGCACCTGTAAGTAGAGTCCATAAACTGCAGTCATGTCCAAAAGAGCCAGTTCCAGCCAACTGCAAGACAGACTACCTAAAAATGAAACAATCAGCTATGTTGGTGACACCTCTACAATAACATATTTAAGAAAGGGTAAAAACTGCAAGGTGAAACAGCAATTGGAGGAGAGGAATGAGAAAATGTGGAAGAAACTACTCTGAAGACACTAAAATCAGTGAAGAAAGAGAGAGAGGAGTTGCTCCAGGCACTGGAGCCAAGATTCCCCTGCAGCCTGTGGAGAAGGCCGTGGTAATGCAGGTTGTTTACCTGCAGACCATAAAGGTCCACAGTGGAGCAGAGAAGTTGGTAGTGAAGTTTATCCCAGGAATAGGGAAATAGTCGGGGAAGGTGTTTTCAGATTTGTTCTTATTTCTCATTATTCTATTCTGATTTGATTGGCAATAAATTACAAAAATTTCCCCAAGTTGTGTCTGCTTTTGTCTGTGATGGCAGTTGGTGAGTCATCTCCTGCCCTTATCTTGACTCATGAGCTTTTATTATAATTTCTCTCCCCTGCCCAGTTGAGGAAGGGGAATGAGAAAGCAGCTTGTTGGGCACCCAACAGTCAGCCGAGGTCAACCCACAATTATGTATTTTACTTTCATGTTAGCACAAAATGGAGGTGCATGCTTTCAAGGAAAATTCCAAATTAATTAACAAAAATAAGTACATTAATGCCATATACAAGCCTTTTGTACTGATAAGTTCTTTATTCTGGGTTTTAAATGGGAAATAATTGTAAATGGATTCCAAATTAATTCTTTTTGTTCAAGATACATGTTACATATTGCCACTGATTCATGGAGATTTTATTGGATTTTACTCAAGAATCAATTTATTGTTACTACAATACGAATATAATACCCCCTCTGGCTATGTAAATTTTATTTGCATTTGAAAATAAAATAGTTCTTCTTCTGTCTTGATTAGAGTTTTGGAAGAAAGATCAGTTTTTCTTTTAATCAGTGTATTTTTGTTTAATATTTATTACTTTAGTTAAGGTCATTAATTCTGAATATTTATAGCAGATTTCAATTATACTGACATATTCAGTATGACACTTATAGATAATGCCTGTAAAACAGAATGGAATCAGAACCATCAAAAATATTTTGTTTCTTGTCTTCTGTTGATGGTCTTTAGAATTAAATGTTAGTATTCCAAGTGTTTCATCTGAAGCCTCAGAATAATAAAAGGAAATTCTCTGCTCAGGTGATTTGCAGCAAAGAATCCAAAGCCACATTTAGCATGCTAATCTAAAAGTCTCCACACTAGCAAACTGAACAAGGACTCTATTCAGGCACAGGCAGATACTTTTCCATAGTGTTTGGCTCTTCTGGCTGGCTAGAACTTGTCTAGACAGGGCTGGGGAAACACTGACACTCACTCTGTCAAACAGACAGCATGAATAAGGTCATCCTGCTCTGGGGGGAGTAAGTTCAATCATAGAGCTATAAACTGTGGCCTACTTCCTGTCTTTAGGGACAGAGAAAGAGCCTGACTGAGGTTTATTTATATCATAGTTTCAGTCAAAATGATTCAATTTACAACACATGTATTACCACTGAGTCTATGTAATGCTTAGCAATTAACTTGAAAGTAGATTCCTGGGAGAATCAGCCAGTCAAAGGAGTCTAGAGACCTATTCAGCTGATAGGCATGATTTGTTCAAATTGAGGCAACATGAAAAATTCTCTAGACTCCATTGAATATATTGATTATATTTTCTTAGACTATGATGAATCCTTACTATATAGTTGTTTACATGCTCCTATTCACCCCATTCCATGAATTTGCATCAGCAGCTGAATCCCACACAAAAGTCTGAAGTGTAAAGGCATGTTTCAGAACACATTTCAGTTTGTAGTACTGAGATTAGTGTTAACAATTATTCATCCCATTACACTTTACTCAAAGTATTTTCCACTTCCCAATTTTCACAGATATCATGATGAATGTTATAGACCACAAAATCAGGATAAGGAGGAAGACAAAATATTCTATAACTTGAATTCTTCAAACATTATGGAGTTTTTCAGAAAGATTATGGAGTGAAATACATGGAAAATTATTTGTATGCTAAGTTATGGATAAAATGATTCACTTATTAAGATATGTTACTTTCTAGAGCATTCTGATGTGGAAACGCAAATAAGAACATATGGAAGGAATAAGCATGTAGATAACCTATAAAGTCTAAATGAACAGGAGGCTGACAGACAAAAAGGATTTTGATCTCTAAAGAAATTTGTAGCTAATGAATGATGTCTTGTAAAATGTCCAGGAGTTGGTGCAGTTCTGGAGAAAATTAAAGAAATCAAAGATTGAAATTGCTGCATTCATGTCAAATCCTCTTACTTAGGAGAAAAAAAAAATCACCAAGGTATACTTGAAATATAGTGTTTGCAGGTGAAGCAGAGAAAAAGCAGACAAGTGCCACGTAAAACTGATTGCACGTTTAGGAATAAAAAGTGGGTTGAAGAATTGCATCAACTTGGCTAATACATGTCTATTAATTTGCACTGCATGTTTATACACTTAGATTTTTTCATAGCTCTCTTTGTCTGAATCCTATTTATTCTGGAAAATTCTACATTTCTTTTCCCTTTTTTTTTTTTTTTTTTCACATAGACCATAAATAAAAACCTTGCTTAACAAATTGCATCAATTACCTATATGGGATCCACAATATCAGTTAAAAACTGATATCCCAAATGACAATGATGTCTTAACAAATAAATACATGAAAGTGAATACATTCAAAGGAATCACTTTATCTATTACAATATAATTTATGGATTAATTTTTATTTCACAGGCATTCCAGCTGTTTTTGTGTTTTGACTTCTTTTTTTTCTTAATAGAAACTAACTCATGGCATAAGAGAATGTTCTGACGAACAAAATACAGAAAATTTCCAGTTCTTATATATCAGCTGGATTTGGCAGCAATATAATGATGCTACTTTGAGATCTTTAATTACTAATATATTTGTAAAAGTAGGAAACTGTATCTGTAAAGATTAAATGTTTGCACTGGAAGGAAAAACTATAATAATAAAATATGGTTTAAGGAAAATGAAAAATAAAAACTGAAAAAGGGAACATAACTGCTGGAGAGGCTTCTCAACTATTTTTTAATTTCAAGGCATGCAATATGAGGAGACTTCAAAAAAAAATCCAAGAACTTTGTGAAATACATACAGGCAATTCAATTAAAGAAAGTGCTATACTGCATTTTTGACACTCTACCTTCATACTTTAAAAGTTTCACAAGAAGTAGAAGCTTTACAATATATTGCAATGGGTTATTAAAAGGACTTCTAAGACATTGAGATTCTGCTACATAAAGCAATTTTATAAGTTGGTTTATCTAAACCAGCAGGCACAATTATTTAAAAACATTTAAATTTAAATTAAAACATTTAAGGATAAAATAAAATGCAACTTCTGCACTTCTTCATATGATTCTCTTTTTTCATGCAAACTTCTTAACCAATTATTTTTTGAATATTGACTAACTTCTATGTTCTACCACAAAACCCTATAATATTCAAAGAAGAAAGCCATTAGTTGTGACACTATGTAGTGTTTCAGAGATAAGGTACCAAAGAAATTATGTCAGTCTAAAAAAGTTAAAACAGTAAGACATCGTAACTATATAGGGAGCTCTTCTACATCCAGCATGAGCTGCCTATGGTTGTTGAGTGCTAATCCCTTCTGTCTGAACATTTGTCCTCCTGCCAATGTTTGCTCTATCTTCCACTATGTTTGTGTTGTTATAGGTTGGCTGGTTCTCAGGACACCGTATGCATCATATTTATCTTCAGAGTTATTTATGTGCAAATCAACACATATAAATGACTATTCACTTCACTATTTAATTATAAATAGCAACAATTCTATTTGAGTAAACTGGTTTGTTAGCTTCAAAAAAACATAGTTTTTTCTCTTATAAAAGGTGAGGAACTTTGGACTTTAGATACTGAGCTCAAAGACTGCGTTCACTAAGAAAGTTATAATAGATTGAAGGCTGTGGTGTAAAGCCTGGGCATTTCTTATGGGACACAGCACTGATTGCAAGTAAAATCAGGTTCATCCGTGTTCTATGAGCATTTAAACCCCAGCCTATCTTCTGAGAACTAACAAAAGTGTAAATTAACATCAATAATGGTGGAAACCTTGGTCTACTAGAAACTTATTTGAAATATACTGCACTGACTTTAACCAGATGGTGGTAAGCTGCCTACTGGGAAAGGCATGTTACAGACATCTTAGGAACAGCATTTTGACACATTTTTTCTTGTCTAATAACTTATCGTTATTCATATATATGATTATTACTTCTATGCAGATAAAATATCAACAATATGGTAACATAGATCATGGATTTTATGAACTACTTACCAGTCATTATCTGAAAATTTAAAGTTATATACCAAAAGTCATATTCTAACTTACTAACATATGGAAAAAATTAACCTGTCTGCATCTCAATAAAATAAGACCCTGATGATTTCAAGAACTGGAAGAGACCCTAAAAAGGAACAAAACATGTTCAATAATCATCTTCCAGGAATGACTTTGGAGTCTGAAAGTTTGGTCTATAGGAATAAGAGGGAGTGAGAGTGAAACATTTTAGGAACAGTAACTGTGAAAGCAATCCATACGATGTCTGTAAAGAAACTATAAATTGTTGCTTTGGAGTTTTTGATTTTTTAATTTTTTTGTAGATTTTAGAAGTACCTGTGTAGTGAATGTAGATTTTAACATAGCTGCATTTTATCCCTTACCCTTAACACAGTAGTTACACGTAGCCAACCCTGTTACCCAATTCCCCTATGAATCCCCCTAAATTCCATTAGTCTGTTTACTCTCATTTTCAAGGTACAATTGTAGAGAACACTCTAAAGTCTGTGCAAGAAGATACAGACATAGACACAGCGACCTTCAAGACCAGAGCCTTGGAAAGCCTCCAAGAATTGTACATGCTTTGATGAGGATGAGGAAGAGGGGGTCCCAAAACTCCCCCAGACTCAATTTTCCAAGGAATTAAGTGTCTGCGGGCAGAACAGGGCAGAACCCGGGGTGGGGTGGACAAACGGGGATTGGATGGAAAATTGTAGCACCTGTGTTGGAGGGCAGGGGTAGGTTGTATTCCTGGAGCCTGGAGGCTCATTAAAACCTTTGCTGCTTATCTTACCTTCTACCTATTTTGGCCTGGACTCTTTTTTAGCTTCCTTCGTCTTTTAAGCAACAAAATAAACACCTGGAACAACTCTGAACTATTCCTATATCCTTTAAAATATATTGTCCTCACCTGTAAACTGAAGTGGAAGGAAGAAATCAGAGGTGTAGCCTCAAGTTAGAAAACTCTTTAAAAGATTTGATGTTTGATCCAATGCTCAAATATTAAATTATTGGAAAACAGGGTAGAAGATCTCACAGGTAAAAATAATAAATGTTGGCATTACCAAAAAAAGTGTTTTAAATTATCATGCTTCACCTTTTCTAGAATTCTCAGTTACAGCTGTAAAATCTTTCAGGTAGATGTCAAGTGTCAGTGGGGAAATAGCAAATTAAACCTTCTTAGTCTGATTCATAACAGTCAAGTAAGGTTACTTTAAGCAATGCCAGTGAAGGTTCCGATTCATCTACCGCTGCACTGAAGCACATTATCAGTACTCATACAATCAGTTACAGCTGACATACAGCTGCTTTTTATAGTCTGTTTCCTACCATCTCTCTCTCACCTCAAGTACACATCAAATATTGCTGTATGTTTTGCATACTAATAACAATTGCATGAAAAATTTCTAAACTGTGAATCAAAATTCTAAAGGGGTATCCTGCCCTTTTCTCTTCACCTTCTAGAATGTGTGGTACTTCAGCAAGACACTTAATCCAGAAATATTCTAGCATGATTATTAAATCAAAGTAAATGAAATAATTCTAGAGAGATATTTGTGGGTTTTGATATCAAGATTTCAATAGGTATTCCTGTATGTGAGTCAGAAAAAAAAAACCAAAACACACAAACCCCACAATTCTTAGTCACTATGGTGACACTAATTTTCTTTCTTGATCCAATGCTTATTTTAGACAAAGTTCCTGGTGTCCTCAATGATGATGGGTCAAGATCTATTTAAAATATCTGTAAAGAAAGGAAATTATATGAAGAAACTGGAATTCTCACACTAGTGCTCATTGAGAGGCTCATATAATATTGGCAGAATAATGAGTGAGAGATGAAGCTATACTAATATATCACCTTAAAAGATATCTGAGTACAGAGGCTTCTTTCCTCAATATTAATAAAATTACAAAGCAGTCATGAGACTGGGCACTGTTAAGGGATACTGACTTCTGTAAACTTAAAGACTCAAGAGATTTCTTCTCCTCCACTTATTTCCTGCTGTTCCTGTTTGCAGGTCCATCCAGTAACAAGGTAGAACATATCTAGATCTAGCTATATACACTCACAGTATACACAAAGCACTTATACAGGTTATATAGGGCAAAACCTACAGTCCTTTCCTTCCAGATGATTAGGATGCAAGCTCACGAGTGGACATAAACATGTTCTTTGATTTGCAGTCGTTCTCACATTTGTGGATCTCTTAAAACCTGTTCCAGACCATAATAACCCATGTCTAGACCCTATTTATCCAGGCTCCATCTTCAACCTCAGATCTTTCCAGACTACAGCTTCATCCTACCTTACCAGCTGGTGTATGTTGAGGTTCACTAGCAAATCAAGCATACACACAGAATAAAGAGTAAGATCACACCCTAAATATGAACACAGCTTAATAATAAAACAGGACAGGCTTCACTAATCCAGAACAGAGCTTGGCCATAGAAGCATATTCATCTGCAGCATATTTATATGTGTATAGCCTCTTCTATTCTCCCTTCTCTCCATTTTCATATGCTCATTTCTCCCTCCTTGATTCACCTTGATCCCTCCCTGTGACTTTTCCCCTGAACATCCCATAAGTTTTGTACCTTCCCACAAATAAATAAATGTCCTATATTGAATTTTATGTAAACATACAAGTAGTTGTAAATGTTCCTTAATAAGTGTGATCTCTCCTATGAGACCTGTGATTATTTTGTTTCCCTCGCTTCTTACCAGCTAGAAAATTCTGGCTCAACATCTATGAGACTACAGTTGAGAGTTGCCTCAATGGCCCTCCAGTCAGTGAGTTGAGAACTCTGGTCTTTAAAAGTGTACATATTAAAAGAAATTTCTAACTGGTTTTCATTTTTCAGGGATTCATTTGACAACTTCGTTCAGCTGATCCATTACCTTCTTACCTGTGAATATGGGTTAATTGATTTTCCAAGGTAGCAGACAGTTGTCCACTTAAGCTGTTTTAGAAGATTGGGCTTTTCATTCACATCTATTGAAATTTCACACCGCACAGAGGAATTGCCACAGTGATACCTAAATGTAACCAGAAAGTAGTTTTCTCATTAACCCTCCAAAAACATGGAGTTACTCCATTGGAGTACATAGTGAGGATTTTCTTTAAAAGCATTGCTTCACAAAGAACTTGAAGGTGAGATTCACTTTGAAATTGTAGGTGCCTATAGGAAGGTATCTCAATATGCACATCTATGTTCTGTCAACTCAGTATATGGAATCGATGGAGTCCTTGAGCTCCTCTAGACACCTGCAGTGTATTTATCCAATAAATAGCTTTCTAGACCCTATTGACTGTGTACACTTGGGGTAGCCTCATTTGCCTAAATAGAGGCATTTAATATTACTTTAAGAATTCTCTAAGACATCCTACCTAGCCTCCATGTTACTTAGGCAGAGAGGTAAGGATCTCTGCTACGTCCTAAGGCATCTCCAATAGCCCTGTACAGCAAGCTTGGATATCCTATCCAACGCTAGGTGCCTAACTGTGGCAAATGCATCGACTCTCTCAGGGACTTAATTTAAGCATTACGAATGACATATTGTAGTGTGGAATTATTGTTCATAATTTATAAAGAATGAAGTACAAGATAATACCATTTAGAATTTCATTGTGTTGCCCAAAACGCTGACATCACAGAAATCATTGCTATGAATTGGGATGAATTATTAAAATAAAGGCTGGGGGAGAAGTCCAGAAACAACTAAATTTTTTAAAAACAATATAATCTAAAAGACAAACAAGTAATAAAAGAGAGGAATGTGAAATTAGCCGTCTATTGATATAAAAAATTGTAAATTGACACGTATTTGCCAAATGTCAGTTCATTTTGTATGTGTATACACTTCTTTTTATGTGTGTGAGAAAGAGAAAAATTCAGAAAACTGATATAAGAGAACATTTTAATGTAAAAATACTCTGCCTTAAGTTTAAAAATATTCTATTTTTTATTTTAAAAGTATTTGCTTATGTACAAAGATGGATAGTAGTAAAACATTAAAAAGTAGACCCTCATTAAATAAAATAATTTTATCATTCAAGAATTTATCTAAAATTAATTGAACTTTTTATACACTGAAGTAAAAAATTTAAAATGTACGACCAAATATTATATTCTTTTAGCAGGCAGTGGTTTCTGACTGTCTTCCTATCTATTTGCTGTTGCATCTGAGGTCAGCACATCATGATCTGCTTATGAGTCAGTATTCTAAGAATAAAAGCAATCATCCAAAGAGAAAAACATATCATGCATGAGCAGAACAAAAAAAAAAAAAGAATACAAATTTATTATTGGAGTTTGAAAGTATATTTAATAATTCCTTACCTCTATTACTTTCCTCTTTGCTGTTCTGCACATCTTTCGCATCATGATCATAATGACTGCTTTTAACTTCATCTGTCCTTCACAGTCTTCAGTGTAGCTATCTATATCTGGGCTTGTAATTTAGATGGCACTTAAAGTCAATGGCAAAAAAAATGGTTCTTGGCAGGAATGATTCACCAAACTTATTTTAGTTGTTTATGTAAATAGGAAATCAAAGTCATTCTAGAAGTTCCCATTTCTGCCCTTTAACCACATAGAAAGTTCATACAGTGAACCAAAAGGGTGACATCTCTTTTTTTAGGCTTCTGAAATCAGAAAGAATTAACTACTTTATCCAGAAGAATTTGTCTCTGTGCTACTGTGAGGTAGGAATACACTACTCTTCTATACTGGAGAAAAAGAATCTTCTGATTTCTATTGGGAAATGTCTATAAATGGATGTGTTGAACCTCATTCCACTCCATGCAGGAGAGGTCTGCACCCAAGGCTGTAACAGAGGGCATGGAAGAGAAAAAAAGACTGGTTTGGAAAAAAGGAATAATAATTAAAAAGAAAAATAAAGTTGAGTTTTAAGCTTAGGGAAGGGACTCAGTACCAAGCTGCTAAGATCCATTCTTCTGCTTATGCAATTGTTTGTACATGACTATAATGTGGTTGCTGAGACTTACATTATTCAGAAATGGACAATAGTTGTAAGTGAAAATGAGGTGATAGGCCTTTTCAAAAATATTAAGAACATGATTATTCTTGCATACATTGGGTATAAATAAGACCTCCCTCCCCCCCTTATACAACTGCTCTTTATTGCCTTTCTCTCATTTAATGGAAATGTTGGTACTTCTGTATTTACATAAAGGCCTTTTTTCCAAGCAGTTTTTTTCCAGTTAATGGATGCTTTTAGTTGCTTTCTGCCTTTTCATAAATACATCCGCATACAAACATGCACAGAGAAAAAAACTATGCATATGTACTGTCTGTTATTTAAATATAGGTGAACATGCAGTTCTCACCGAGTATTTGGAAAAGTACTTTATATATTTTTCTCTCTACCTGGACTGAGTGAATGCATATGTGCATATGTTTACATTTATCTAGTTATTTTATTGACCACAAATATCGGAAAACTATTTTGTGTTTTTTTGTTGTTGTTGTTGGTTTTGGTTTGGGTTTTTTTTTGTGCCTATTAGATTTACAGTAATTATGTCTAATACTGACAATCTAAAATTGTTACATTTTTTACTTAAATATTACTCTTTGGCTCTCAAATACAAAACAACAGGGAAATGTCAGTGAAACTCATCACCTAAATGGGCATCATATTGTATTTTCAAGTTTTATATTTGCTAGATCTTTTCATCTCTGCTGTTTGAAATTACTTACTTTTCTTCTGTATTAAATGAAACTATTTCTGGAAAATTATAATTCAATAAGTAAGCATGCCCACTCAATTAACTTCAGTGTTGACATTCACTTGGTTACCCAAATACATTTTTATATACATTTTCTATTAAATGGAATTTAGTGACATGACATTAAGTTTTCAGACTTCATAATGGTAATGAAATAATATTTCTGAATATTCTGAGTTTTAAAAAATGCAACAACATTGGCTGACACCAAGATAATTCTTACAAAAAATTTAAACTAAAAAAACTGAAACATAAAATATTTCAGAGGAAGAAATTACTCTCAAGTAACTTTTTACCTTCAAGTTTGCCCATTACAGTGTACTGAAGGTGTATGTGTTTTGGATTCCTTGTACTGTTCTGGTAAATATAACGGTAATTTGGTTAACAAGTTAAAACCAAATACTTAAAAATGCTTCCTGGAGAGGTGATTGAGGGGCCAACCCTGTCAGTGTTTAAGAAGCATTTGGACAATGCCCTTAATAATATGCTTTACATTTTGGTCAGCCCGGAAAGTAGTCAGGCAGTTGGGTGGTCATTGTGGATCCCTCCCAGTTGAAATGGTCTATTCTATCTTATTCTTAACATATATTTTGTGTTGCATTAATCAGAATATTGAAGCATTATCACTTCTGACACCAGGAATGTTCACTATGTATTTTAATTAGAAAAATACTTGCTTGTCTTGCAAGAACAACACAAAATAGACAAAAAAGCAAACTGAGCAGTCTTACTGCTCTTACTGAAGAATTTGAAATAAAAAACTGAGATCCAAATAGATTCAAATTTTCAAACCATGCCTGTCTTTATTTTCTATCAGACTAACTTTGACAATGTAACACACTGTTACGTACTGAGAAACCTGTTATATTTGACTACCGCAGATGTCTCTGTAGGTGTGTGTGAAGAGCACCCACCACATTATCTTTGAATATTGAACAACATTTGAGTCAACCAACTAGCACTTTTCGATTTTTAAAATTTTTTTTATTAATATCAACATTGGATTATTATAAACTATTATATTAACATTCAGAATCACTCCTCACACAACCTACCTGAGGAAATAAGTATCATCAACTCTTTTTCTGCAAATGGGTGTATCTGGGCTGTAAAAACACAGTGAGAAGGGCCCTGAACTCAACTCATCCTCAGTCACATATGAATATTTAAATTCAGAGGAACTGTTGGCAGTAACACATCCTCTGTTGCTGCAGGAATTGAATATAAGATTCTCTCAAGTAACCAAAGCTCACATCAGTCAAGATTTATGGCTCATGGCAAGTACTTTGAATATGCCACATAATAAACAATATTAACAAAACAGATTTTTTGTGGTTTTTTTCAATAACTAATAAAAATACATACAATTTCAAATTATATTAAACCTGAAAAAATCACCTCCTCCTAGTCATTCAGTAGTGGTTACAATATAGAACATACTTCAACAATTTTTTTCTTCACCAATGTGGGCTCTCCATGAGTTGCAGTTTCCTTCAGGACATATCCACCTACTCCAGCATGGGTTGTAGTGTGGATAACTGCTCCACCATGGTTGTCCATAGACTACATGAGGACTGATAGCTTCCCCATAATCTTCTCCATGGTCTGCAGGGGAACCTCAGCTCTGGTTCCTGGAACACACCTCCTCTCCCTCCTTCTTCTCTCTTGGTGTCTGCAGGGCTGTTTCTTTCACAGCTTTCTTACTCCTCTCTGTCACGTATACTACACAGCTTATTTTTACCCTTTCTTAAATGTATCACAAAGGTGGCACCAGCACTGCTGATGAGCTCTGCCTTAGCCAGCAGCAGGGTTTTTTTTTTGGAGGCAGCTTAAATTGTTTCTGTCAGACATGCAGGCAGCTCCTGGTGTGTCCTCAAAGAAGGTTCACGGCCACCTTTTCAGGCATCCACCTGCTCCACAGGCTGCAGGTGGATCTCTGCATCCCCATGGACCTCTGAGGGCTTCACAGACAGCTGCTTCAACATTGTCTTCACCAGGGGGTGTAGAGGAATCTCAACTGTGGTGTCTAGAGCCCCTCCTTCTCCACTGACCTTAGTGTCTGCTGTTCCTCTCACATATCTCACTCCTCTCTTTTCTGACCACAATTAAAACTGCAAAACAATTTTTTTTCCTTTTTAAATATGTTATCACAGAGGTGTTACTGTCATTCCTGATTGGCTTGGCCTTGGTCGGTGACAGGTTCATCCTGAAGCCACCTGGCATTGACTTGGCTGGATATGAGGAAGCTTCTGGCAGCTTCTTTCAGAAGTCACCCGTGTAGCCCCCATGCTACCCAAATATGGCCAAACAAACCCAAGGCAAATGATAATATTTAAAATCTAATCTTGTTACGGTCTTTCCCAGAGATTTATATCATTGGGCTACTGAGAATGTGACAGATTAGGGTCGTGTAGAAGCAGATAAAATGGCTTCCTGAGTGTGTCAACTATTGTGTAATACAATCCTTTAAATATCCATCAGAAACTGGAACTATTACAGAAATTTTTTCATTTTTTCAGCTTAGATTGGCATCTAATGTATGTGATCTGTGTAAGTCAAATACTTCTGTAAACAAAACAAAACAAAACAAAAGAACCCCACCCCCCCAAAAAAATAGTTTCTGTTATTTGCCTTGGGGTCCTACAACAGCGGGAAATTATCCAGATAGTGTCATCAATGTAAAATATTGGATGCTAGACATAAAAATTAGGAAATCAGATATACAAATATTTGTACATACATAAAGCTAATAAGAAAAGTGACTAAGGTAGAAATTACCTAATTGCACATTAAATTTCTTTTCTACAAGTAATAAGACTGAATCCTCTAAATAGTTAAATGATTTATAATTTGATAACATCCTAATTTCTTCATAACAATAAGTTCTTGGATTAGGTGATTTGGGTGTATTATGTGCTATAAAATCTTGGAATACTTTCATTCTGGTTGTTCAACTGTTAAAAATCCACTTGAATTCTGAAGTTATCCTAACTATTACCATATAAAACCTGGGAATATCGCCTTCGCTTTTAAAAAATCCTCACGTTTAAGGGAATGTAGTCATATTAGAGCATTTAAATTATATTTTTCTTCGTATATAGAATGGTAAAGAAAAATAAATGTTGTAAACCTCTTATTTCCAACATTGTTGAAACTGTGGCCAGACAGATCAACAAAATGAAATTAAGCTATTTGGACAATTTCAGTGAACGCCTCAGGGGCTGTTTTGCTGGGAAAAGAGCTACTTTTACAAAAAAATCCTGGTGTAGGAGTCTAATATGAAAACTGTCTTTCAGGGTCAGAATCCTAATTCTACAGAGGCATGGCACTCCTGAAACAAAATTCTAAACTAATTTAGGCAACTGAGTTTCAAGCAACTCTCTGCATTATATTTCCTTTTCCACGTTTTAGTCACAGAATCTTAATGAAGGTAGCATTTAGTGTGTTGATTCTTATAAATCAACTCTTAACATACATAAATTCTCTTGTGAAGGCATTTACATATTGCTATTGTGAATTCCTCTCCTACTTCTTCATAATTGCAGAAACCATGACTTTATAAAAACTTACGAAGTATATGAAAAGCTTTCCAAACATGTTTTTGCAAAATTTTCTATTTTAAGCTAGATCCACTGCCTTGTTAACAGAGTTGTACCACTCACTCTAATTTTAATTTAAAGGCATCTTTATAGTTTGCAGACCTTCAGCATGTGTATCTAAATATTAAATGAGATGTCCTATGAGATCTTCTGTTGATTCTTTAATATATGTCTTAGAGAAAATAAAATGAGAAAAGGAAAAGTGGAAAATTAATTTATCATAATTTAAATAATGATTACAATATAATGGCAAATAAGAGCTGTTCCTTTAAACTGGAGAAGACTCTGATAGTATATGAAATAGAGTACAGACAGCACTAAATAAGGAGAAAATAAATCTTTGATTAGAGAGGAGGCAGCCAACTGGAGGTTTTCAGGGTGCTATGTTGGGACTGACTTGATGTATGTTTTAGTTTGTTACCTCAATATAAGAAGTAGGAATATATGAGGGAACTTTTCTAAGTTACACACTAAAACACAATCTTGACATGAGGAAATGATCAAATCCACAAAGAACTTGATGACGTAAAGTATCAAGAAATAGCTGTTTGACACCTAAAAGACCTATGACAACCTTGTACTACTAGAGACAAGGAAAAAGAATTCAAATCAAGGAGTCTTGAACTATGAATAATTGCAAAGAGAAACATAATGTTAAATTATCACTATATGAACATACACTATCAAAACACAAAGCTGAAAATGATAAATGACATTTTAGAAAATATTTTCTATTTCCAGTTGAATTAGAGACATACTCCTCTCACTCTATAAAATACTGAAGAGGTTTCATCTGTAATATTTTATCCCAGGGCTAAAAGATGTTAACTTCGAACTAAAGGAAGAACAAAAGACTCCTCTGGCCAATCAAGGAAATATAAAACCTGTCACATAATAGAAAATTAAGCATGCATTTATTTAACTGAGCATAATAAAGAAGGAGTGAACTGGTTTTTATAGGTTTTTTGGTTGTGTATGTGTGTGTGTTTTGCACTTTTGTTGTTATTGTTTTTGTTTGTTTTGTTAGTGTTTTGGTTTTGTTTCTGTAAAAAGCTGAAAAAGTGAACATTAAGAGAAATTCCAGAAGACTCTTTTAATGAAAAACTGTGACCTTAACACAGACTTGATTTGATTATGAAAGGCTGGTGCAGTTCTGACACACTTTCTCGTGACAGCTGTTTATGGCTGTAACAGGTTAGATAGCTCCTTCCATATATTTTTTGCTCATTAACACAACAAACCTCTAGATGACCCATTCCCCCCCCCCCCGCCCCTTCTTTTTCCATGCAGTTTATATGCAAGCATCTAATTAAGGCTTCTCTAGTGTTTATAGTCTAATAATAGTCAAGATTCTCAAATATGTCATTCTGCCTACTTAATTGTTTGAGACAGTCTCTCCTCATTATCTTCTTGGCCTTAAAAACCAGATGCAGTGACTGGAAAGTGTTCAAAAAACTGTTCTTTTCATTTATTCTGCAAAGACAGCACAACTGTAAGTTATAGCTGAAAGGCAAAGTCTTGTTCAGCAAAAAGACAAATTAGGATGAAAACAAGTATCAGCAGTGAAGTAAACTCCAGTTAAACTTATAAAAGTTTATATATATCCCTGAGGGTGTTTTAGTTCCCAATGGAATGTAGGAATCTTGTGCTCACTTGTTTGTTCTGATATTTTTGTATCTCTCTAGATCACTGGTTATTTGGTAACTGCTCCTGAAAGCAGTTACAATGTTCTTGCTATATTTTAATTACATCTCATGCTGTTTAACAATTGAACTTCTCACATTTTTTTTCATTCATGTGAAAAACTAACTTCTGTTTGAACTCAGGTCTCAATTAGATGAAGATGATAAGTGCATGTAAAAAAAAAAAAAAAGTGGGGTTTGTTTTTTGAGCCTGTTTGATTTTCCTTTTTTTATTTTTTAAACCTTTTTCATCATTACTTGGAAGTTGCATAGATTAAAAGATCATGATTTAGAAATAAACATTTGTTTTTAATTTTTTTAACATTCTTAGTTATTCTTGTCATTCTACTTAATGACAATTTAATTTTAACAGGTCACTTGTGAACACCTGAAAAATTACAATGGCTTTTTCCTAAAATTTGTTGGAACTCCTAAGCAAAATTTTTTCTGTCCACAGTATTGTGTAAGTTAACACATGAAACCAAAAAAAAAAAAAAAAAGGGAAAAGAAGATGCACTTTTTCGTAAAAGCTACTATTTTATAGGAGAAATGTCTCACAAAAAGAACTGATTGTTGCTGACTACATGGTGTTCCAGCTTTGATAAGAATGGATGGGGATCATCTAGGCATTCAAGTGCTCCCTCAAGCAGTGCAATTTGTTCTTCAGGCCCTCTTTTCTCCACCTCCCCCTGCTCCTTTCTTCTCTGTGGATGCACTAGAGTACTATGAGAAATGAGGTCTCCTTTAAGTTTTTTATGGAGATATCTATTGGCATCTATTCTGAATTGAACCCAATTCCACTTGGCTGTGATATCAGCTATATATCCATTACACTGTACTGCTTACAGCAATTAAGTCCAGATGTTACTTCATCAAACATCCTACAACATCAAATCATTTCCATCATATTCAATTAAAAATGCTGATGAATAATTTCTTGAATCCAGAACAAAACTAGGCCACTTGAAATTGCATTTTTTTGTGCCAAGATAAAATAGATAATCTAAACTTGGCCACACTTGGTCACAGCACCAAGCCTGCCAGAGATCAAGAAATGTTTGGACAGTGATCTCAGATACATGATATGATTCTTGGGGTTGTTCTGTGCAGGGTTAGGAGTTATATTTTGATGATTGTGGGAAGATGGCTGGGGGTAAAAGTTAGAGGAAACTAAGAAGTTAGATTACAATGGTCAGAAATTATGGGGTAAAATGCAGCTGCTACTCCTTGGATGGAACGAGGTCAACATGTTCCACACCCCTGTACAACGATAAGTACTTTTCAAGGGGGATGGAACAGAGGGTAGATCAGAGGGGAGATGAGAAGGCCTCCCTGCATAGAAATCCTTGTTGGGAGGGGAACTTAGTGGCACTTTGTAGTTGATAAGGCTGCATAGCCCCTGTCAACCAGGGGAGATAAAAGAAGATGTCCTGCTGCTGAGCCAAGAACTGTGGCGAAATTGCTCTCCTCAGATGAACTTAGTTC
>JAWWES010000001.1:72239728-72251642 GCA_035583135.1 Lophotriccus pileatus
AGGGGAGATAAAAGAAGATGTCCTGCTGCTGAGCCAAGAACTGTGGCGAAATTGCTCTCCTCAGATGAACTTAGTTCATTAAAACCTAATTATAATGGTAACACATGCCTCCATCCCCAAGTTACCCACCTCCAAGGTACAACCACCTCTCCCTGGGCATATGCCCTGTACTCTTTCAACAGTACCTTTAAAAGTGAAGTGAGATAATTTTGCATCAATCAGATACAAAAGTATTTACGAATAAAGTCACTCAAGCTCCACCTAAACATAAAGAAATAGTATAAAAGTAAGTTGAGAATGGGGGGAAAATGAGGGAAGACTCCATTTTAACTGCTGGGATCTGCTCATGGGATGAATCTACCAATTCCCCCATAGGGATGTCTATTGGGTAAGAACTATATACAGGCTGAATAATTTTAATGGGATTAGAACTTGTCTGTATATTGCCTTAAATATGTTTTTGTAGTCAAATGCTATCACTGGCAATCTTCAAAACCTAACCTGTCACAATTTTCTATTAATAAGAGTGTTATCGTGTAAGCTGTTAGTGTGAGTACTTCACAAGCTCTAGGGGTTGCCGGCAGCGGGTAACACACTCAAATAAAGTGGGAAGGCTCACTGAGGTGTCTCCCTTATGCTGTTGGCTTAGACCACTGAAAAGGGCAGCTGAATCGCCCTCTTATTCAGTGGGACTGTTAGGTCCCCATAACAGGATGCTGACAGACTGATTGTGCATGAGGGCGTCAGCTTTCCTGAGGCACTGAGAGAAAAATAAGTCACAAAGGGTCAAGGGTCAAGGAAATATCTCCAAATTAAGAGTCAAAGAAATCTCCCCTTTTCTCACAAAAATGATCCTAGTGGGTCCGTTCCAACTCAAGTTATTCTTTGATTTTATGATTCCATGAAACTTGATCTTGCTCCTCCAGAATAATTTCAGGATACTTTACACTTCTGGCCAAAATTAGATACCCTTAAGTCATACCCATGTCATGTAACACACCCATGTCTTGACTTAATCCTATGAAATTCTGGTGCACTGCAAAACACCTATAACTCTGTTTCAGAGAGACATCCATCAGCTTTTGAACAGTTTAGCTGTGAGCATACATACATCTTTGTCTGTGAACAAGCAAGTGGAACTGGAGATTCAGATTGGATGAAAAATGTTTAATGGTTTGAACTTCCTTTTTTTGTATATAGTTCTATTTCTATGTCAAACAACCTCACAGAGCAATTCATGTCATCTATAAGTCTTTGCAAAAGCCAAGTATCTTCTGATTCTAAATATCTCCTAAGGCTTCTGGACTGATATCATCAATTTTCCAAAACTGTCCAGGGGAGATACTAATATAGTAGCTTCACTACCACAAAATAGGCTACATCCCACATCTCATTAAAAAAAGAGGAAGAGGTAGATTGGAGCATAAGTAAATATGGCAATACAGAATAAATCTCATGGATGTCTTTTTAATTCCACATAGCTCCAAATAAATGCCCAGGTTTTTATTGGTACTTCAGATTTGTGGTGGAGCTTTGTAACTTTCCTGTGGATGGTGGAGGAAAATGGAAATTTCCAGAAAAAAAAAATAATGGTGGGAGTAAACAATCTTGCCTAATCTTTCCTTTTGTCTATTCCAATTCTTCTACATCCCATCTGTAATCAAAAGAAAGAACCATTTACTTGCAGGGAATACTCAGTTCAATCTAAAAAATGTTTAAGACAGAAAGGATGAATTAACTGTAAGAGGTAGTACATTTTCATTAAATATAGAAAGAATTTTGATGACTACCTTAGACTATTTTAAGGGATAGTTCTTTAAGGAATAGTTCTCATCTAGATCCATCAGTAATTAAAGGAGAGAGATTTACATTCAAGTGTTGATTGATTCTATATAAGAAAGCTGAAGATTTATGTTTTGTGAGTATGTATGTACTTATACAACTTGTTTACATTGGGAACATACCTTTTTAACATATTTAAGCACAAGAGGATCACTTATACCTAATCTGTCTTGCTTTTGGTAGATAAAGGAAAGTGAGCAGAATCACCTTACAATCTGCAGCAAAAGAAGAGCCTAAAACTCTTTGCAGAACAAACTATACACAGACTGAGAAAATTACTTTCTATTTTATCATTGAAACTTTTTTAACATTTTATTGTTCAGAAATTTTTCTTTCATACACAATTTATTTATTTAACTATTGCCCTTAATTCAGGCATTTTGTTTCTTTTTACCTGGGGAAAAAATATGTGGATAAGGATTCCAAGGAAATGTTGCCTAAGTAAACACAACAGTATTTTTGCAGTTTTGTAGAAATGTGAAGCAACAATATGCCTCTTAAAAAGGAAAAATAGACTGTGATAGAAGAAATCAGAATGAATAACAATGAAAATCATACATATATATAAGATTCCATATATATATATTTCTTTCAAATAGTCAAAAGGAAAGGCAAATATTTTTAAAACTTCTTGCAAAGAAGACTAATGCAACATGTCAAAATTCCTTATATCCTATAAACATAGTTCACAGTTTATATTCAACTTACAAATGTAGTACATTTGTTAAATATTCATATATAAAGGCAAATATAGACTCTCATTTTATTTCTAATGAGGTGTATTTTCACATAGGCAGGAGTTCTCTACAGATCTGTATTTTGAGTGGTGATTTAGTGATATGCAGTTAAAACAAAAATGTTTCCAAAGGAACCATCCACTTTCCCCAACATCCATGGCAGTAAATTACACTTGCATTTCCTTCTATAATATGTTGCATAACTATTGATCTCAGTTGAACTGAAAAGAACTGCATATTAGCATATCATATTAATTTGTTCTGCATTGCATGATAAAGATATGTGTGTTACATGCAAGGAGGGATAGAAAGAGGTCTTATGCTCCAGACTTTTTGGTGTTGGTGCTGGCATTCTTTACAGGCACCATTTGGAACTGATTCTGTAATTTTTCTGTTATAAGAAATGTATTGCCATTTCAAAAGCTTCTTCAGTATTCTAATGTAATCAGTATTAAAACAAAACAAAACAAAGGAACCTCACCTAAAATACACTATCATATTCTTTTTTTATAATATAAAATGTGGGCAAATACATTGAGGCTAAGCTTGAGAAATTTTTTATTTCCCTTTTAATGAAAAAGATGTGAGACTGAAGTGTGTGAGTGTGATTAATCTTGCAAAAGCCACACTATCCCAAACTACAACTCACAAAAATATTTTTATACAAAAATGGATAACTGAAGCATTCGAGCTTGTCAGAACTACTATCAGCTGCAGATTTAGAATTCAAAATAATTTAGTCATTGTGAATGCGTGAATTACCATTTATGGTAAGCTGTAAAACATTATCGGCTTACCGTATGAAGGCATTTGTTTCTGAGGTATGAGCACAGTCATTGAAATAACTATGATTCATTTATACTAAAATCTGGCCATTTCTTATTTCAATGGTTTATGATAAGTAAAGGACACGTCTTACTTATATCTCTTCATGTGAATTTTCTCATGCCTCTCATATTTGCCATCAGAAATTTCAAAAGACAATTAGTGTTAAGACATAATAATTTTTGTTGGCTAATGTTTGGAGAATTTTTAAAATATACAGGCCATGGAGTGCTATTGTAGGCCTGTTTTTGTGCAAATCTGTTTTTTCCCACAGAGAAGCACAGACCGGGAAACCTTGAACGTTTCTTAGGAATGAACTGTGTGTATAAACAAAAGATTGATAACAGCACCTGGTGTTTGCTAGGCTGCGAGCTATTTGAATATGCGTACCGTTTTTGAACTTTGGGGACCAATAGAGGGGGGACAGCAGGTGCCCCTTGGACCAATGGCTTTGCTAGGGGATGATGTATGTGCCAAAAGAAACTGTATGTAAGTTCTGGATGGGATTAATAAAGTTGAAGCACTGTAGATATCACTTCTATGAAGTTTGTCAGTGTATTCCGAGCTCCTGCCACAACAGGCTAAGAAATGGTTTTGTAAAAAATAACAGTGTATTCAGGTAGCAGAGACTGATCTTGGAGAAGTGTATTTCTGTAATATCTAATTATAATTAGATCTACCAATTGCTACAATTTTGCAGTCTTCACCTTGATAACATTTTTCTAGTAGTATTAACTCTGGTGTTGATGCTTATTAATCCTTTTCCACTGTGAAACACCATGTTTAGAAGCAGCCCCACCTCTTCAGGTAAGATTTACTGATCCATTATCTTTGATGATCTCAATTATAGCAATAGCACAAACAAAGAATGATAAAAAGAGGAATCAGGAATCTGTAAGCTAAAACAAAACACAAAGCATTTTCTATAAATCAATATCCATTTATGCTCCATATGACAAATGAATAATGGTACCGATTACATAGTGAAACGGAATGTATTTAAAGCATCTTTTTATTACAAAGACAGTTATTCTTTTAAATTTAAATTATCTTCCTAATTATCTTATGTCTCTCAAAGAAGTAAGTGTAAAAAAAACATGATGCTAAACTCAAAAGCAATGTGTCATGTCAACACAACTACAGTACTTCAATACTCAAAGAACTGTAATGAGATATCAGTTTTAGTCATCAGTTTATTATCATTTGACTAAATACACAGCAGGAAGTTTCTAATAAATAAGATTAGAGATTTGTCATTCATTATACTCTATGCCCATTTTGCTATTTATAGAGTCAAATGAGTATGATGCAGAAAAAAGAAGAGATGAATATTTGCAAACTGCAAACTGCACCAAACTTGTGACTATAGAGGAGTGAGGTTTTTGCGTTTGACAAACACCAAGGGGAACCATATTGATGCACACGTACAATGTGAAAAAGGGACCGAGAGAACTTATAAACAGTATTTTCAGGCATAAGACATTTATAAAATTGTAGTTTACGTAAAATAAATGTGAAAAGAAGGAAAAATGTTTTTCTTTAATTCTTCTACGTAAATAAATTTAAGAAACCAATCTCGTGCTTTAAATCCATTCTTTTACTGTGAGTGAAAATAGAGCAGTTCCACATTACCTCTACCAAACAATTTCTCAAATAGTAAGAAGGGGTTGCTGTTCTGGTCAAGTTGCCAACAATAGTTGTGGATCATAAGTTGAGAAAACACAGCAAGGAGCTCTGGTGAAGATCACTGCTATTGTCCTCTATCTTCCTTGTGTGACTAATAACAATCCATTTTCACAGAATCGTAGAATTATCAAGGTTGAAAGGAACTTTTAAGATCATTCAGTCCATCTGTCAATCAAGCACTACCTCTGTAACTACTATACCACATCACTCACCACCAGATCCAGACACGTCTTATACACCTCCAGGGATAGTAACTCCATTACCTCCCTGGGTAACCTATTCCAATGCCTGACAATCCTAATAGTGATTTTTTTTTTCTAATATTTAATCTGAATCTCCCCTGGCTCAGCTCAAGGCCACTTCCTCTGGTCTGCTCACTGCAGGCACAGTAGAAGACATCAGCCTCCATCTCACTACAACATTCTTTCATGTAGTTCTAGAGAGTGATGAGGTCCCCCCTGAGCCTTCTCTTCTTGAGACTAAACAATCTCAGCTTCCTCGTGTTTTCTAGACCTTTCACAAGGCTTGTCGTTTTTCACTGGACACTCTACTTGAGGTATGGCCTCACCAATGCTGAGTACAGGGGGATGATCACTTCCCTAGTCCTGTTGGTTACACTATTCTTGGTACAGATCAGGATGCCACAGGTCTTCTTGGCCACCTGGGCTCACTTCTGACTCATGTTGAATCGACTGTGAACCAGCACCCCCAGGTTTCTGCTGAATGGCTCTCAAGTCACCCATCCCTTAGCCAGTAGTGATGCACAGGTTTGCTGTGAGCTAAGTGCAGGATCTGGGGAAAATGGCTAGTGACCAGCGGCCAAGTGGATTTAGCTCCATTCACCACAACTCTCTGAGCCCAGGCATCCAGCCAGTTTTTTGATATCCACTGAAGAGGGCACTCATCCAATCACTGAGCAGCCAGTTTTTCTAGGGGGATACCGTGAGGAACAGTGTGAAACACTTTACCGAATTCTATGTAGACACCATCCACAGGCTTTCCCTCATCTACTAAGTAAGTCAGTTTGTCACAGAAGGAGATGACCTTGAGATTAGCTCTGTTGGTTAGAACCTAGTGGTGATAATGCCAAGGCAGTGGGTTTAATCCGTATATGGACCCGTATCTCACATAAGAGATGGACTTGGCGATCCTTGTGGGTCCCTTCCAAGTCAAAATATTCTGTGATTCCGATGAGGTTGGTCAAGCAGGACCTGCATTTCATGTTTACTGAGTTTGATCCCATTGTTGTCCTGCATATGTTGTGTACTGACACTCAGGGTGATCTCTTCCATAACTTTTTCCATATCTGAGATGAGACTGACAAGCCTGTAGTGTCCCAGATCACTCTTCTGACCCTTCCTGTAGATGTGCATGTCACAGGTCAGGGCAGGGGAACCCTGAGACCCCCAAGGGCAGTGACCCCCACAGCAACACCCATCACCCTGAGGCTGAGTGAGACCATTTACATGAGTTGGGGGATCCCATTCACAAGTAGGAATGTGTAAATCCTAAAAAATCTCTGTAAAACCAGAGATTGACATTAGTCCCTTTCTTGTGTAACAAATTTAAGGTATTATTAATGTGACATTCCTGTACTAATTTGAACTATATTAGTACTATTGCAACTAGATTATGGTAATTATTGTATTTAGATTAAATTGCTGAGACATTTAAATGTTTGAATCCATATGCTTATTATGCCCATAACAAGATTTTAAATGAAACAGTTTACCTTTTTTCTTTGGGGAAGAGAAGGTATTTATATAGTATAGCAGGTAATTATTGTGCACAAGTTAAGGAAATTCATGTCAGTAGCTAAACATTACATACATTAGGATAACTTTTGCCCCTGTGGACACTGGGACTAACAAATACAGAATTAGAATTGACAATCTGGGCTACACAGACACACTTCTGATTGGAATAAAAGGTGATTTTAGAGGAGTCACAAACTTGTTGTACCAGTATCACCTTCTGGTTATCCAAATTTACAGATGTAGCAGATTGAATAAAATGAGTTAATGACAAAGCCTGGGTAGGCAAAACTGCCTATTTCCTTAAATATGGATGTGTTCCATTTAAAAAACTATGAGCTGAATTATTAAGCAGTTTTTAGACAATTCTCGCTTGTGTGTGCGTGTGTGTGCACATGCAAGTGTATTCTGAAGAGTGAATACTTCCCTGAAAGTGCTTCCTGAAAATGATGATAAAGCTGAAGTATGAAGAACAGAAATCAATAATGGTAGAAGTCTGCTGGAGACTTTACTCTTGTTTTTTTCATCAAATGACTTGGTGTCATTCAATCCAAAGAAACAAAGCATGGCCCTATATTTCTAGAATCATTCAACTTCCCTGCTCAAGTTGGACCACCTAAAGCAAGTTGCCCAGGACCATGTCCAAACAGCTTTTGGTGACAGTCTTCAAGGTGGGAGACTCCACAACCTCTCTTGTCAACCTGTTTCCAGGCTTGGTCATCCTCACAGTGACCAGAGGGAACCTCCTGTGTTTCAGTGTGTGACAATTATCTCTGGTCCTGTCACTGGGCACCAGTGAAAAGAGTCTGGCTGTGTCCACTTTGCACTCACGCTTCAGGTATTTACATACATTGATGAGATCCCCCCTAAGCGTTCTCTTTTCTAGGCTGAACAGTCTCATGTCTTTCAGCCTCTCAACATACATGAGATGCTCCAGCTAACAGGAAGGCAGCAGAAACAGGTTTCAGCCTAGACAGAAACCCTGGGTCTCCAGCAGCTGGGCAGAAGGACCCCTTGACTCAGAGCTCTTAGAAGGAGTGCTCATTTACAACATCCCTTAACAAAAATCAGTTTTGTTGCCTGTACATACAAGCACAGTGACACTTCATATTTCCTGCACTGGCCTACATGACCTCCAGCTGGTTCTACTGAAGCACGTCTTCTAAAGATGCTTTTATCTCCATATGGATACTGCAAATGCCATAAGAAATCTTACAGTATCCAAATGTTTGCATAGTTCTAACAGAGAAAAGAGAAGTTATGGGAAAACAACATATCTTCTGCACAGGCAACTGTAAATGCACTGGGATGCCCTAGGGATCTCAAATGGTATCTAGTATCTACTGGTAGACCCCAAAAGCTTGGGGGTCCCCTGAGTGTCTCTTCATTTTTCTCACACAGCCTTGAAGTCTTCCTCACAGCCCTGAAGTGTCTCTCCCAGTGATGTGAGTCTTTTTGTGAGTTACCCCAAGCACTGAAAGGGTCAAACTGGAGTAGAAAAATAGACAGTTCCTTACTAGCCTCATCAAAGTCATTTGGCAGCATCTCTGGTGCTCACAATCTGCCTGATGGTTTTGGTTCTCATGAGTTTGCAATTTTTTGAGTGATTGACAGGTCTTTCAAACTCAAGGTAGTCCTCTATTCTTGTGACTAAGGAAGCTACATTGTTCTATATATCTAACTAATATCTGTATGCAACCACTGCTGGCAGCTAATTCTAAACCACGCTGTCTGAAAAAGACAGAACTGAAACTTAGATATCTAGTTCAAGTAGATACTTAGATACAATTTCCATCAATTTGCATTCATTTAGTTACCTAAGTGTAGGTGCCCCTAATCAGAAGCTGAATTCAACATCCACAGATGATATTTGCAATTTCAAAGGCCAGTAAGGCCTCTAAAATCAGAGTCTTGTCATGTCAATACATGTAACTCCTTCTTGGCTCAGTTACAGGATGCCCCCCAAATTAAGGTTACGTATTGGTAGGGAACAATCTAACACATCAGGGTCATAGTACTGGAGGAAGGACAGTCCCATACATAGTATGTGTCAGTTACGCAAGGAGATTACAGCTGAGGCTGCCACAGAAAGTCGTATGGCTCTGCACGGGACCAGGAATACAGAAGACATACAGAGGAAGGGTAGTACAATCACCTGCTGTTAGGTGGCGGTAAATACAAGGGGAAGGCATGTCTTCAGTAATGCCTGATTGCTAAAATATTCCCAAGAGTTTTGCTATTCTTATAATAATTTTAGTCTAAGTAAACCAATTGCTTAGATCTTGTTCTTCCTTCAGTATGTTTGAGGTATTTGCTTATGTGCTGTCATGTCATGTGCTATTTCAGTGTATCAGTTGCATGTGATTAAAATTTCTGTGACTCAGTACTGAAGTATTGTATAAACTCTGTGCTTGCCCTTTGTATAGGGGTAAAATTTACCTCATATGTTTAAAAAATCATTAAATGCCAATGACAAAATGGGAATTAATTTCACATTAGGGCTCTTGGTGAAGACACTGACATCAGATGGAGGGGGAATTTCACATTGTGAAAAATGACCCTTGCTACTGCAGTATTATCTGGACTGTTTTATTATGAAAAATAAGCCAAGCTGCCTCTGGCAACAGCACAATTAAATATAGCTTTCTTATTCTGGACTGAGATGTGTTCTGGAATTTACTCTGTGCTTGTTGTTGTTATTGTTGTGCTTGAAGAGGGAATTATATTCTCCAGACTCATGTAGGATGTGCTCTGCTTTTTTCAAAGATGCATAATTTATCAATTCAGAAGACTTTACATATTAACTGTGCACATACTTACTCACACATTTTAACTGTGCATGTGTGAAGACATCTTTTGTAATATACCACTACAAAATAAGAACAGTATGTGCAACCAAACCTGCTTAGCTCTTTCGTCATCATGGTTAGGCTTTGCAAACGAAGATTTGAGAAGGGCTCTACCCACGCTTGCTACAAGTGCCCTTAGCTCTTTAATTTAGTATTAAAGACAGATGCTTCTTTACAATTCATTTTGTGGTAGAGGAAGAGGTTTTTTTCTTTTTCCTTTGAGGCATAAATTAACTTATATTCTTTTCCATATAGGCACAACCTACTTCAAATCAAACACTGAGATAATAATATCACTTATTTTCCCCATTTTTCCAGTGATACATTTATCCTAAGTTCAGAGGTATGACTTATGTAAAAAGTAGATTTCTGTACCTTTATTTCTATACAAATTAACTTAATGCACTTGTTCAGAAATGAAAATTTCCCAAGTTATTAGATAAAGAGCAGAAAACATTGGCAAATAAAATGAAATACTAATTTTTCCTACTATTGTAACAGAGAAATAAGCTTAATCTCAACAAACTTGTGTCCACTCAAAGCTATGTACAGTGAAATTAGTTCTCTTCCTCCATGGCTAGCTGAAACTGCATTTTGTATATAAACTAATGCGGTACCACATTGATTTCTGAAGCAACCTTAGAGGATGCTGAAGCTAATTAATGAGTGGGGGGAAAGGGAGAATAGATTGAGAAAAATATTTGCTGGTTTTATTTTTGGGTTTGTTGCTTCACATGATAGTCCAATTCTTTCTGCAAGTACCCTGGGAAACATCCAGTAAATAGGAGTTAAATAAGTTAGTCTTTTAAAGAACTCTCTGTGTGTGCATGTGTGTGTGTGGAGGGTGGGGTTCTGCTTACATCTTCACTCATGTGGTCCTGAATCATTACAAGTTCTAGTACAGCAACTTCATGGTCTTTGCACTGCACCAACTGCATGTTATCTGCATGTGGGTATATTTCAGGTTATCCAAGCAAAGGATATATCTTAGATTATGTTGCTTCAGAAACTCATATGCAACACCTAAATATAGCTTTCCCTATTAAGTTGTATAATTGCCTTTTATCACACTAGGTTTAAATAAAATAAAAGATATAGCTTAAAGCTGATGTTTGATCTTCAAAGACCAAACAGTTGAACACTTATTGAAGATAAATGGCTCAGTCTTCACAGGCTCACAAAAAATTTTTGAAACTACAAGACAATTCTATGCATTCTTATATAATACTAAACCAAATTGAATTAGTATATCACAAATATTCATTTGGCTTCTGTAAGCAATGAATAAATCAGAGATTTTCAGCTCTTCTTACATAACAATGCAAATAAGCTAAGAACACAGAAACAGTGTGAATTTATGAATCTTTGGTATTAAACTTACTTACACAATGCCAAATGCTTATGTAGTTTAAAATTTTTTCAGTGTAAAACCAAATTCAATTTCTATACATTAAATCATATTGCCTTCTCATTGACTTAAATGAAAGTTGCACATATACTGTAGAATTACAGTACTCTAGAATAATTTATATTAGAAAGAACTCTATGACAGTGGACTTTAACTGCTGACGCTTCCAAATCCACCACTAAACTATGTTCTTATGTCATACTGTCATGGTACCTCCAGGGACAGTGAGGCAACCGGTACCTGGGCAGCCTGTTCTGCTGCTGGACAATCCTTTCAGTGAAAAAAATTTTCTGAATATCCAATCTAAACCTCCCCTGGCTCAACTTGAGATCATTTCCTCTCATCTTATTGCTTGTAATTTGGGAGAAGAGACTGATCGCCAGCTCCTTTCAAATAGCTGTAGAGAGCAATAAACTGTCCCCTCAGCCTCTTTTTGTCCAGACTAAACAATCCCAGCTCCCTCAGCCACTTCTCACAGGATTTGTGCTCCAGACCCTTCACCACCTCTTCTCTGGTCACACTCCAGCACCTCAATGTCTTCCCTGTAGTGAGGGACCCAGAATTGAACACAGAATTCGAGGTGTGCCCCCACCAATGCTAAGAGCAGGGGACAGTCACTGCCCTGGTCCTGAAAGCCAAACTATTTCTGATACAAACCAAGATGTCCTTGGCCTTCCTGGCAACTGTTACGACCCACATCTGAAGGCAGGGTAACTGAGGTTCTTGTTCGTAGATCCCTTGGGGAAGATTAGACTTAAATGACATTGAATGACAATGACCAGCATGTATAAATGTGTGTGTGTACATATATAT
>JAWWES010000001.1:72251742-72297695 GCA_035583135.1 Lophotriccus pileatus
GATTGCACTCAGGATGATCTGCTCCATAACCTTGCCAGGCACTGAGGTCAGGCTGACAGGCCTGTAGTTTCCCAGGTGCTCCTTTCATCCCTTTTTGTAGATCAGTGTGACATTCACCAACTTCCAGTCATCTGGGACCTCCCCAGAGAGTGAGGACTGTTGGGAAATGATGGAGAAAAGCTTGATGAGCTCTTCCACCAGCTCCCTCATCACCAGGGTCAGTAACAGACCACAGTTTTTGTACTGCTTTATTAAAGGCCTCAGAGCTGAATTTGGTGGTATGTAATCTGTATTAAAATTTTTTGACATGATTGCTGCTTTGTTTTACCTGGTTACAACATTTACCTGTTACAATATTTTTTCCTTGATTAGGTGTTTATGGCTAATTTGTTTTCCATATCATTGTATGGTAAAGCCATAGTTTTGTGCAGAGAGAAGAAAATGTGACAGAACTTATCAGTAGTGTCTAAATCAAATGAAGACTTAGGCTGAATGAACTGTATTTTAGTCTTGAGTTTTATGTATGAAAATGTAAATTGGAGGTAAAGATTCATAAGTTAAATGTCAGCTACAGGATATTTTGTAACAGAAGGCACAGAAATATCTCAAGACACAGACAAAAAAGTGCCTGGAGACTGAAAGCAGATCAGAAGAGAAGACTCTAGGCTCTGCAAAGAGGATTGGATGAGCAGAAGTGACATTGGGAAATCAAGTGACCTATAGAGACTCTAAAATCCATTAACAATAAACAGATGGGGTCCCTCTTTGGAGTCTTAGAGCTTGAGCTCCAAGAACTATAGCATATAAAGTCTACTCTTCTCCAGGCTGAGCAAGGAAAGTGACCTCTTCTTTGGATCCTTTTGTTCGGCACCAGACCAGTAATTGTTCGGTCGGAACTACCTCAGGGGAGGTGTGTGAGTGTGTGTGTAGGGGAAAGGGGTGGATTGAACCTCACGGAGATGAGGTGGTGTTGTATCCCTCACGGCAGGCCCCTGGAGCCACATAGGGAAGCCCCAGAGCAGCTGTCACTCATAAGCAACCCAGGAAAACTTAAACTCACCATGCCTCCTGGAGACCCTAATGAAGTCTCAGATTGTCAGGGACAGTGAGAACACTGCACCTCACCCTGTCCTGGAGCCCCAGAATGGCCAGGGAGTCAGAGGCCCTGCCTGGTGGGGTGTGGCCACATGACCGGAGTGGTACAGTGTTCTAATACTTTAATATTTTTTTTATATTGTGGTGTCCAAAACTGTACACAATATTCAAAGTGGGGTTGCACCAGTGCAGAGCAGAGAGGGACAATCACCTTCTTTGACCAGCTGGTGATGCCTTGCTTAGACGCAGGACTGGAAGGGATATGAAGCAAGTTTGCAGATGACAAAAAATTGGGAGGAGCTGTTGACTCCCTTGAAGGCAAGGAGGCCCTGCAGAGAGACCTCAACAAATTAGAGGGCTGGGCAATCACCAACCATATGCAGTTTAACAAGGGAAAATGCCAGATTCTGCACTTGGGATGGGGCAACCCTGGACATACATACAGATTGGGGAATGAGATGCTGGGAAGCAGTGCCATGGAAAGGTACCTGGGGGTCCTGATTGAATCTGTTGAATATGAGTCAGCAGTGCCCTGGCAGCTAGGACAGACAACCATGTCCTGGAGGTCATCAGGCAAAGCATCACCAGCCTGCTCTGCTCTGCACTGGTGCGTCCTCACCTTGAATATTGTGTGTAGCTTTGGGCACTGCAATATAAGAAAGATTTTAAGCCATGGAGAACATCCAAAGGAGTAAAATGAAGATGGTGAAAGTCCTTGAGGGGAAGTCATGTGAGGAACAGCTGAGGTCACTTGGTTTGTTCAGCCAGGAGAAGAGGAGACTGAAGGGACACCACACTGCAGTTACAACTTCCTCATGAGGGGAAGAGGAGAGGCAGGCACTGATCTCTTCTCTGTGGTGCCCAGTGACAGGACCTGAGGGAGTGACCTGAAATTGTATCAGGGGAGGTTTAGGTTGAATATTAGAAAAATGTTCTTCACTCAGAGGGTGGTTGGGCACAGGGAAGTGGTCACAGCACCAAGCCTGATAGAGTTCAAGAAGCATTTGGAAAATACTCTCAGGCCCATGATGTGAGTCTTGGGGATAGTCCTGTGCAGGGCCAGGAGTTCGACTTGATGAACCTTGTGGGTTGTGAACTGAAAAGAAATTACTTGAAGTATATTCTTGACTTGAACTCAGACCTTTATGAAAAATTCCCTGGTACCAACTTCGGTTCATTAATCATCAGGCCACTTTCTCTCTCAGTAGCATACAATAGCAGGCATATGATGTTCAAGTTGCTTTAGTAAAAATAAATAAATATAACTTGTGTGAAAAAGACCTTTTTTTTATTCCTATCTATTGTAGTACTAATGATTCTGACCTAGAAATCATCTTAATTTAAGTTACCAGAGACTTCAGTTGAACAAAAGTAAATTGAAATAACACTTATTAAATTAACTTAGCTCTTTTCTTTTTTGGCATATTGTCTACAACTCTAAATTATGTCTCGAAATATAGGAGACTGGCTTGTTATTAGAAAGGTTAATGTTCAAGGGCATGAAATGGTTCTTAGAATTTGAAATCTGTTTGCAGTTATTCAAGAACTCATTTGGGAAAATAATGTCTAGTCTCTCATTAGTCACTTGTATTTAATAATAATGGTTTGCTGTTGGGACTATTTAAATGGTCACCTTTCACAGAATATTGCATTTGCTCTCTGATTGCATGCAGCCTTTAATATTTATAAATGAAAAAAATAAAGAATGAAAGAACCCTTTGGAGCGATACCTATGTAAAAACACAGATTGTAGGAGATAATCTTCTAAAAGTAAATTTAGAAAAATTAATATTTTCTTGCATTCTCTCTTCTCCAATTGCAAATGAAAATATATTTTTCTAGAATATCCCCAAATTAAATATGGCTATGTTCCTTCTAGATGGAAAAAGAATGAAGGAGGCAAATTTTGTGAATGTTTCATAGAATGTCTATTTTTCTCTTTCATTCATGATGAACAGTCAAGTTGTACCAACCTTCAGTTTGTATTACATAAAATATACAAAGAAGACTACATTTTAAAAAATCATTATAAACGCTACTATGGTTGACATAATAATAATAATAATAATAATAATAATAGAATCATAGGATGGGTTGGGTTGGATGGGACCTTAAAGATCATCTAGTTCCAGCTCCCCTGCCATGGGCAGGGACACCTTCCACTAGACCAGGTTGCTCAGAGCCTCATCTAACCTGGCCTTAAACACCTCAAGGAATGGGGCATCCACAGCTTCTCTGGGCAACTTGTTTCAGTGCCTCAATATCCTCACAGTAAAGAATTTCTTCCTAATATCTAATCTAAACCCACTCTCTTTCACTTTGAAGCCATTTCCTCCCTTGTCTTGTCACCACATAACCTTGTTAATAGTCTCTCCCCATCTTCCTTGTAGGCTTGTCTCTGAATTCAATGGCAAAATCTTATTATTAGCCTGCCAGATTAGGATTTCACTCTTTTATATCTCTCACGGGCAGGAATGATACAGGAACACCAGTGCCTTTTCACTTTTCACAATGACACCTTCAAATAAGAGGTGGGTTTCTATAAAATGTGAAGTTGCAGTCAGACACACAGAACAATAAAATCAGACAAGGGAAAGGTCTGTTACTACTGCTCCAGATGAGTCTTAGAAAACTGGGTTGTTACTTCTCATTTTGGCATAAACTTCATATCATGTTACTCAGCCCTCAAAGGCTGTGTTCACAAAAGGATATGCAGTTGTAATGTAATTGTTACCATTTTTCTTCCTCTCAAAAATAGCAACTCAGGTTAAACATCTGATATCTTGAGATGCTTAAGTATAGACTCCTAAAAACCAGAAAAGCTGTAGAAAATTTTGACAAAAACACCTTATATTCTAAGACCTCCTTTACTTCAAGAAGGGACTTGCACGTCTCATTCTAGTGATGACTGTGGTAGTTTCTGCACTTTGGCATTTCTTGGAGGTATTTCACCTTAGAATTGAAGGCAATGGAAATCTGATTCTGACTGGGTACCTTGAGGGTACAGAAATATGAAAAATAATTGGTTAGTGATTATAATTTAGCTAAAAGCTATTTTGAAACACTGGTTGGAAGCATTTTGGAGCCATTTGATTAAGTATTACCAGATAAAGAATTGGAGTAGATTCAAAGCTTGTGTATGAGCTTGGCTTGCATAAAAAAGAACTAATTCTTCATCCAAAGAATTAAAAGAAAGAGAATGTCTGTAAACCTGTTGTTGTCCTTTCTTCTCATTGGAGTTGTGTACCATGCAAAGTCACTGATGTCTACCTAGATATTCATTTAGGAATCAGCATGAAATCCATACATTATGCAAAGATTTTAGCCACCAAATACTGGTGGCTAAAGTCTGCACAGGTCTTTGCAAGTAGACAGAGCCATTGGAAATACTAACCAATTCACACTCTGGAAAATAATCAACATCTAAATCTATATTTAAATCAAATAGGAATGCTTTCATAAATGTCCCAGTTAAAGATAAATAATTAGCTTCCATGAAAACAAACACCACTACATTAATTCTTAATGGACGTATCACAGTAGCTAAAATGCCATGACTGCATTGGCTGATTTAGCTAATCTGACATTGAGTCCAAAGTTTACAAAGTCAACATAACTCCTAGGACATTATGCTTACTTAGACACATTGTTTGAATGACCTGCTTCTGAAGAAGCTAAGTCAAGATTTATTAGACAATTTCAACAAAACATATAGAAATATCTCCAAGTACTGCTTGCAAGCTTAAATGTGAAGAGCAGAAGCAAACACTTCCTCAGGCACTGTCTTCACCTCAGGAAATTTTTAAATAATGTCTCCATAGCATTTTGGTATAAATTATGTCCTTTTGTGCTGTCAACAATATTGATGATATCTATTTTTACCTTATACTAAACTATCTTTTGGCTTCCATATTGCTGAACTTTTTTTTTGTCAATCATTGACAAGTGTATTTTATACATTAGTTTTTTGTTTATGAGTTACCGTACTTGAAATGCTGTGTCATTAACATAGTATAAAGAGAGTGGTTTGTTCTTCATTTTCTTGCTGCATAGCTTGTTTCTGGTAAAAGAGAAAAGCTATTTCTAAACTCTCTTCTCCTTCAAACTAAAAGAAATATTATAGAAAAATATTCTGTATGGTATTGCTTTTACATTTATTATTTCTATCTTCAGAATTAAAATGTTCTTTAAAGACTGTAAGAGAAATGTATGAAAATAATGGAATTAATATTAAAGAGCTAAAGCAGTATACTAAGAATTTTCATCACAGCTCTTGCTTGATATTCAGGCTCCTTGTAAATTCTGAAGAACAAAAAGGATTTTAGTGGCCTTGTACAGTCACTGACCTTGTACAGTCAGTGGCTCTATACATTAAATGTATAACACCAAAATACTGTGGTCTTGAATCAAGAATAAAAACTGTCCCAAATTATTAAGGAAAACTGCCCAAAATTTAATGGCAAGGACTTAGTCAAATAAAACATTTCAGCAGGTGGAGCTAGACTGTTGTTGGTAGAAATCTAAATGCAAATACTACTACTACTACTACTACTAGTACTACTACTACTACTACTACTATTACAACTACTACTACTACTACTACTGCTGCAGTTGTTGAGTGATAAACATTTTAAGGGGCTTTAATACAGGCACTATGGTTTTCTGGGAAGGTGGTGAAATATCCATTTTGGTCACAGTAGTATGGGTGAAGGCTCTCTCTCCTTTTCTCTGACTCTCTCCAGAGGCAGGTGGCAACAGTCATAGCCAGCGGGGGCTGTAGAAATGGCAAATGGTGGGGCAAAAGCCCTGGAGCAGCAGACGGATCTGGGCAGTTTCCCTTCACTTGGGACTCCACGGTGATATTTTGTGGAGCAGGATTTGTGAGGACTCCATGGTGATACTTTGTGGAGCAGGATTTGAGATAGAGCAGCCGCTTCTCAGTGACGCTTCATTGGGCTCAGATACATTCCAGCTCAGTGGCGTCAACTGAGGCGTGTGGAGCTGGGTGGTGTGTGCCCAGTGGCAGACACTGCAAAACAGCATGGCAGCCAGAGTTAGTTTTGCTTTCATTTTCTCTCTATGGCAGAGGTGGCTCTGAGAAGCTCCCTTTGGAGAAGTCCCTGGCAGGGGTGAGGGGGAAGGTGCCAGTGTAGCTGTGGCTCCCCGGCATGGCTCCAGCAGTCTGTGCCTGTCTCTCTCTGAACCTCTTTCTATCTTCTCCTCCAGCCAGCCACATAGTCCAACATGGAGGGAGTTCCACTGCTGCTCTGAAGCCAGGACTACTGGTATGTGGTTCTTCTCCCCTGCTCCCCTGCTTGGCTGTGGTGAGGGGTTGACTCCTAAAGGACCATTTTTTTTCCAAAACTGTTGAATTGGAAAAAGGGAATAAAATACAAAACCTATTTTAACTATGACAATTTCTCACAGTTTGGACTATAACATATGAACAACAATCAAGCTATTCTTATAATAAAGCAAAAAGTAATAACATTAACACTGCAGGGCCAAAATTAGGGTAATCAAGGCCTTTAGGCCATAGTAATCCATAAAAGGACTTTAATCCTGTTATGGGCAAGCCAAGCTTTTGACCATTATTTGGAGCATTGTCAGATTTGCTACTCAGATAGCAGATGTTTTCTGGAATTCTACTGCTTATATTAAAATATTGCCAAGGGAATTAATGACTTAATAATGTCTAGCATCAAATTCTTAAGGAAGCTACAAGCTCAGAAACAACACTGTATTGCTTCTGACTAGACTTTGTGTCCAGTGACTTGTGAGTAGTCTCAGTTTAGAAAATGTTGGTATCTATTTCTAGTCTACATTATTTTATAAGTCTCATCTGTTGTGACTGTTAAGAGACTTTCAGTATCCAAGCCCATTTTAGTCTTGACCCACTGTGAGTAATGATTTCCAGATTTAGCTGCATTTATATAATTCTAAAGGTTATTGTCTTGGAGACAATCACATGAACACCATCAAATAACAAAAGAATTTCTGAAACAGCATAATAAGTTCTGTGGTCATAGGAAGTAACTATATAATCATAGTCTCAATATTTTTGCAAAAAAAAAAAAAAAAAGAAAAAGTGGAACCATTAAAATCATGCCCATGATCCCACTAAAAATCCCTATCATTTGCTTATTTAGCTTTTCCTGTTACTACTTATGCTATTTAATGGGAGGTTATCACTCAACATCTGCAATTATAGGTGCAAATGGAAATACTGCCTTGCTTTACACCTTACTTCCCACTTGTCCAATCTGTCTAAATTTCATAGCCAAATTTCCTCCTCCTCTGTCTCCCTTGTATCTCAATCAACTGCTTTCTACCCCTAATTATTACCCCTTTTTGGAAGCAAATTCAGGTTTCCTTTTCCCACATGACAACATCTCCATCATTCTAGATCTCCTACACTTCACTTTTGACCTTAACATATTTTCACGTCTTGCCCTATTTTCTCTGATATAAGCAGTTATAAGCAAATTTTAAAAGTAGTCATAATCTACTTCTCATTTTTTAACATCTTTTCACGTTTTTCCTCCCTACGCACAGTTTTAAACATCTGCTTTTGCAAAGCAATCTTTTTTTCCTCTCTCTTTGGGTGGGTTTTTTCCTTCTGTGCTTTTGCCTCTCATTTAAGTTCCTATCATCTCACTGCATTTTTATAGACCTAGAACAATTTAAATTAAGTCACAGCTGATAAGAGGTAAAATTTGATAGTCTCCAATTACATACATGTCATGTAAATATATTGTCTCTCAGTAGCCCTGTTCTAAACATTGTTCTATTATTACTAACTGTTAGTTTGTAGAATCCAGGTTGCTGATTTTCTCACTGAATTTTCTTTTTCCCTTTTATCTACCTATTTTGTTTTTATTGGCGACATTGGAATGTGTAAAGTACCTCCCACACAGTTAGCACCCAAGGCAGATATAATTTGATCACTAGTGATTTAGAAGAGTTATGGAGAAGCTGCCTAGAACAGTCAGAAATGCTTACTGGAAGAGGTTTTTTTGGTCTTCATTTTCCCTGAAATAAAAGTTTATGTAGCATCAGCCAATTATGTTGTTAAGAGCTGTATACTTGATTGTATATAGTCTGGGAAGGGCAGAAAATGTCCACAACCCATGGAACATTTCTAATTCTTTAGTAGGCCAGTTATCCACCAGTACCTCCACTTATTCTTCACTACCTGTATATGTTCAAAGGTTTTGCTTTAACGCTGCTCACAGAACTAAAATGTGAATACTTTTGTTGGTCTGGTCTTTTTTGAATTTTATTGTGAAAGGTTTTTAATTGGTATCTTGAACTACATGAGAAAGAAGAACTAAATTTGATCATGCACGGCGCTGCGCTCGGTTGAAGTATCTGCAAGAATGATGACAGATACTTGTAGTAATGTATCTCATTCAATAATTTCAGCAGAAAGGATAAAATTTTTGCATAACTCATTAAATTGGAGGATTGCAAGTTGCTCATTATTTAGCAATTGGATTTTAAAGTGCAGAAGGAATATTTGCCAATTTTTTCTTTCTTCCTTAAAACCTGACAAACTTGTACAACACAAAGAAGGTTTTCATAAGTAATATTATGAGAAGTATCTATAAAATATACTGCAAATGGCAAACTTGGTTTATAGTACAGCATGGCATTTTTATATTCACTAAGTCTTGGTTTTACTAGAGATGCAATCCTTCTAACTTATAAAAGTCTGCAGAGGTGTCTGGGAATATATATCAGCACTAAGTGGCTGTTACACTTTATGGTACTATAAATGTAAAAGCAGTACTATTACATTTGATGAGAGTTACTTGCTTTTGTACAGCAATGACTACACAAGAATTAAATAATACTGAGTAAAGAAACAAAGTGCTTGTACAACAAAATACAATAAACTTGATTTATTCCGTGAAAGTGAAAAATGAATGCCTAAAGGATTTTTTTTTTCTTCATTTTGCTTTTATTAGGTAGGTCCATACTACCCTAGCTTCAGTAACATCTTGGCCTCATCTCATGTTACATGGACCATGTCAGATCCCTTGTGGTGAGTTAGCGAATCCAATGTAGGTAAAGATAATAATAAGATCTTGACATAAGTTTTTTAAGGGTATTTGTTTGATGCCACCGAGAAGATCTAGGGCTTGTGTGTAGTACCTGTGAGTCCAAGTATACAATATATGTAATAAAATTAATATCAATTCCTCTTTTTAACACCCTCCATCTCCATAGTGAGCTTCATATCCATATTGCATATCAGGTCATACCACTTTAGACTGAACAAACTCTTTAGGCAATGTATTTCAAATTCCTACATCTCCTCCATAAGATCCCTGTCTAAGATCATACCTTATTGACTGCTGTTCTGAAACACCTCTGGAACCCGTATTTTTTTTTTTACAAGTAGAAGCCTCTGAGAAAAGCAGCCTGACCTAATTTCAGCCTATAACTCATTCCACAGTTCCATACTAACCCATGGTCTGATGCATATCCTTATGTTCTATTGCTCAAAAGCTTGTTCCCTCACCAAATATAAATCTGAATTTTTAACTGCATCTTTTTCTTGGTAAAACTTAAATTAGACCTGTCCCTTTCCTATACCAACTTATAATTGCAAACTGAAGAATTATTTCAAAATGAGGAGGGTTGTGTAACCCTTCTACCATCAACCTTGCTGTGATTCTCTGGTTAGACAGAGGAAGGAAACATATGGGTGTTGAAGAAGGAGACATATAGGTATGTAAGAGAGATTATTAAAGTGTAGAAATAAGTGTCATAATGTCTTGGCATAATCAAATATATTTTGAATTACTCAGGTTTTATTTCTGAAGTCATTTGGAGGACTGCCTCAGACTTTGGTACAGACAGCTACATAATTTTGGAACTAGACAGATGTTATAATCAGAATTGATAAAAATAAGAATGTTGACAAAGGAGGATTCTTTACTACTAAGTAAATTAAAAAACTCATAGTTGTGTAATCAGAGAAGTTAGGTGTAAGAAACACCTCTAGATCTGAACCAGAGGGATGATTATATCAGGATTTAGTTTATACTTACATTTATACAATATAACATGACGTTGTATAAAGAGACTATGTGTGATTTCCTGAGATCTGCAAGGTACACTTTTATATTCTGGTCAGAAAATCAAACAAAGAAAGCCAAAAAATCATGGCATCAGTAAGTTGCAAGGGACATCAAGAAGTCATGTCCAATCTCCTTCTCAGAGCAGGACCAACTCAAGCTGGCTGGTCAAGTCCATGTCCAGTCAGGTCTGAGTATCTGCAAGGATGCCAGCTCCCAAATCTCAGTGAGCAGTAGTGTTTAAGTTTGAGTGTTTAATCACCCTGAGATAATTTTTTTAAATTTTATTTTTAAACTGAAATTTCTGTATTACTTATTTGTGCCAACTCTTGTTTTTTATTCTGCACCTTTAACACCCCTCCAGGATTGGTCTGACTTCCATCTTCTTTACACCTTCCCATTAGGTAGAGGCAGACAATAATAAAGACTCCCCATAATTTTTTCATTCCCAGTCTGAACAACTCAAGCTTTCTCAGTCCCTCATCCTTGTTTTAAGTGCTCCAGGCTCCTGACCAGATTGGCAGCCTTCTGTTTAACTCCCTGAAGCATGTTCATGTCTCTCTCAAGCTGGGAAGCCCAGCACAGGACACAGTGCTCCAGATGTGGTCTCACCAGTTCTGAGTAGAGGGAAAGGATCATGTCCCTCAACCTGTAAGTTTACTTCTCCTAAAGCTTCCCAGTATATGGTTGATCTTTGCAACCAGGATACATATCTGAGGCAATTTCTGAAAAAAAAAAACCAGGCAAAATTTTGCCCTCTTCCCTCCAAAAAACCCCCGAAGAAGATAGTGTTCTGTCAACCTCTAGAGTAATGAATATAACTTAAATAATTTTATATCTTTTAACCTTGTTTTATGACTGTTGGTGATGTGTCATCCAACTAATCATGCAATCCAAAGTCTCACTACTGATTTCAGGGGGAGCTAAACATAGAGACTACATGTAGTCTATGTTTGATAACATTCATCAGAGACAGGAAAATTCTGAATAAAATGCGATGAGTTATGGAAACAAATATCACAGTGAAATGTAGACACATCCCAGGTAGAAATGAAAACATAACTTTTAATGGTAAAATATGGGATTAAAATGTGCAATGAATTAATCAAAAAGGAAGCAAAACTGACCTTCAACATTTTTTAGGATTTTAAATGAATAAATATATTCATATACTCATTGCTACTTTCATTTCATATAATTTCTTCATAAGGCCCTAGTCTGAGAGATCTCACAAAAATATTTCTTGAAATAAGAGGTTTTCATGAAATAGAAGCAACAGAGACGTCTGCCACTATGTAATATCGTCTTTCTGCTGGAAATACCTTTGAAAAAATTTTATAGTTTACATGTAGTTTATTTCATTTTGAAAAACCTCACCGTTCTGAAATTTTTATCATCATATACTTTCCCTCAAGTCAGTGATGTAAACACCTAATTACAACAGTATGACCACGAGAACATAAATATTTCATAGTTTGTCCTTAGGTCTATATGTATTTTGATGAATCACAGAGTCCTCATTTAGATAGCAAAGAAAGATTGTTCGCAAATGCCAGCCAATGGATATTTTTCAACATACAGTGTGAATTCTAATGTTTGCAATATTGGTCAAATAGAAGTCAATTTATTTTAAAGACACTATTTCAAATAATGACTTAAATATCTATCTTAGAGTACAACAGGGAAGTAATTCAATGTTCTGAGGTAGTTTCCAGGTATCTCCACACCACCACTGCAGAAAGAAAGGTGCTTCCGAAGATCCACAAGTCACCTTAACTGAATAATGCAATTCTAATTTCTCTGCCCTCTTTCTGTCTCCCCGCACCACACACAGTTCAAATGAGAGAGTGGAGAATGGCGTAATCCAGGTTAATGCACACTCTAAGTCAAGAAGTCTTGTACCTGTGTCACCTGTTCCTCAGGGAAATGCTGCAATTAAACTCCTGAGCAATTTATTGTGCATGGGCACTTCAAATTATTTCAGATTTCACTATTTATTAATGCTGGGAACACCACTGGTATCTCAGAATTATTTTTAGGGCAACCTAAATTTATTCTAATGCTCATCACAATGAAGCTATAAGCAGCATATGATCATCGTAATCTCAGAATAAGTGTTTCTGAACACTCTTGAACACTGTTTCTGAGCACAGAATATAAGACTTGGAAATGATGTTCTTAATAGGTTAAGGAATCTGTAATGGCTATTCACCAATAAAGATATGAAAGAGTTCTTGAAGTCAAGCTGATGGTGGAATTTTCTTTTCTCATCCTTACTTTTGGTAGGATCTAGATGGACTGAATCCATTTTAATGAATTTTACAATCAATAATACTTAAAAGTTTAGGTTTGTTAAGACTTAAATTCTACTGATCTCAGCTTAGGTTAACACACCATAACTATTCTTACTGGCACCTTAAATTCTACTCTACCCTGTACATTAACAAGCTCTATTAGCTTTTGAGCCCTATTGTTCTTTTGTGGCGTGCAGTAACTCTCACTTTCCTGTACTCTCACCACTGTAGCTTCTTTCACAGTGACTCAAATCTCCTTGTTGTTAAGAAGAGGAGAAAGGAGGAAACAGGGAAAGAAGTGAATTTAATGGAAAATTAGATATATAGAGCATTATTATTTCAGTCGTTGATATAATTCTAAAAAACAGTGAATATTTTTTATCAAGTTAAAAATGAAATGCAGTCTAGCTATTCTTTAATTGAAAAGAGATCAAACTCTTCAATACTCACATCATATACAAACATTGCAAGTGCTTATTGCTGTGGTAATACATGGGAATATGTGTTTATATATACGTATATGTGTGTATGATTGTATATATGTATGATGAGAAATGCCAGGTTGTATTTCCTTGGTGAAAAAAATCTAGTTCTACTAATGAGTAGATAAACAGGAGAAATATGTTGAGATGGTGGAGAACGTGGGAAGATTGCTATTGAGGTCTGAAAATCATGACATAAAGAGGTTACTTTTTCACTAGAAGAGCAGATGGGAACATAATATTAGCTTTTAAAGGGTGCTAATTTCTAAAGGGAATTTTTCAGAATATATAGGAGGCATTATACTGAGGTACATCAACATTTTCTTCGTACACTACAGTAAAAATAACAATGGCATTAAAACTCTACTTTCTCAGTGCATCAAGTTTTAAATCTCACAGCAACAGAGATATCAAGCTGTCAGCATATGTGGGGGGAAAAGAGAAGTTAAAAAGGAGAAGTTCACAAAATGTGTTACATATCTAAAAAAGGAAAAATGAAATGCTGATTTCATAATTCTGTTGCACAGAGAATTCCATCTTAGAATTTGTTCTCTCCTTGAATATTGTCTTAGAATGGCATTTTATTTATAAACCGTTCATCTGCATATGTGTTATTTTTTGTTGGTAAGTCTCTCTCCTTCTCTCACTGCCTCTCTCAGGCCTACTTCATTGCTGAATCTGATTTCACACATAGAAGTAACAGAGCATCTGGGACACAGAGAGAAACACTGAGCTCCTTGGACAACAGGATACTTATCTTTAAGAAGTGTGACATTTACCATATGATTGTGACTGACATAGTAATGTGTAAGTCAGTAAATACTTGACATTTAACACATATAAAACTGCTATTCTGTAACACAGATTTGTATGTTTTATTCTGATGAGATATTTGACACTAAATGCGGTATTTAATCAAGCAATTCACAGTCTTCCAAAGATGCATAATAGTTTTCAGATGAAGACATCTATTTGTGATTTGGCTGTACCAGGCTTCTTTTACATAGGTCATGTTTACAGTCGGCTCCCAGACTTAATGTGTTTTTTAAAGTACTAGCATGCAGTTCTAGAGAAATACTTCAATTTCAACAGAAAACTGAAAAATCACTGAAAGTGTATTTGCTCCACTGGTCTGTGTTCTTTAGAGTGAGGTCAGGGTTTTAACCACACAGGCATGTTGATGTCAATATCATCTTACTTTTCAATCAAAGCTTCAAAAGATAGTGTAAACAGAAGCAATCCATCTACTTGCTTTATATTAGCTGAAAAACACAACATCTTGGAAAAATAGGAATTTGTTTCAAAAACTTAATGATGGCAGGTTATAACCATAGTATTTATTAACAATTTTTATTCAAGAAAAAAATTATCTCTCAGGAAAGAAATTAACATATTCTTAGCTTTAATCATATGATTATATTTGAACATATCTGAAGCACATTTCTGCACAATTTTTCCCTATTAATTTATTTTCTCTGTACTTATTTTTATTATTAGAACTAATATTTAATGGATTATAACAATGGCTTTTCATGTACCATATGTTGTTTTGTGTTAAAACTATAAAAGTGTACTAATACTAATGTCAATCTTCACATAATTATCAAAATGCAGTATACATGGTGGTAGAACATTAATTGAGCTGCAAGGTTGATGGGTTTTATATGTTATATAGTTTCCCCATCACGTGATCTATCTATCACGTGATAATATTTTAGGCACCATTTTAAATTGCATTTGAGCTATTACCTTTTTAGTTTTTTCATTTCATCAGGAAACTTAACTGCATAAAAAAAGGAAAAATGTAGAGTTCTGGAGACCTCTGAGCAAGAGCATGAATTCCACTTTTATTACTTACCATGCATAAAGATAAGATGAATGCAACACATGTCAATATTAATCAATTCAGAAATAAAAAGAAAAATTATTAAATAAATACCTTTTTTGATCATTAGACCAATTTCCTTAGTGCTGCCCTGTATTCAGATTTAGAGAAACAATTTCAGAATGCATGATTTAGTATTGATGTAAAAAGTAGGTTAATTGAGGTGTTGATATCTAGGGTAATACGCATGTAGTACCCCAAGAATCTTGACTAGAAGCACATTCTTTTCACTTTTTCAGGTTCTCTGGTACCACACGCCATAAATTTATACTAAGTTATGGATGAAAAGGCAATTTCAACTGATGTTTTTAAGCATACTTCAATCTTCTAAAGTAATGTTACTCTTTGCCAGGAAGTATTTAAAATATTTTAAAATACTTTTAAGTTCATGTTTGGGTCCTACAAGACTGCTTATTAAGTTATTGTAAATGTGTTGACCTTGGCTGTATGGTATGTGCCCACCAAGCTGTTCTATCCCTCTCCTTCCTAGCTGGATAGGGGACAGAGAACAAGATGGGAAACGACTCGTAGGTTGAGATAAGGCATTTTACCAAAGCAAAAGCAAAAGTTTGCACATGCACAAGCAAAGAGGAAAACAGCAATGTTTGTTCTCTACTTCCCATCAGCAGCAATGTCTGGTCACTTCCTGAGAAGCAGGGCTTCATCATGTGTGATGGTTTCTCAGAAGCAGGCAGCCACTGGAAACAATAAATGCCTGAAATGTCCCCCCCTCCTCGTACTGTCCTTAGCTTTTATATCTGAGCTGATGTCATACGGTCTGGAATATCCTTTTGGTTAGTTTGTGTCAGCTGGCTTGTTTGTGTCCCTTCCCAGGGTCTTGCCCTTGACTGAGGAGAGATGTTGCAGTGCTGATGCTGTGCTCACCAGTAACCAAAAATCACCTCACTAGCTTCCGATGCAAAGCACAGCCCTGTGAGGGCTATATGGGGAAAGGAAGACCAGCTCAGCCAGACTAATACAGTCACATACCACCCACTGCAATTTAAGGTTGTCTCCAAGGTAAAAATACAATGGCCTTGCGTTAAAAATCTGAAAATATGTCAGTGAAATGATGCAAGATTTATTAGTATAACTGTATTATTAATGATTTTTATTCAGCTTAACAGATTCATCGCATGTAGAACCTAAATATTTAAACACATGTAGAACTTAAATATTTAAACATATTAAAAAACCCTCTGCAAAGAAACTTTCCCAAAGTACAAAAATGTTTTATTTACATATGTATAAAGTTACATTAAAGCTGGATGAAACACTTTGTGACTATTATGAATAGTACTATAAATTATAAACAGGATATATCCTTAAGGAATTTGTAAACTATTGGAAAGAAGCAAAATTCTCTTTATTGAAAAGAAAACTCTGCTTATCTTGTTCAAAGTTTTGTTTTTATTCTCTTTATTTATGTTTTCTCTGGCATAGATCCAATATCTTAGGTAGAACTTAGGCACTTAAATAAAGAATTATGTTCCAGAAAATCTCTATGAATATAAGCAGCACTTGTCTGACTTTGAAATCCTCTGGGACCAAGACTTATGCTTCTATGCCTGTGCAAAACTTCCGTGTTTTGAATATTTAAAATTCTCTTTCCCTTTTAAATTATACTGATCCAACATTCAGTTGATCTCACAGTATACACACATACCAAGAAGAATTATGATTAATCATAGTTATAGACTCTTGCTTCTGAAAAAAGCTGCTGGTGACTCCTGCTCCTTTTATGGAATATCTTAACAGACTAAATATTCACTTATAGAATGAGAGACCTGTAAGAATTCAAATTTGTATGGCATTATTCCATAATCATCAGACTGTGAACTTCTCTGGCATTATGTCACTCTACATTTCTGTTGCAGCTATGCAACACTGAAGAAGAAATTCAAAATACCCTACAGCATAAGAGAATGCATAGAAAAGGACCTGTCTGTAATTCAGGAATTCAGCCTAGGAGCAGAAAAGAGCAGGTCCTGCCTTTCAGTAACTGTGTTCAGGACAATTTTTCAGTAATAAATAATGATTTATTTTCTATGCCTATAACTAGTATAGTGCCAATATAATTTATTTCCTTACATATTTCTATAGATTCCAATATGCCAACACCTCCAGCTCCACAGTTACTGAATCTGTTCAGCACATTACTAGGTATTTTTTGTGCCTATGAAAGAGAGACCTATAACATTCTCTAGCAGAAATATGTTTCTTGACTTACCAGATACATTGGAACACATCCAGAAAAGGACATTGGATACAGTAAGTGCCTCAGTTCATGTGGAAAAGGACTAGTTCACACTCTATCTGAGGAATAATTTTAGCACAGATGTGCAACTGATACTTTGGGACTGTCCAGAAATAGCTATTTACTAGCAAGTAGGCATAATTTCTTAATCATAAACAGGGCTGGTTGTGTGACAAAATCCAGCTGTCCACCTCTGTGAAAAACAACACCTTTTTGGTTTTCTGTAGAACTACAGTTTCATCCTCCCAGACCTTGGATTCATCCTGACAATTTAAAAAGCTGATAGTTGCACTGTTTTCTCTGTAGTTAATGGGAAAAGACAAATATTTCAGGGAGTAATTGGATCTCTATGAGATTCTCTTAGGTAAGGAATATTAAAATCAAATTGAGGTACTTAGATTAGGTGGCTATTTTGAAGAAGTATTCAGGTTCAGAATTCTGAATACAGAAAAACTTAACAATTTTCATGAATAATTATAGATTTCTTCTGTTGATAAAACTTTTAATTAAATTCTTGAATCATATATTTGCTGTAGTTCCATCTGGCAGATCAGAGAGTGAGAATTATTTTTTAAATTAATTTTATTTTATTTTATCTTATATGTTTTGTTTTATTTTTTATTCTATTTTATTGTTTTAGTTTTCATGTGCCTGACTTTCATATTTAGACTTTGATTTTCAGAAGTGCACCACTTGCATAACCTATACTCGAGCTCTGCCCTTAGGACCAAAATGTGGGATAGTTTCTATTAGGATCTTAAATCAATAATTATTAAGATATTAGATTTGTAATTAGATATTGGTTATTTAGATGTCAGTGTAGCTATTCCCCCTAACTGTGCAGTTTGAAGTCCAGGCTAGATGTCCCTGACTGGAGGTTCGCTCTTAAAACTGTATGATTTGGAGTCTCAGAATGCTGATGGCAACTTTCACAACTAGGATGATTTAATTAAGGCAAATAAATACAGGTTTAAGTCCAAGATTTTCAAAGAGAAGTTTCTGGCTGATTATACAGTTGTCTATCCTGTGAGGCTTCAGTGTGTTTGGAGGGAGTTTCTTGTTTTTATTGAAACAACAAATGTTGTAAGGCTGTAAATATCACTCATGAAATAAAAATCCTGATCCTAGAAATTCAGTTATTCTAGTAATACAGGTTACTTTAGCAGCAGTGATCTCTAAAGACCATAGAATCCTTATGCTGGACATTTTTCAAATCCAAGACATTTTTCTGATCCAAGAAAAGACATGCAAACATCACCTGCATTGGTAAACACATTAGATGAAGATAGAATCTGAAAGTATGTAGGTACCTAAGTGACCAGATAAAGATTAAACCTAAAATTTTAGTTGATTGAAAGCTTATTGTAAGCTGATTGTAAACTTTAGAACCTTTAAAACCTATTCTGCACTTGGGATGGGGAAACCCTGGATGTATGTACAGACTGGAGAATGAGGCGCTGGAAAGCAGTGCTGTGAAAAGGGACCTGAGATTCCTGGTCAATGGCAAGTTGAATCTGAGTCAGCAGTGCCCTGGCAGCCAGGAGTGCCAACTGTGTCCAGGGGGACATCAGGCAAAGCATCGCTGGCTGATCGAGGGAGGGGATTGTCCTGCTCTGCTCTGCACTGGGGTGGCCTCACCTTGAATACTGTGTGCAGTTTTGGGCATCACAATATAAGAAAGACATTAAGCCATTGGAGAACATCCAAAGGAGGAAAGTGAAGATGGTGAAGATCCTTGAGGGGAAGTCGTATGAGGTGTGCCTGAGGTCACTTGGTCTGTTCAGCTTGGAGAAGAGGAGACTGAGGGAAGACCTCATTGTAGTTACGACTTCCTGGTGAGGGGAAGAGGAGGGGCAGGCACTGATCTCTTCTCTATGGTAACCAGTGACAGGACTTGAGGAAATGGTCTGAAATTGTGTCAAGGGAGATTTAGGTTGAATATCAGAAAAATGTTCTTCACTCAGAGGGTGGCTGGGCACCGGAACAGGCTATCCAGGGAAGTGGTCACAGCACCAAGACTAACAGAGTTCAAGAAGCATTTGGAAAGTACTCTCAGGCCCATGGTGTGACTCTTGTGGATGGTCATGTGCAGGGCCAGAAGTTGGACTCAGTGATCCTTGCAGGTCCCTTCCAACTCAGCATTTTCTATGATTCTGTGATTCTATTACTTTTATTCTGACATCTTGTTTTTTTAGGGTGAAGGGAAGATGAAAAGGGTTGTGGAAATTTTTTGGGTTCAGAAGTCCTCAAAGTTCTATACTTTTACAAACTTCTGCTATAGGAGCTACTGAAAAAAAAATAGAATTTTACATGAATTATAATACATTTTTCCATGGAAAAGAATCCCATTAAAACTGTATCTCATTAAAGGTTAACTGAAGAGAAAAAAACAACCAACCAAAGAAACCTAACTCAAACTTGAAAGCCAAGTTTTAGAGATGTTAATGGAAAGTTTCTTGTTAAATCCAAAGAGATTGTAACTTCTCCATAATACAATACTGACTTCCCATTTAATTAAAATCCAATGTTAAGTTGCTGCATTTTTCACTGAATTTGATATGCTGACATAGAACTCCTGACAGCCTAAGCAACGAATGTACGAATGTACTTTATGTAGGAAAACTAAAACCTCTAGTGCGTGCTTTTGCATACTGAAATGGGATTGTTTCAAACAATCAGACTGTGGAGAAGCTGAACCATTTGGCTTACCTCATATCTGCTCCAGCATTGTTCTGTGCTTTCTGCCCAAATTCTTACTGTGAGCCAAATGGTTGCTGTGTCAGGCCCAAGCACAAACATTTTCTCTTCAGGACACTTCAGCTGCTGATCCAGCACAGAGGAGTTGTTGTATTCCCTAACCCTAACCCTAACCCTAACCCAATACAAATGAAGACAGCAATCTTCTCATCCTCCCTACGCAACATGGCCCTTCCTATGACAGCCTCGTCTGGTGGGCAATGATGAACTCAAAGGAAAGGCCTGCAGCATTTATTAAGCATAAATTTATAAATCAAGAAGAAGAAGAAGACTAAAAAAATAGATTCATTGGAAGGGGAAAACCTATGCCTTTTTAAGTGTACTTTAAGAGTTCCTCTTTTTCCTCTTTTTCTAATTATTCAGTCATAGAATCATAGTATATTTTGGGTTGAAAGGGACTTTTAATGCCATCTAGTCCAACCTCCCCTGATGCGAACAGGGGCACCTTCAACTAGATAAGGTTGTTAAAAGCCCTGTCCAACCTAACCTTGTTTCCTTAGATGGGGTATTCTTCCTTTGGGCTGTCGCAGCTCCTGACTGAAACTAATGCCACTTTATTAAAAACTGTTATATTAAGAACTTGTTTAAGTTCTTAATTTAAAGCTGCTGTATTTTAGCTTATCACATTTCATACACTGGAAAGTTATTATTATTTACATTTCCCTGACTCTGAAAAGGCAAAATATTCTGTAATTCCACTGGCAGATATCAGGAAACAGTGTGGATCAAACACTTGAAAACAAACACTAGCCATGAGAACTGCAGCCAATTAATTTGACTTGTGTTTCCTTTCCAATGTTAATTTCTTTGCAGTTAAAATTTTCCCTTAAATCTCCCAAGATTTATTCATTTTCTTGTCAGATATTTATGATGTAACTACTCTAAATAACATGGATTCCAAAAATAATTTTTGAAAAGTAATTATCAGTCTTCCCTACTGTGATGTCTGATCCCTATAGCATAGAGGATTCATACTTGTATTAGGGATTTATACTGATTTCCAAAATGCAGTACGGTTTTTGTCATTAGTTACAGGAAATCAAAATTAAAGGTGCTGCAAAGGTGCCTTGGGTTCTGAGGAAAAGCAGGAATATTTCAGCTTATCTTGACATTTTGCCTAAGAAGTGAAAGAGTGCATTTATCAAAAACTATGTCCTGGCCAAGTATAGAGACATAATTGAGAAAGAGAGTTTAGAAAATACAATCTGCTACTTTCCTTCTGGTGGCTGTAAAGGTAGAGCAAGGTGCTAGCCATAAATAGCATGCTAATGTCTAACAACCTTTTTTAGAGTCCCTTGTGAGTTTGTGAAGGATCTGTCCTGAAGTATTCTCTGACAATTACCATTCAGCTATAAAAATAATTTTAGGTGGCAGCCTTCTGACTGCCAAAGGCTCTCAGAGGAGAATGAGCTGGATCCAGATTTCCATGCCAGTTCAGAATTATCTTCCCAGTAGTGCCTAGCTGTAAACCTCTAGTGGAACTGGCTGCTTGCCTGCTTGCAGTCCCAATGAGGAGTCTGTGTTCATAAATTCAAAATGCCAGCTCTCACAGTTTGCTGGCACTAGCACCTTCAACCCTGCTTTCAGTCAGAAATTCCATTCTCATGCTGAGTCCTTCTGAAAGTTAAATTCTGTATTTCAGAATGTCTACATACTTACTTGGACAGTTAAGTTTGTCTCCCAGATGATGTGCCCAATTGTGATGGTCTGGCAAATTTTTTAAATGCTACCTCCAAATCGACAAGATAACCAAAAGAGGCATGTTTGGGGAATGCATGTAGCATTTTAAAATGAATAGTTATCATAGAATTTGGGAAAATTGTGTTTCATAGATGTGAAATGACAGCACTATGGAACGAGAAGATTATGGAACCAGACTTTTAAGCTTTTTGTGCTAACCTCTACTTATAATTAATGGGGAGAGATAGCCACTTTAGGTTATGAATCCCCTAAGCCTAGGGTAGATGTCTAAAATAACTCTGATGATTTGGATCCTTAAATTTTTTATTTCTTTTGATGGATTTTAAATGGATATGGATACAGTCCTCCACACTGAACGGACAGTGGTTCCACTAGTGCAGATACAAGTTTTTCCTAAGATTTTGCTGAGTGGCCACCTAATTTTTCCAACAGCAGATTTTTAGCCAGTCTCTGGAAGCTAGTATTGGAGATTGCTACAAGGCCATCACAATATCAGTTCATTTATGAAAATCAGCCAATGGGTATTTCAGAACTTGATGTACTCTACTCTAATTTATAAGCCAGTCAGAACATTTATTTATCTCTTCATTTACACAAATTGTGACCATTAGCTTTATTTAATTAGATTCACTGTGAAAAAAACATAAACTGATCCTATTGTTGTTTACTGAAGTGTTATTGGGAGATCTCTTTACACTTTATTTACTGCTGCCAGAAACCATTCTGCCAAAAATACTTCTTGTATGGCTTGGTATTCTAAAAATGTTCAAATATCTGAATATAAATAGTCCTCTTTCTTCCTTTTATTTAATGTTCTATTCTGACAGTCTCATTCAAATTTTACATGTTAAGTATTTTCTGAGTAATTGTCCATCCTCAAGGCAGAGACACCAAAATTTTCATTTTTGTTAAAAGGCAGGTTCACCTGTACAAAGACAACCTTGGCCAGGTGTTTCATATAGTCCGACAATACTTGAAACAAAAGAATGTCATAAAACGCCTCAAGTCTCTTGTTCTAAATGCAAAATGAATGGCATTCCACAATATTGATTAGCCTCCGAAAAATACACGCAAGGGCATTCTATTATTCTTTTGCCTTCACATCTTTAAACCAGCTACAGAAGAAACTTATTTGAAAAGTCAAATGGATGTAAACTGAATGTTGATTCACTGACTTACTGTACATCTGTAGGGCTCAAAATAATTTTTAAGCCTGAAAAGTAGTTTTCTCTTAATTTATTGAATATTTTAAGAGATAGCATGTTATATTATCTATCTGACACTGCAGTAACCATTTACACAGAAAACACAGATAGCAGAAGCAGAAGAGACAATGGTACTTTTTAGAGAATTAACATGTGGGCAGGCAATGTATAAAAAGTAATATTTTAAATCAAATATCATAAGTGCCTGCAGTAGTATTACTTAAGAGAATAGTCATCTCTGTCTCACTTTTTTCTTTGGCTTCCAGCTGCCTACCTGAAACAGCTGTGAGTGATGATAATATCAAGACTACTACTTCACTTTTTTGTCTCTTTGATACTTCCTGATCAACCTGTAGGGATCTACTGATATGTGGGATGGAGTCTCAGATCACTTCAAAGGGAGACACCTGGAGATGTTCAAGGTTGAGCTATGATTCTCACACCCCCCACAGTTACGGACTTATAGTCTGTTCTCTAATTAGGCTGTGTACATAACTTACTTATCTTTAAGGATACACATGAAAGTTTCCCAAGTCAACCTCTTCTTCCAGGGAGCTAACAGACCCTCTGTTAACCCTTACAATTTACTGCTTAGCAATCTAAAGAATCACTACTGCAAAAAAACTTTTCTTCTATTTCTCTTGGGTTTTTGTCTTACAGGGTGCACATTTGTTCTTATCCCTTTCTTGGCTTGCTGAAGTCACAGGCTCCCCAAGAAATTACCACTTCTCCTTAATCCTGTCACTAAAGTTACTAAACTTTGCTAAATCTGCCAAAAAAGTACATCCTCATCCTGACAGAGAACTTTTCTCTAGAGGAAACCTCCTTCGACTTTGTTCTGCAGTGCACCTGTAGAAAATGGTATATTAAAATGCCTGTGAAGATAAGTCAGTGGTACACATCTTTTTCCTGGCAGAAACTTCAGACTTGCAATATAATTTCACAATTAGTTATTTCTGAACTTAGTATTTTGATATGCATTTCCATATGTGCTGTGTTGTTTGGTGTTTTTTTCACTGCTGTCTGATACATTGCTTGAATTACTGTCTCTGCACTGAGGAATCATGTTGTCTTATGTTTTTGGTATAAAGAGAGGCAGAAGAGAAAATGAGGGATACCAAAGCCTCTCAGTTAATATTATTGAGCTTTAAATACTAATATAGAAAAAAAAAAGATTGTATCTTATTTCATTCTCTAATAAAAACATCCTGAACTATGGGAAGTCCCCATCTTGTTTTTATTTCTGACCTCCAAATTTTTGTCAATTCATGTCTTATGATTTCCTCCCATCATCTCACTTTGTATGGCATTACTAAATACTCTGTTTTATCTTTTCACTCTTCTTCCAGGAAGGCAGAAATAGTTATCTTTAGCATTCTGATATATATATATATATACACACCTAGGTATTCAGCATATACTTATTATAAAAGCCATGCTGAGATTTATTAACCTCTCAAGTTAGAGCTCAATTACCATCTACTTTTGTTGGTTTTTTTCACCTTTGACATCCTTAACTTAAAGGATGATAAGCCATAGATGTTAAGAGACATCTTAGCAAAGGAACTAGTAACGATACACTTGCATATGTTCTCTTATCATATTTTCAACTTTATGCCTTCACATTGCTTGTGTACTCTTTCACATTAATATTACCAACACTCTTAGGATTATTTTTATGTGCAGTTAAGTAGAAAGTCAATTAGCCTGGACATTTTGATTGAATGCTAGCAATGTGCTACAAGCCATTTCTTGAAAAATATATCTTGTGATATATTTGTGATTGCACTGTGGCAATAACAACAAAGTATTTTAAATTAAAGTTTTTGTTCATATGTATTTTGTTTCCTCTTAAACCAGGAAAAGAATGATCAGTAATAGAGTGATGCTATAGATATAGTCATATATATACTTTCAGTGTAATCAAAGAAATTCTGATTTGTGCTCCTGCATAGCTGCTGAGTTACCAGGAGGCAACTATCACACTACCTTCTTGCCATTTGAATAGGAAGGAAGCAAAGAAATCAAATGGGTAATGAACAAGGTAAAATAAAACTATTAATTTAATTCTTTGTCTAGGGCCAACATAGTATTAAGGCAGTCATGAGGAAAGATACGTGAGGATAGGGATGAGTTTTTTTGAAATTGTGTTGAAAACAGGGTTAGTAGCTGAGGAAAATAGATACATTTCAGACTGGAATTCTCCTATCTTCCACTTTAGGGAAAATTGTGCTGTTTAGGTTATGGGTATGTTTTCTTGCGTGCAGGTTTTTTTTTTTTTTAATCTAAAAATGAAAATTACATAGTTAGTGAACTAATAAATAAAAAAAAAAAAAAGAAGAAAATTCCTCTGATTACTCTTTTGGTTCACTGGAAGAAACAAAACAAAACAAAACCCAAAAACAAACCAACAAAACCACCAATCAACAAAAAAACACACTCCCCAAAAAACTCACAGAAATCTGTAAAATTTCCAAAATGAACATTCTTTAATGGAACTGAAAGGTGTGTATTTGTACAACTGCTAGCACTGAAAATCTCAGACATGTGGTCAAGAGATGGGGATCAGAACAACAACGTTCAGTGATACATCGGTTTTTCGATGACTGTAGAGTGAGTTATGCATCAGCTCAGAGAACTGTAAAGGCCCAAACCCTAGGCCTTGGATAGAGGCAAACATGGCAAAATTGTATTTGCAAACAGATTACAGTTCTTCCTTTACATCCAAAATACACTCTTTCTAAAGTTAGTATGAGAAATAATCCTGTCCAGTGCCAGTTCCCTTCCTATCATCTCTAGAAAGTGTTAAGGAAAAGACTGAATGTCCCAGTGAAATTCCATGCCAAGAACAGATAAAATATTTCTCTTCCATAAATAAGCAGTATATAAAAGAGTCTGCCAGTGCCCAGGAATAACCCCATCTCTGTTTAATTTGGTAGTGCAGACACAATGAAAGACTGTGAAATTAATGGAAAATCTAAAGCTCACATAAACACTCAGAAACAGCTTGCTAACCATCCCTACTGTGTTGAACCAGATAGTCCCAGTCTCTCTCAATAGTAGTTGCCTGAAGCTATATTTACAAAACCCAAAAAGTTCCATTTAATCAAAATCATCCTCAAGGCTTAGATTTTGTTTCATTGTCTGTGGAAATTGTTGGGGCTGGGTTCGAATGAATAGGAACAGCAGCTTTGTTTATTTTTAAACCTTTTCTTCTTTCCAGAAAATTTTCTAAGATCATCAGAATTTATCCTTTATATTTTTTTTTTTTTATCTTGCCTCAGTTGCTAGGAATAAAGTGGCTACATGAATCCGTATGATCATTTTCAGTAGTCCTCTTAATACCCAGAAACACCTTAATATTCTCACTATCCACATGCTGGAGAATGAGCGTACGAGTCTGCTAAAAGCAGTAATTCAAAGGCAAAGGTTTGATGGTTGAGGTTTTACCATAACACTGAGTAGAAAATTAGTGGGATCAGCAAATTATTCATTTGTACCCAGAAAACTAACCCTTAGCTAGATTGTCTTTGACCTCTTGTGGCACAGTTCCCATCTCCTGCGGATGTCCTGGCAACAAAGTCCTTCTGAAATTTCTTTGTAGATTGTGAGCTGATCATGCAGGAATTGAAATGGTGATGCCAGGCATATACTTTGCATGTTCTAATGAGTTTAGCTCTATTCCTCAGGCCAGCTGGCTGAGCAAGCTTTAGATAATGTACAGAAGCCAAAGCCAAAAAAAAAGCTCAGATTAATAAAAAAATAGCTGCAGCTCAAACCAGACATATCTTAAGGCGTTTTAAGGCTTCAAAAGGCTGTAAAGATAATTTTCACCTAGTGAATATGAATAGCAAAACTCATGGTAGGGAATTCATATAAATACTGCATAGCATTCCCCTCATTCTCAATAGCGTTTTATGCAAATAAAATTAAAAGGCTTTCTCACTAGGCCTAGCAGAGCTCTGGCTAGGTGCGAAGCAGAACTGCAGTCTACTCTCAGCCTCATCCTGAGGCAAGAGTGGTGGGCTGCAGTATGATAATGAATAGACTGAATGAGAACTCTGGATTTGATTATATTTGGTAGTAACAGGTGTGGGAAGGACATAAGAAAGAACTGTAGAAATTATTCACAAGAGCATTGGAAGCTGAAACAGGATATATCTTACACTTTCAAATATAAAGCCTTGTTTCTGTTATTGAGTGTAAACAAATTTCATTCACTTAACATAAAAATTGCTGTCAAGTCAGTCCATTTTTGACAACTCTCAGGAACTATCTGGACCACTGAAAGGCTGAAACCATGTAAGTTTTTCTGCCGTACTAGAATGAGATGTAGTACTGAATGTTTCATAGTGGGATTATTTTCACATAGCTCTAGCTTGACACACATCTATCTAACAGCATGAGGACATGTCACTTTTCTTTACTGTGATAAACACTGACATATTTGGTCTGGTCCTTGAAGGTATCTAAGAAACAAAGAGCATTTTAGAACACCAGTGTATGTCCATAGAAATAGAATGAACAATAGTAAAACTGACACATTAAATGTCTTAAAATTCTCCAGCCCAAGCCATGAATTCCCTGCTGCCCCCAACCATCACTGAAAGTGAACCCTTCTACAGCAAGTAAAACATATAGACATGAAATTTTATTCTACTAGTGGAAAAACATAAAATCATAAAAACTGAGAGCTTCTCATACTCAAGTAAACAGTAGGATTGCCTTGTTGTATTACCTACCTTTTTTTTTTTTCCAATCTAACAATGTAATTTGACTGTCATTTGGCTTTCCCAGGACAATGATGGGTCTTTGACTCAGTCTAAATGGACTCCCTCAAGGTACATACCAAGAACCCATAAAGCTAGTGGGTAATTCAGCCTAAATGGACTTCTGACTGCTTAGAAAATGTGTGGAGAAATGCAGCTGTTCTGGAACAGCTACCTCCAAATATACAGAGCAGTCTAACATCACATTTAACTTTTCTCTTAGGATGCCTGTTGTATCTGTTTCTTTGTTGGAATGCAAAACTCAGTATGGAGGTTAAATGTACTTTTTCATATGTACACAATGATATGCAAACTGTGGGGGCCAGATGCTGTGGTGGATCCTTGCTTCAGCAGGGAATGTGCTCCTACCAAGGGGGCAGAGCAGGCTCAGGGAGGCAGACAGTGGAATTCCAGAGTACAGAGCACACGTGTGGTGAGAAGCCAACCTCATGTCAGAGTGCAGATCAATGAAGTGCATGGGTAGCCCCAGACATGTCTGCGACTCAGCTGAACTGTTGCTCGGATGTGGGCTGAGGGTGATAGTCACTGCTTAGAAGGAGGTTCCTAAGGAAAATAAGGATAAAGCCTTGCTGAGGCTCCTAATTTTCATCACAGTGAAATACCTCTTCTCCCCCTTGCAGCTCTTTACCTAAACAATCCTGCAGACACCAAGGTCAGAGATGAAGGAATAGAGAGTGGGTATTTCAGTCATTGGAGGAGGCATTTCCCTGCAGTCTGTGGAGAGACCACAGTGGTGCAGACAAGGAACTGCGGCCCAAAGAAAGACTGTGCTGGATCAGATTGTCTTTACAGAAACTGTGGCCTGTGGTGGATCCATGTTTAAACAGGTTTTTTCCTGAGGGTTTCAGCTCATGGTGACAACACACACTGGAGCAGGTGAAAAATGTGAAGAGGAAGGAGCAGCAGAGAGGAGTTGCTATGAACTAACCAGAACCCCCATTCCCTTTTCCCCCAGCCCCTCTCAGAAGAAATGGACATCTAGGCATTTTTTTGATCATCTGGAATAAGGTTTAGACAGCAAAACTGATAAAGCCTGGAGAGTTAGATTGGGGCTGTAGAAGGGCCACCCAAAGAAAAGCTGGGCTGTCTTGCTCAACAGAGCAATAATTGGAGGACTTGAGTCAAGGAGATTGAGCCCCAAGTCCACTGTTAGGTTTGTGGAAGACACAAGGTGTAGAAGGTCCAGTTGGAGCAGAGCTGCAATTGGGCTGGGTAAGGAAGGGATAGGCTACCAAAAGCATTCTATGAGAGGACTGTGGTAGTCATCCCTTCCTTGGGAAGCCCCTTTTCTACTTCCCTTCAAGTGGAACAAGGGAGCCTACATGAAAGCTGGAGAGGGTTGTTTTACAAGGCCATGTAAGGATAGTACAAGGGGTAATGGCTTTAAACTGGAAAAAAAAAAAAAAAAAGTAGGTTTAGATATTAAGAAGAAATTCTTTACTGTGAGGATGATGAGGCACTGTAACAGGTTTCCCAGGGAAGTTCTGGATATCCCTTCCCCCAAAATGTTCGAGGTCAGGTTGGAGGGGATTTAGAGCAACCTGGTTTTTTGGAAGGTGTTCCTGCCCATGGCAAGGAACTTGGAGCTAGATGATCTTTTAAGTCCCTTCCAACCCAAATCATTCTATGACTCTATGATTTGTCCCTAACCTTAAATTTCTAGTCAACTTGGTGGTATAAATTCCAGGTTGGCTACTCAAAGTGATGACTCTATGGGGTCAATATATAACCATTATCCTTTTAAATAGTTTGACCCTGAAAACATTGGTGTCTTCAAAGAGAAAGATTTCTTTTCTGTAAGATATTACTGAGAACTGAGAAGGACTTGATTCTCCTTGGACGAAGGTGAATTTTGTGCTGTAAATCGCAGGACCAAGATTTGGAAGAATCCTGCAGTCCTGTACTGTCGAGAATCACCACTGTGGTGAGTAGATACCCATCATCATATATTTTACATCGTATTTTACAGTATTTACTTTTAAACAAGTGTGGCACTGTGAGAATATACTGTCAGTATAGAAAATACTTAACTATTACATTTATAATAGTAAACCAGTATCCATTAAAAATATTCTTAAAAAGAGAAATTAACAAATAGAATACCAAGACCTTTTTGAGATTCATGTTTTCTGACCATTGTTTTGTGCATAAAATGTTCTTGACCTTTTCATCTATGTTTGAAAATCTAGGCTTAAGGATTTTATCCTGCCTTTTGTGCACAGGTGGAGTCACTATTGAGATTGAAGCACAAATACTTTGAAGAAAACCAAAATGAACTTACAGTTCCATGTTTCTTGTTTCTTTAAGTTTAAAAATGTGATACATTGGTCTTTATTGTGATACTAACTAGAGATTTGTGATAGGTTGACCTTGTCTGAACTCCTGGTACCCACTAGGCTGCTACATCACCACCCTTCTCAGCAGGATAAGCGGAGGAAAATAAGATGTAAAAAAACTTGTGGGTTAAGGCAAAGGCAGTTTAAAAAAGACAAAGCAAAGATCAACTGCAGAAGCAAGGGAAAGCAAAACATTTATTCTCTAGATCTATTCTCTACTTCCCATAAGCAGGTGATGTCCACCTGATTCCTAGGAAATAGCACTTTACACATAGTACATATAGTTGTGCACCCCACACCCCACCACTCAGCCCCCTTAGCATTTATTGCTGAGCAGACATCATATGGTATGGAATATCTCTTTGATCAGTTTGGGTCAGCTGTCCTGACTATGTCTCCTTCTAAGAACTTGCTCAGTCCCAGTCTACTGGTGAGGAGAAAATGTTGGAGAGACAGCTTCATGCTGTGCAAGCACCGCTCAGCAGTAGCCCAAACACGGATGTGTTATGGACACCTTTCTACCTACCAATCCAAAGCACAGCACTATGAGGGATGCTCTGGAGAAAACTAACTCCATCTCAGCCAGACCCAGTACAAGGTTTCAGCCAGGCATTGTAGCATTTTCTATGTCCTGATTTTCAGCAGAAACCTAAGCTACAAAATGGAATAGTAACATTATCAAATTTTATGTGTTTCTTTTTCATTTCATAAATAGCCTTTGAAACTGCCAAAGCTTTACCTTGAAGTTTTCCTTGATATTGTTTCCCCAAAAACCCCTCACAACACATAATTTGTCTACTTACTTCTTACCAATCCCTTACAATTCATCTGCCAGTTGAAGATTTAGAGATGATCTGGTTCTTTTTCACTTTGAGCCATAGACTGCTGCATTTCAACTGTAGCAATATTTGGTATTGTGGCTCAATAATGTAGTTCAAGAACTTATATTAATTTTGACTTAAATCAGATGCACAAATTCTGTGTAAGATACACAAATTTAAAGTACAATTTAACCCTGTCCATCATTTCTTCTTCAGCAATGAGTTGATTTGATGATTCATTTATTCACCTCTATTCTATATTGGATAAGGAACGGGAATATCTTTGGTTGTTGTGATGTAGTTTGCTTTTGCAGTTGAGGAATTACAATCAAGGAAAGAAAGAAAAAATGATTGACATGAATATGACTCATTATTTCCTGAGAACTTGTTTTGACATATCAATCAATGTAAATCATCAGTGTTACAATATCATTGATTACAATTTTCTTCTCTTTGATCACATCAGAAACTCCTTGTCAAGATAACATATAACATATTTTCTAGATGATCTTAACGGTTTTCATAACGTATCTCACCTTCTCCTACTGAAAACCATACAGAACACCTAATTCTATTTGGGTTACTTGCTGAAGCTTATTACAAAGAAAAGTAAGTTTAGATATTGTCTTTAAAGCTATTTGCTAACTTAAATTGAAACCTGGAATTAAATGGAAACCCAATATAATCCAACATATCTTGATATAGTTATAATAATGTAAAAGCTCCAGTGATGGGAAAAAGGAAACATACCCTATAGATGGAGATGCAAATTAGACCAATTAATGATTTAACTATGCATATGATCTAATTAATATAGAAATGCCTCATTAATAGGACAACTATTATTTTAATGCATAACTTTAAATTATTTACTCATATGCTCAGCCTTTCACTGGTCCTTTAAAGAACCAAAGTGATTTTCAAGAAGTCACGATTGTCTTGAAGGCTTATCTGGAATGATGCACATGGTGGTGGATTGCTTTCTCCCCTGACCTGAGTTTCTTTGGTGAGATTTTAATGTTCTCTATGACAACCTGCTTCCTTTCTCTTGTTTCACTGATAGTGCTTGAAAGATGCAGAATATAATCCTCCATCCCTCATGCTCCCCCAGCTAACCCTTCGAGGACTAGAGGAAGAATAGATCCAGTGAACTGGCATGTCTTGAAGATGAGTTAGGACATGAAGAGACCTTTCAGATAGAAAAAGTGAGACAAGCTGCAGTGTTTCTCCATCTGGTATGACTCCTTAGCTATTAAGATTTCAAGAATTTTTAAATGCCGAGTAATGAAAGTAAAGTGGATTTATTTCTTTCAGTAAACAACATGACCACTTCTTTAAAAGAAAGTTAATAATTTTTAATGTAATAGCATTAGTGTATAAGTGGATGTAAGTCTTCTATTTTACTTGCAAAAAACACATTTAAATCTGTAGAAGATAATATTACCTGCTGGTTTATTGGTTTAATTAAAGGGTGAAATTTTAATGGATGAACAGAAAGCCACTTGGCATTTCCTTGAGAACTATTTTTCTGATTTATTAAAAAGCAATTTGTGAATAACTATTAACATTTTATTCAATGGATAAATGTCTTTCAAAGTTCCTATTGTCTTCATTTTTCTACCACTTTATTTTCTTCTTTTTCTATATTTGGGAATCTTTTGAAATCTCACAGACTAGTTTTATCCCAAGTACCTTTACAAAGATGCATTGTTGTGCTGTGCCCAAAGCAAGCACCAGTCCTGGTACACCGGTCACTCAGGACAAGCGACAACGGAATACAGTGAAATAATGGAAAGGTGAGGAGAAAAATAAGGATAAAGTTGCATCTTGTGTGGAGCTGAAAGATGTCATTTTCTTCTTATTATTTAAAACATCCTGTCTTATGTGCCTGTAAAGCAGCTTTAAACCTTTCCTGCCCTGCAATATTTATGTTCACTTTAATCACAGTGCTGTTTTCCACTTCTCCTGAGACAGAAGGAGAGCTCTTTTCACTATTTGACCTAATGTTTTCCTTGGTTTGCTTTTTAAATTTCCAATATGAAATTTTTTTTTCTTTAATTCAGTGATGTTATTATTAAATTTTGCAGTGTATTTGATAGCTTTTTGACATTTAAGTAAGAGTCATCCTTATGAAGTAAAACAGATTATACTTCAGACAACTAACTTGAACTAGCAGATTCCAACTCTATCTCTCATAGAAACATCACAGAATCATAGAATGGTTCAGATTGAAGGAACATTAAAGATCATCTAGTTCCAAACACCCTGCCATGGGCAGGGACACTTTCTCCTAGACCAGGTTGCTCAAAGACCCATCCAACCTGGCTTTGAACACTTCCAGGAATGGGGCATCCACTTCTCTGAGCAACCTCTTCCAGTGCCTCACCACCCTCACAGTAATTTTCTCTTAATATATAAACTAACCCTACTTTCTTTCAGTTCTAAGCTGTTAACCCTTGTCCTATTCACTACTTACTCTTGTCAAAAGACCCTCTCAAGCTCTCTTGTAAGCACCCTTTAGATACTGGAGGGCTGCTAGAAAGGTTACCCTGAAGCTTCGTACAGGCTGACCAGTCCCAGCTCTCTCAGCTTGTCTTTGGAGGAGAGCTGCTCCATCCCTCTGACCATCTTCATGTACCTCCTCTGGACTCAGGCCAACAGATCCACATCTTTCTTGTGTCAGGGACCATAGAGATGGAGGCAGTACTTCAGGTGGTATGTCATCACAGTGGAGCAGATTTATAGTCTTCTGTATATTGATGCTGAAGGGTCATTAGCTGTTCCTTTTCTTCTAGATTTGGAAATATATCCAATAAAAATGAGGTTTTTCAGTAAAAAGAGTTTGTTAAGACCTACCTAAAATCTGAGTTTACATACTAGTAGTATTAGTAAAGTTTTGTGAAGCTGTTGATATTTAGGAATTTGTCTCTGTCTTTACAATTAATAAAATTCCAATAATTAATATTATTAGATCTATAGAATATTTTTATTCTTACTTTATCCAAATTATTTCTTCTGGAAACAAGATAAACCAGGTGGTTGAAATCTGGTGATACATTCAAATTTTGTCCTAAGATATTATTCAGTGAATCAAAAGCTAGATGCTTAGAACTAAACCCTCAAAAATAAAAATTATCTGTTCAATCAAACTCTTTTTACTATTGGATTGACTCTCCATGCTATCAGACTTGCTTTTGGCAACTGTTAACACATCTGACATTTGAGGACTTAAATACTATCAGAGTGCTTTGTCAGACAGTAAGAAAAAAATCCAGTTATCTTTAGAATCTCTTTGTTCCTGTCTAGAGAATTATCTTTTAAATTATTGTGGTATTATCTTCTATTTGAAATCCCTCTGTCTAGGTATCAGATGTATTTTTCTTCTTTCTGGTCATTTTCTCTCTCTGAGCTTTGGCAGCTTAGAGAAATTTCTTTTTGTGACATCCAATCAACAACACAATAATGAAGCTTAAGCTACAAAAAATTACAGACATGAAAAAAAGGAAAGGTCTTTAACTCCTTTCTCCATCAGTTCACTGCTAGATTGGTTTTTGCCTTGCAGAACCTTGAAGAGTGCTCTTTTGAAACTAAATGTGACAGTCTTCCACTTGGCTTCTTTCTGTTCTTGAGAACAAAAGCTATAGGATAACTTTAGTACTCCCTTCAGAAACTAAATTGCTTGCTAAATTGCTTTCTAGGCATCAAGTCAAAATTTTTTTAGATTTGAGTTATGTGTAGAAAATAAGCTTTCCTGAAAGTCATATGAGTGATTCAAGAAACTTCACGCTAACAAAGCAAATACAAAAGAATGATGTATCCCTGAAGATTTAGTAGTCGCACTTCTCCCAGTCAGGAGCAAATCTTTCTACTTCTACAATAACAAATCACCCCACTTATGGGTGTTCCCTAACTCAGCAATGGAAATTATTCCTTATTGCTATTCTAACGAAAATATTTCCTGCTTATGAGTTTGTGTATGATGACTCATATTTACCAAAATGACTATTCCAGATGTGAACCTAATTTACATAATGAATTAATAGCGTATTTGTTCATTTTGACCAAATACTTAACTTTTCTCTTCTTATGCTTGCATAATATAACAGTTCCAACCTAGTGTTATACACAAAAGTACACATAGTTTATTCTGTGCAAGGAAAATTCAGGAAAAGTTTGTAGAACACTGATAGTTAGAAACTTTTAATTATACGTTGGATTCCTTGTATGCCAGATTCTTAAATTTTCAGCTTTAGAGGCAGATTTAAATGTGCTGAAAATAACGAAATGAGAAATGTGGACATAGCTTTCAAATCAGGCAACAGTACTGGCCAAAGATAAATGTCTAGTATTATGCCTGATATACTTTTAAATCAAAATCCCACGTAAACTAATTTGTGGAAAAATCCAAATGAGCCATATTTAAATATGGAAAAAATCCTCAGTTTACAAACTTACTTACAGAGTACATCAATGGTAAGTCCTGATTAGTCAGTGCAAACTGACCACAAGAATACAAATCTTTGACAATACCTGAGCATAATTATGCAGAAAGTACCACCTGGAAACACTGTTAACCAAACCAATTTTAGTAGATATTATTTTTATGCTTACTTTGACTGTCTAGGTGTTGTATCAATTGCTTGCTAATCATCTGGGCTCTTTCAGTGAAGAAGACAGGAGGTTTTGAAAGACAATTAATTGTTAAAAAAGTCAATTTTAGATACCTATTTTATTATTATATTACCTATTCGCTAGAGATGTCATTTTCTTAACTACTGAGCTAGCATAAAATATAAGATTATACTCCATAAGATATTTCAGAAGGCCAAATTTAGGTGAAATGAATTCTGCCTCATATATAAAATAAACATCACAACATATATAGAACAAAGGTTATAATGAATATTGGTTGGGAAAAAAAAGGAGTCTGTCAAAAAACAATTATTTTAGGAAGGCGAGGAGAAAAAAAAAAAAGAAAAAAAAGGAAAATAAAATGTTTAAAAAAATAAACCTAAACAACAAAATCACAACTTGTTGCATTGTCTTATCACTACCACTAAATCCAAAAATATCTGATTGCATTTTTAGGTTTTTTTTCCTTGGGTTGTTGCACTGATAACAAAATAAAGGCATCTAAGTTGCAAATCATATAAGCACAGAATAACTCAGACTGGAAGTGACTTGTGAAGGTCTTTCCCTCAAATTAGAGTCAGCTTGGATATCAGACCACATTGCTTTGATCTTTCAGGTCTTACAAACATTGTAGGACAGACATGGCACAACCTTTCTGTTCAACCTATTGCACCTGACTGTCTGAAAAGTTACTGGTACAAAATATGAATATTTCAGTTCTGAGTAGTGATAGCATGCAATGCTAAATTCCCGGAAATAGCAAGTATTTAGGTAATTAGTGTCATATTCAAAAGTGAAGGCTTTTGCTGACTTAAGTAAATAAGAAACAATATATTTCCTGAGATTTTCAGTAAATCACCATAATAACGAATCAAGAGCTGCTGTTATCCAAAGGGGTAGTGACAAATTTTTTTAAAAAAAAGAAGTAATTTAAAGAAACTATCATTTTAGAACAGAAAAATATATGTAGATATGGACATAAAATAAATTGCTTCTAGCACATGTAAGGAATTGACTAATTTTATACCAAGGAAGAAAAAAATTTTTGAGAAAAATGTGATTCAGGGAAAAAAAATATAGCACAGTGGGAACACATATGAAAAAGTTTTTTTGTTTTCCTATTCAGTGTATGTTTACATTTCCTTACATATTTATATATATAAATATTTATATTTTTACATTTTCTTATATATTAATGAGTTTTCAATTTAATAAAGAAGAGTAAATAATGGAGACATACTGCATATATATATGATTTGGTGGTAATAGTCTAAAATAGATGAATTATGAGGAAATATGAGTGGAGAATCATTTTGCATATCTAAATAGTAATCATATAGTAAAAGCAGTGTATTGCTTAATAGTATATTGTGGTTAAGAATTCACCTGAAAGTCAACAGTCTCGTACTGTAATGCATATGATACTTGCCTGAAAAATTCTCATTTTGATTCATGTGGTATTTCAAAGTAAAAAACAAATCAACCAAACAAACAAACATCAAAAACAAAAGCCACAATTACCATGAAATAAGTATATTTCAATGTTAAAAATTAAGCTGTATTTTTTTCTCTTTCTTTCATTTTTACATTGTGATGATTTTCTTTAAATAGACTTCCTTCTCTTACAATTTAATTTACTGAATTTCCCACAGTTCCTGCTAGTAAGTGAGCTAGTGTCTTTCTATGTATGCACACATTATGGCTACTTAATGCCTAATGTTTAAATATTATCCTCATTTCTCAATTTGTAATTAAACCTGTGAGGAAATAAAATGAATAAAAAAACCCTATAAATCTGTCATAGCTCATTTTTCCTATGAATTAGACATAACTAATGATGGCATAACTAATACTTTGTGCAGACTAAAGTTTACTATTTTAAAGTCATTATAACTCTTACAATTTTATTTGAAAACTGTTGGAATGAAGTGGAAAATCTATGCAGAATGATTAATGAAAACAGTATATTTATGAGACATATATTATGTGGAATTTTTAACTGCTTCACACTCGTCTCCCTCACAGTATGTCATTTCCAGTTTGGGAGATAAGCAGAGCAATAGTTGGTATTAATGGCATTCAATCATATATATCATGTTGTAATTTTTTTTCAAGTTGTAAAAAAAAGTGTAGAAGTTCCAAAAAAGTGCTGTTGAATCCAAACCAATTTGGAACTGTGTCACTTCAAGGTGATTAACCTGCAATGGGTTCTTGAGACAGTACTACTGATTATACAAGTAATTAAGACTTTAGAGTCTATTATAATGCCAAGAGTAGGGAAGACTGATACCAGGCAGCAGTAGAATGATAACTATACTTAACTTACATGACTGAGGCTAGAAAAAAAAGCATCTCAAGTTGTGAATAGAAATGTCTGAGTAGGATATTTTTAATTGTATGTATTGATTTTGAAAACAGATTTTCCTTGTGAATAAATTAGATATTGAGTTTCAATAATACTAATAATAATCAAAAATGGATTTGCAAATGTCTTTGAAACCTCTGAGAACTGTAAGAGAGTTGTGACCACATAAATAGGTTCTCTCCTAATTGGTTAATTTTTGCTCTGTACAAGGACAAAAAAATTTCATTAACTTCCTCCAATAATTTTTCAAATATACTAACTCAATGTTTTCATCTTGAGCCACGAAATTTTTCATTTTATTTTGTACCTTCTGGGGGAAGGTGGGGAGTGAGAACCGCTTGGTGGGCACCTGACCACCAGCCAAGGTCAACACACAATACTGTCTCCTTTAAGCTACCTATGAACATGTAAGCCTCAAGAATCAGTCATTCACTATGGGTTGCAGGAGTCGTGTTCTGAAGCCTTCTTTGACTGGGGCTGTTATTTAAATGATTGGCAGTTCATGCTCCAGCTGCGTTTCTAATTGAATTCTGTGCTGGTAGAATCAGTTAAGCTTGGTTTGAAAAGACCTAATACACAATGTCTGCCAGGAGATTTAAAAATGTGCGGATCTAATTTGCAGATCTGAAATTACTTCAGGGTAGATATAGATACTTAAGTAGGTATCTCAGCAAACGTAGTTGTTTGAATAAGAGCTCTAGTGATATGATTTTAAGTAATGCAGGAAGCATCAAAATTTTAATTATCTAAGAACTCTAGGAAGGAGTTTTATGAATTATTTTATTGGAATATGTGTCTATATTCACCTATGCAGTAGTAGACTTTTTAAAATGTTTCATTTAACCTGGTATATTAGGTCTGGCTGAGATACAATTCACTTTCCCCATAGCAACCCTCACGGTGTTGTGCTTTGCATTGGTAGCTAGAAAGATGTTGATAGGACCCCAGTGTTTTGACAACTGCTGAGCAGTGCTGCAGAACATTAACACTGTCTCTCCAGCATTGCCCCCTCACCAGTAGGCTGGGGGTAGGCAAAACCCTGGGTGAGGGAACAGCTGGGGCAGCTGACCCAAACTGATCAAAGGGATATTCCATGCCATATGGAATTTGCTCAGGAACAAAAGCCAAGAGAAAGGAAGGGAGTAATTGTTCACTATCATGATGTTTGTCTTCCAGAGCAAACATTACATGTGCTGCGCTTTCTGGGAAGTAGCCAGTCATCACCTGTTGATGAGAATTGGGGAATAAAATCTTCTGGTTTTCTTTGTTTTCCTGTTTAGGCTTTGCTTTTGCTTTGGTTTGTTTTTCTTTTGTTTTTTTTTAAACTGACATTATTTTGACCCACAAGGTATTTTCATATTATTTTCTCCTCAGTAAGCTTTAATTAAGTTGCTAAGATTTTATGAAACCACTTTTTCTTTCTTTAAAATTCCCCTCATACATTCCACAAACCCCAGCAGAACACAAGTGTTCATAAAGATGAATCCCCTATGGAGTGTGTCAGCTGTCATTCTTACAGGCTTCTCTTCCTTTAATGAGACCATAAACTCTTTTCTGCTACAGAAAGACTTGCTTACATAAACTGTAATTCTATTTTCTGAATGGAAATTTTGTAAAGGTTGTCAGTTCTTCGGATAGACATTAAAATTTCTTGTAGGGGCTTAATGGGGGATTATATGTTATCCTTAGGTTAGATTTCAAATTTCCTTTTCTTCATAACACAGAAAATGCTTGTTCACTAAAAGAAAAAGGTTTTTCCTCTGTTGATTTAGGGACTGATCTCAGAAGTTATAATATGTTCATTGTACAGTTCAAAATGTCACATCTTCGGAATTTTCATAATCCAACTATTTTGTTGTTTCCAGTTGCAACTGTGCTGAAAGCAGTATTTATTTTTAGAATACTGGCTAATCACTAATCCTGTTTCATGACTTAAATTTACACTGGTTTATGTTTATCCTTGACCATTATACATATGAATTAAAAACAAACAAACAAAACAAAACAAAACAAAACTCAAGCACTATTCCATTAGTAAGAACTAAGAATGTGGTTTGTCTTTGAATGAAGGCTACATTTATTCCAGAACACTTCATGTGTCATAAAACAGCTTAAGTGATTTTTCAGAGTGGATGGATAGCCTATTAACTAGCATGATAAGCAAAGACCTGGTGTAACTCTGATGAAGTCTTTCCATCTCAGATGTCTTAGAAAGGCCTTGGACAAGAGATGAAGTTAGTTCATCTAGCTCTGTCTGCAATATCTATTGCTACATCTGACACAGTCATCTAGAATTCTATTATGTTCAGTGGAGAGTGATAAGTGCTTCTACTGCACAATTCATTTTACCTTGCAGGAAAAGAAAACAAGTGAAGCATTCATCTCAAAATTCCTGTTTGTCTCCATCACCTATGAATAGAGACTACAGCACACACTCACTCTATAGATGCTGAAAGCTCAATAGACTAATTTTGCATGTAGTTGTTTTATGTTCTGCAGGATTTCAGTTATTTTACATTGCATAGGATTTCACAGTTTATGAATTTTAATATGGAAAATTCAAAATAATGATCATAGTGAAAATACGATACATGTCTAAACAAGAATAATTCCAAATTATCTTTTAGTTCTCAGTACAAACACCTTGGATTCATACAGATATTTCTTTGAAAAGGTGAGAGCAAGCCTCAGCTAGAAGAAAATGAAAAAAAAAAAAGCATAACTGATTGTAGCATTTCATAAATTCATGACACCATAGTCACTCCTTATAGTTCTGATAGGTAATATCTATAGTTCATATAAAAACTTTAAAAAAAATTAAAAAATACCAACATCTGACCACGATTTCAGGAATGGTCATGAATATTGAATGTTCTCCTGGTGAGAAAAGACTGAATATATCTTTTTCCTCTCACTGTGAGAAAAAGTGATAGCTGAGGGTAGAGTACAGTGAATGACCAGAACCAGTGACATCATAAGGAAGGCAAATCATGTCTTTGAATTTGATTTTTTTTCCTTTTTTGTTATTTTTTTAATTATTGTTTTTACTGAAAAACTACAGGCCATTATGAACTTTCTAGATAGAAATTTCTAGAAAACTTCTAGCAGATTTAGCTTTCTTTCCCACTCACCTCCACACCTATTTTACAGTCATAAATCTCTTTGGCTCAGAATTTCATATAGGTAAGCATTAAGAAAGACATTAGACAAATTAAAGCATGATTTGAATGCCTTTTGAATGATCTGGATGTAGATTTCATCTCTGCAGATGCTAGTAGAGATTTCTATGAAACTGATAATATATACTAATGAAGAACTGCTGTGTAACCTGTGTCTTACATTTTTTTTAGTGCCTCTGCTACTAGCAATTGTCATAAACAGGAGCCCAAAATATAAGGACAGTTTTTCTGATTAAGTATTGTCTTCATTTTCTTATGAAAAACAAACAAAAGCATTGTAAGTGAATTCTCACTGTGAAGTGTAAAAGTGCAAGTCAGTGAAGGATCTATTTCTCTGTTTCAAGAATCCCCATCCAGATCTGTTATTCTTTTCCCTTATTTCCTGAAAAAAATAAATTCAAATGTTCTGTGGAACCGATCATTTAACATCTAGTAAACGCAGAATCTGTAAAATTTTGCAAAATATTACAGTTGTGTTACATGTGTGAAAACTCTTAGTTGTTTTATATAAGGAGGAAACTTGAGATTATCCTAGAGTTACAATCCTAATGTAGCTGAATACTAGGGCTGTGCCTATTTTTACAGCCACTGCACTTAGCTGTCAATTCCCTAAGCATTCCAAAAACTTCCCAACTAGTTTCTGCCTAGTGAGACAATGGAGAGGCTTAAGAACTGTTTATTGATTGAAATCCTAGCAGACTTCACAACTGTTTGAGTAGTTGTTACGTGAGCTCTCCAGGCAGATCCTTGGACAGGCCCCGTGTTCCTGCCTGCTGTGCATGGATTAACTGATAATTACTACTTCTTGGCTTAACTGTGTTATTTAATATCCCAGCAAATCTGCAGAAAACCTGGTCAGCCTAGAGACTCCTGTGGCAGTTTCTACAATACAACTTGACAAACTATACATATGCAATTTTAAACAGTCAATAGAACCTGTTCCTGAAGATACATGAAGGTACAAGATTGTCATGTAAGGCAGCTCTTTGTATGCAGTTAATAAAGAATATGTTTTGTACGTATCTGAAGACAACAATCGTCCATGCATGCAGTCATAACTTGACAAGTTTTGTGGGTTTTTTTAACATCTACTCAGTTTATTAGTGAATGAAACATATGATGCTGATTTACTGTTCTTAGTAGGGAGGGGGCGGGATGTTCTGCTGTATTTTGTTGTTGGCTGGGAAAGTCAAAGCAGCATGAATCTTTCTGCCTCCTAGGAAATCCCTGATGCTCATTTGAATTTTCTTGTTTTCGTTGTCCTATTATCCAGGTCTATCCTTGCAGGGAAGATTCTTTGCTTCCCCCTTTTGTGTCATGTTCTTCTTATCATTGATTCTAGATGAAGATTTTATAAAAAGTTATGTGGGAAAGAAGGCATTGCACTTTTTTTCTTCAGGAAAAATATTAACCTTCTCCTGGCTTTAACTGATTTTGGAGTAATTTTCAATTGTACTGCACAAATACACTCAACTATTTGTTGTGGGATAAATCTTTGATACTTAATAGACAAGTTACTACTTGACAATCTACTTCATAGAGGAAATTATTTTTTCTCTGATAGGCTATCACGCAACAAGATTTAAAAAAATCTATCAGCAACAGAATGTAGGATCAATATTTTCAGTCTGAAAAAGAGACATTTTCCCTGATTGGAATTCCAGTTTAGTTTAGGAAGAACAAACACCCTGATTATTTCAAGACCAGAATGGTTTGTCCTTTCTTCTTTGTGTTAAAATAACTCTCTGAAAATGTCTTATTCTTCTAGAAGAATACCAGAACTGTAGTTTTGACTCAATGATTTGACCCCAATGACTCTTTCTTTACACCTTCAGGGACATGAACATTTTTTTAAGTAGAGAGACTATTCAGGGCTTCATACTTAATCAAAAAACATCCTTCCCACTGAGATTATCAACATCAATCTCCAAAGGAAAAAAAGATCATCTGCTTAAAAAATGAACTTAACTTTCACCATTTCAAAACTGTATCCTTTTACCACCTTTACTTATGAATATGTTCAGCTCTGAGGTTTATTGCTCAATGGTGGCATGAAGTCATATATAAGAGCAAGTATAAAATTATACTGTAGTTTGCTTTCGAATTGATTGAACATCCAGTAAATGCTTAAATGCCCTACAGATGAGTAAAGTACTCAAGGTTATGTTTAGGTGCTTGGAGACACATGTTAGCTGCATTAGACTATCTATGAGCCTTAGATGTAATTTTTGCTATTTCTTGGAAGTGAAAAACTTGCTCATTGCAAGTTTATTATTATTCATACCATTCCTATTCTTTAAGAATCTTATTCATTGTTAAGGAGGAAAGAACCACAGTATGTTGAATACTGCTTGAGCATTACCTAACTGAAGTCCATGACCTAAAATATAATAATTTATAATGTAAGTTCAATGGATTTCTCTCTACCTTAAATAAAGATTATGCCTTCCTAATTTGGCTAAACAAAAATAATTTTAGATAAATAAATAAAATAAAATAAAATAAATAATCTAATAGGCAAAACCAAACCAAACAAAATTAAGTCCTTTTTATCTTTCTTTCCAGCTTCTAGCAGGCAACGGCACATGAGCTAGAAAAGTATCCAGTTAAACTGTAGGGAAGTTTTGAAGAAATATAGGTATAATTCAGAGCCCAAAAGATCTAAATTCATTCCTTCCCAAACAGAGGCAGATCAGGCAATAATTTCTGCAGTAGGGCCTCTGCTCCACCCTGGTAGGACTGAAAAGAAAAAACTCATTCTGTGTTTTCCAGAAACTGTCAGCAAAGGAAATGACAGCCACGTTATTGCCAAGGGTTCGATAGAAGTCATTCACTTTGTGCTATTCATTCAAAAGGCAAAGGGCAGCACCAGTGTTTGAGCTACAGCGTGAAGTTGATTCGATTCTGCAGCAATAGCCCAGATAACGAAAGGCCCCATGGTTTATAGCTGGCTCCTAGGTCCCTGGAAACGTTCAAGGCCAGGTTGGATGGGGCTCTGAGCAACCTGATCTAGTTGAAGATGTCTCTGTTCATGGCAGGAGTGTTGGACTAGGTGGCCTTTAAAGGTTTCTTCCAACCTCCTTCCAACACAAAGTGCTCTATGTTTCTATGACTCTAAATTCTGTGTCAGAAAACATAAATAAATAGTCAAAATAAAACAAAGTGCTAAACTTTTTTAATCAGCTCCCTAGAAAAATCACGATATGAACTTCAGTACAGGTAATGCAAACACTGAGAAAAATTAAGAGAAAAATTAATTCTGGCCATGCTTTGAAGGACTGTACATAAGATAAGTATTATTTAAAAAAATCTCAGAGAAGAACTAAGGTCTTGAAATTTTTGTTTGTTTGTTTTTGGGGTTTTTTTATGTTGAAATTATCATGTAAATTAAAAACACTTCCCCCTAGGGAAAAAAACAAAAAAGAAGAGGAAACAGTAAATCATCATATAATGTCAATTGTTAATTAATTTGACAAAAGTTACTTAAATTATTTATGAGACTGTTACACATTGCAAATGTTAAGCCTGAAAATATGATGAACTCTTGATAGTTTCAAACCTTCTGCAGAAACTGTGCTTTTCTATCTCTGCTGAAAACTGTGCTTTTCTTGTGCTAATTAGCAGGTTAAAAAGACTATAGCTTAGAAAACATTTTAATTTAAGTCCAGCACTTTTTTTTCCTCAGATTTTTTCTAACAGCTTTATTTTTATGTATACTGGAGACTGTTATTTCTGAAAACACTTCAGCTCTGTTGTGACATATAAATAAATGCGGTCCACACATTGACACTGGATACAGAAACAAATGATGAAGAATTCACATACTGAAAGGAACAAAAATGGCTGAACCAAGCTGTTGGTTCTTTAACCTTTTGTGTCTCCTGAGATGAACAACATTTTTTAAAGAATATATGTTACAGAAAAAAATAAAGCCAAAAAATATCTACCTTCTGAGAAAATCCCATAAAAACAAGACAATACATTAAACAACAACAAAAAATTGTATTATTGGAAACACCATATAGACTTTTCCAGATAGGACAGAATTTTAGCAAGAGATTCATAAAACCTAGAAAAAGAGTTTTCAGAGTACACACTTTGTGACAGCAATAATTGTTTTTCATACTCATCTTCCCTTAGCGCTGCTTCTTGTATTCCCTTAAAATATGACTAGTAGGCATCTATAGAACTTCAAAATATATATCAAAGGTTACTGGAGAAGTGTAATTTCAACTTCATTTGGGACTTGTTGAAAAATGGCATAGGCGGTAGGTGAGAATGGAAAAAAGATATCCATTAAGATGTCTTCATTTTCATCAAGAGCTTTTAAAGCTCTGTCGTAGCAGCTACTAGATATTGCAGCTTCTTCTTATTCAAAAATAACTTTAGATCCTAATAAATTCTGTGCTGTTGACCACAACAGGTGTTCTGCAACTATTTTTAGCTACATGGAAAGGCATAGTTTGAACTCATCATAGTATTTTCTTCACAGTCTTCATATGTACAATATTCCAATCATGATAGCAATGCCACACAAAGGAATTTTATATGACCAAATGTTATGATGTCAGTGATGTTTCAGTGAGGGTTTCTGTTGAGTTTCTGAAGCTGAAAGACTTGACTGTATGCACTCACTAAAATTACCTATGCCTCAGAAAAGTATTACTGACTCTGCATATATGACAATGTTGCTTCTTGACATTTTGGAGAGGGAATGACACTAGAGACAGGGAAGGAAAGCCTATTTCTACTTCATTCATGCTGTTGAAGCAAAGACTGTAGTCCTGGTAAGTGAAAGAATATAAAGATAGAAGAAGAATACTTGAGGAAAGGCATGGCAAAAAATGTTTCCATTGGTATTCTGGCAGTGACAGTACTAATTTTTATATTCTTTTTACAAAATCATGGTTCTGATGTGGTGATATAATGTGACTCACCAAGATCCATCTATGAAAAAAAAGAATAATGTCTAAAGGCATATAGATGTCTAAAAAAATTAAATCATTGGTGTTCCAAAGGGGTTGTTCTTTCTTATTGACTGTAGAAGTAATGTAGATGAGTAGTTTAG
>JAWWES010000001.1:72297795-72311252 GCA_035583135.1 Lophotriccus pileatus
AAAAATTAAATCATTGGTGTTCCAAAGGGGTTGTTCTTTCTTATTGACTGTAGAAGTAATGTAGATGAGTAGTTTAGATTAAATGTATGAATTTATGTAAATGTATGTAAACTATTTTAGACATATTTAAATTTGAATGCAGTAATGAAGTATAAGTAAGGTGACAGCTATCCACAGAAGAAGAAGAATGTATGTACGTAACCTATCCCTGTGGAAATGTTCCAATTCTTTTAATAAGAATTTTTTTTCTGTCTAAAATGAATTTTAGAACAGTAGTGTTTTTAGTTTGAATTACAATCACCTAAACTAATTCTATTTCTAATATTTTCTTATGGAAAATCTGTTTACTTGTTGGTTTTTTTTCATGTTTATAGCTAGTAGTGTTTTCTGGCTCATCAGCCATGAGGGCTTTTTCATGTATTTCAAAAGCCTAACAGTAAAAACCTTGCCAAACATTCTCTTAACTATGGTCACTGCAGTTGATGTGCCAAGGCACCCAGCCAGTACAAGTCCCAATTATTTTCCTTCCCCGGGCAATAAACATTTTCACTACACTTCCTACTCTCCTCCAGTTCATATAGTGAGCCATGCAAACCAATCAAAAGTGAAGAGAAGGAAATGCTGCCTCGTTGCAGGCACTTGTCCAGGCAGCTGATAGCACAGGCAGAGCCTGAACACAGCCAAGTAACACGACACAAAATCAAGCCCACTTTTAACCCACTGTCCTTCTCCCATGGGACACAAAAGTTGAGCCTGCTGGCAGTGTGGCTAAAGACTCGAGTACAGAATGGTCAAAAAGAGAGAAATAAAAAAAGAATGAGCAGAAGATCAAGAAGGAAGGAAGAGAGGGAGGAAATAAGGAAGGAAGGAAATGGAAGGAAATGGAAGGAAAAGGAAGATGTAAAGGAAGGAAAAAAGGAATAAGGAGAGAAGGAGGGAAAATAAAAAAGGGAGAATGAAGTGCAGGTTTTGGTTAAAAAACCCTTATATATCTAATTTCATTCTATGATTCGCTGTGGACTACAGCAATGGATTCTCTGCTTTTGCTGCTTGGAATATCTTCTCTATCTTCTCTGATCTTGGTGTCTGCAGGGCTTTTACTTTCGCACTGCTCACAGTCTCTCCCCATAGTGACTTCACAATGACTTTTTACTCTTTCTTAAGTATGTTATCATGCAGAAACTTCCAGTGCCACACCTGTCTTGGCTTTGGCCAGTAGTGAGTCTGTTTTGGAGCCAGCTGGTACTATGTCCTATTCAGGGACAGTCACTGGTGTCTTATGACACCAGACACTCCTGCAGCACACCCTCTACTACTAAACCCTTGACATATGAACACAATATAGTGCTTGTGTTGCATATTTATGTATATGTATTTCTGAAAAATTTATATGTAGATGAAGCAAATAATTCCTGTCCATATCCCAAATAATTTATTTTTCTCAGGGATTTAAAGTTTCTCAGCATTAAGTAACAATCCTCACAAATCCAACTGACTAAATTTTCAGAGATAAATCAATATGGAATGGCACAAACCTTGACTGGGTATAAAACTGACAGCATCTGCTTTGGTTTAATTTTTTTTTAATTATTACTTTTTATTTCTCCGAACTCACGGTTGTTTAAACTATGATGTATTAACTGCTCAGAGACTATAAGGAGGTCTTCTGAATTAGTTTTTCCTGATACAAGAGCCTTTACCTCTTGCACACAGCTTCTGAATCTAGAAATTCTTCCTGTTTGGTTACATAGATAACATGCTTTGATAGAATAAATCATTTTATCTCCCAATACAATCTGAGATATGATGGATATATATATAAATCTTATAAACAGTTTTCTTTCATTGTTTGAAAAGACTAGCAGAGAGGACTTACAGCAGGAAGAGTCTAGAATGTTTCTGTGAAATTAGTTATAAATTAAATCAGATCTGCATGCTACTGAGATTAAAATTGACATCAAACTTTTCTTTAAAAGCAGAACAAATGTTTTATCTATGGCCTGCACAATATGTTTACCCAAGACAACATTCCAGTGAATTTGAAGTTCAGGAGCTGGAGTTCTGGTAGCTGACGAAGAACACAGAAAAGTTAACGTTGAGATATGATGTGACAGCAAAAGGGTGAAAATAAGTGTCAAGGGTTTGCACAAAGTGTGTGTAATAAGTGAGAGAAGTATAGAAGTGGGATTAGATTCCTTATGCAAGAGGACTCCAACCTTCATATAAAATGATAATGAAAGGAAAAGGGACACTGAGGTTTGGGTTCTGTTTAGAATATGAGATAATAAGAAATGAGTTTATGAGTAAAGGAAAATCTTGCAAGAGGTAGAGATCATGGAAATGGGACAATGAAGCTATAGGGGGGAAAGAAGAGTATACAACCACTCACTCATCAATTTAAATACTGTTCTCTATTTTGATAACACTGGGCAAACATTTTTTATTACTTTTTTTTTTTTTTGGAACTATGTGAATCAGAAGTGAGTGTCCTGAAAAATAGATATTATTAAACTTTTATTTGACTTCCCCCCCCCCCCCTCCTTCTCTTCTCCCACCCCATTCTCCGATTCTTGCTTTGCACTGAGGGAAATCTCAAAGAAAGTTGTGGGAGCAGACTCTTTGGGTTTTGGTTTTTGGTCTGTTTTTTTGTGGTTGTTTTTCGGGTGTGTTTTGGGTTTTTTTCCCAATCCATTAACTGGTTTAAATAAAACATATGAAGTTCTTTCACCCTTTTCTTTATAAATAAATACCTATTACAGGAATTCAAGTGCCTTTATTACTTAGTTACTATTCTGCAGGGAAAAAAAACCAAACGAACAAACAGAAACCTTCCCCTCTTTGCAAATGCTCCTTTTACTCGCAGTTCAACATGTCCTTGACAAAAGATTTTTTTTTTTCAGTTCTTTTTATTTTCATCCCATGCAAAGACCTCTAATTCATTATGCTAGAAATTGAACACTAGCTTTATTATGGTCAGGATCCAGTACCTGATTTTTTTTGTTTTACTTATTATTTAAATAGGATCTAACATGGGCAGTTTAACTTAATTTGTCCCTATATTAAAGAAGGAGTCCTTTTTTAATGGCAACATGTTTGGTTTTAGATTTTTAAAATCAATGTTTTTCTTAATTATATTTAACAGATTTCATGCCTTCTCTTTAAGAAAGAATGTAGACTTTGTCCTTTTTGGAAGGTGAAATATTAAACTTCTGTTGATCAAGAAGACCAAACTGTATGAACAAAAAGCTTAGGTCATTTTGCCATTATTTTCACCAAAAATAATTTTAACATTTTAGCTTTTTTGTTTAACATCCTTTTGAATTCTTGTGTTCTGCGTAATATATAGCAATAAAACCACTAGGAAACAGAAAGTAATTTAAGAAAAGGAGGAGTCAAATTACTTGGAAACTGTACTGTTAATTAACAATTACAAGGTTCATGTGTGCAAATTGTAATAGGTCCGAGGCTTCTTACCTTGGAAAAGTACCATGATGTGCAGATGTGAAGGAAACACATCTACTGAGGATTTAGGTAGACAAAATTGTGGTGCCTGATATAACTGTCCAGAATACAGATGAATTCTGTTCACTTCATTCTGGTCATAAAATGCTTTGCTATGTTGACATTTGGAAGCCCGGAGGACAGCCACACTTCAGTGAACCGATGTTAGATATTGGTTCAGCTGTATCAGTTCTGCCGGAACCTATTTACTAGCTAACAAAACCTAAATTACATTTGGAAGCTTATTTGAAGAAAGCAATCCTTGTGCTTCATTGCCCTAGTTTAATGCACTGCTGATTCATTACACTTGTCTACACATGTAATTCTTCAGAGAAACCTATTTTTAGCAGCCATCAACCAAAATATATATATAAAAGAAAAATCAGGAAATTTTTTTTCCGTTGTCTTTTAGAAATGTTCTTCATGTAACAGAAATTAAAATAATAGCACTACTTTCATTATGTGAACCAGTTAAAATTTAACTTGAAAATTTAAAGTTATCCTGCCTGCCTGACAGCTACTGCTTTTGAAGAGCACAAGTGTTCCAGAAGTTCCATGTCTCTTCTGCCAGTTTTTGTTAATGACAGATGTCCTATGGTTTCTTAAATGCAACTAAATTCAGATTTTAACAAAATGGGCCAAGCCTTTCCTCAAACATTAAATATGATTAAGGAAATCTAATGAGCTGACACTTCAGTATGACAAGCTAAATAGCTCTGCTATCTTCACTGATTTCCATTACATATCCTGAGAACTCATTTGTATATGTTTACACTTACATTATTGGATTATATGATAAAAGCTGGTCTGCACACCAATGCATGAACCCAAAGAGACAATGGCAGATGGGGAAGCCCCAAAAATACCCTTCATTGGCTATTTCTAGGCCCAGCACAGAAGAAACATCAGCCTCACAAGCCCAAAGCAGGACCGAGATGCAATCGCAGGGAGGAATTCAAATTAAAATTTCAGAGGAAGGAGCATCATGTACATCCTCCTTCCAGGGTTGTCTTGAAGATTCAGTCCAAGTGTAAAACCCATCAAGGTAAGTCAACACTAAAGCACCCGTAGAACTCTCGAGAGGGTTGCTGTCTGGGGATATGGCATTCAAAGGAGCACCATTTCATGACTGAAATGTCCACAACTTCTTGTGGGATTCTTAGGGAAGGAAACAAAAGTGGGAAAAGGAAATAAATTAGGTGATTTAGGGAGGAACAAAGGTGGGAAAATGGAGGAATAAAGTGATAAAAGGCACTTGTCACAAACAAAATAGTCCTGTGCACTTGTTTCGCTGTTCTTGTTCAGCAGTGTCTCTACAGTGCAGCATTTACAGTCTCTACAGTGCAGCATCTTAGCCTGGGGGAGGGGAAACTCCATTCTGTGTGTGTGCATGTGTATGTGTGTGTGTGTGTGTATGGGGGTCTGAGTGCAGCAACTGGTTTGGGATCTTGGGTCACAAGGTGTTCAAGGTGCTGCATCTAGAGTGAGTGTTTGGGTGTCAGCTGCCATGTGTCAACTACCAGCGTCTGGACACTACAGACAATATGTCAGTGATTGAAGAAACCAGAGCAAGTTAAACCAAATGCCAGACCCTGGGATGGGACCAAGACCACAGGGGCCTATAGGTCCCCGCTGACAGCAACTAGTGCATGTGCAGCAGTACAAGTGAGTGTGTAATTGCTACCTAAGACCAAGGTGGACTGGCTGTCAGGCATGTGAAATGGTCTAGGATATAGGGCTGTGTGTTTTGAAGTGCAAGAGCATGGGGAGGAGCTGGCTATCAGAGAGGCAAGTGGAGTCCTGGCCAACTCTACACATGTGCGGGTCTGTGAATGTCAGTACTGGAGTGGGCAGGCTGAGCCTAAGGGAAAAATATGGTCTATATCTGTAAACAAACCAGGGGAGTAAAACATAGAGGAAAAAGAGCTTCTTAAATAAACAAGCAAACAAAAACCATTCTAACTAAAGAACAAAGAGTTGAAAGCTAGTCAGGAAGTAAAATCACATTTGGAATTTATTTTCTAATCCTCAGGAAAGTAAAATTCACCAATAATCTTTCAATGGCTTTACGGAAGGCAGGCATTCTATTTTTTGCAATCTCAGTTTATGAGCCTCTACATCAAATTTCTGTTTAAATAATCAAGACACATGGGGAAATGAACAATAAGACAAAAAGATAAGCTTAAAAGGCAGGGTAAATTATTATCAAAGTAGAAAAGCATGGTTTTCACATCTTTTCAAGCATCAGATATGCATAGTCAACAAAAGGTATGTGAGCACCAACATGTGACTTATTCACTTGATTTACAGTATTCCATCTGTGGATGGAAAGCATTCTCTCAGCTCTTACATGGATAATACGAAGCAATTTCTTGCAGTAGCTAGGAGGTAAACTTAAAAACTATTTATTTAACTTTCAGGTTTCTTTGGATAAAAGAAATAACAAAATGTCCCTTCAACAATCATGTCGTAATTCTGTAAGTTTCAGAAAGAAATTCAAGTAGTTCTAGTTAAGAACTGACTAACCAAATTAGTGTCTTGTAATGCATATCCTAATAACAGGAAACAGATCTACTAAATCTTGATGAGTGTTATTGTCAATGCCTGGAGCTACCACAGATAGACAGTGTATATTAATATCATGTTCACTCAAATTGGATACTAGTGCTGTCTGCCACAGGGACCACCTAAGGCAAAAAGCTTACTTACATACCCATATTTCTATAAATATTTATGTAGTCATATACTGGCTCTGTTATGTTTTATGTAGTAGCTGATGCAAGGAGGGAGACATTTCACTTCATTAATGTCCTGACTTCATCTGGGATGGAGTTTATTTTCTTCTCAGTAGCTTAGTACAGTGCTATGTTTTTTGGCTTTACCATGAGAAAGATGTTGGCAACACACTGATGTTTTTGGTTTTTGCTAAGTAGTGCTTACCCTCAGCCAAGGATTTTTCATTCTCTCTCTGCTAGTGAGGAGCTTCAAAAAAAGCTGAGAGGAAGCATGACCTGGACAGATGACACAAACTGGCCAGAGGGATACTGGCCATATATTCTAGGGATACTCTAGAACATCATGCCCAGAATGGAAACTGTGGTGGTTACCCAGGAGGAGCCCATCGCTGTTTGGGAATGGGCTGGGTATTAGTCAGCGGGTGGTGAGCAATTGTATTGTACATCACTCGTTTGTGTTGGGTTCTTTACTCTATTCCCCTCTCTTTACCATGACTACCACTATTCATAGAATATGTAGTATTAGTAGTATTTCATTAATAATAATACAATTATTATAAATATTGCTTTGTTTTGGTTCAAGTATTAAACTATTCTTATCTGAACCCACAAGATTTACCTTTTCTTTCCAATTCTCCTTCCCACAAGGAGTGAGCAGTTTTTTTAGCTGTCAGTTGGGTTTCAACCCTGACAATTAAGTAAACCAGCATGATAGTGTAGAAGTAAAGTATTTCTTAGATAGAAACAGATTCACAAAATCACAAAAAGGATTGGGTTGAAAGGGATGTTTAAACATCACCTAGTGCAACATGCTTGCAATGGGCAGGGACATCTTCCATTAGACCAGGTTGCTCACAGCCCCATCCAACCTGGTGTTGAATACTTCCAGGTATGGGGCAGCCACAACCTCTCTCAGTAACCTGTTCCAGTGTCGTATCACTCCCACAGTAACAGAATTTCTTCCTTATGTCTCATCTGAACCTACCCTCATTCAGTTTACTTTCATTCATAAAAGTCCAACTGCACATACTGTGAACTTAGTCTTTTTGTATCCTCATTAAATGCCCACAAATTCATATGGAAATTCAAAATTTCTAAGAGGTATGTACAGAACTTAAATTTAATTTCAAAGCAATTCCTATTCAGGAAAATGTGCGAGCTATGAATTCAAGTGATCGCAGAATTCATATACTATCTTTTTTTCTGAAAAGCCAAAACTATAAGATAAAGCTTTCTGTATATGCATCTGTGATAAACTGCTGTGTAGTCTTGGATAAGTTATGTATAAAGAGAACACTAATATTTTTCAGAAAGCTATGTTGGGAAAGTTAATTGGGTAATGTCCCTGCACTGCTACTGAAATGCAAAGAAGAATGTAAATTCAGAGCATTATTTTTATTATTATATCACATTTTTATCAGGTGTTTTTTCAGCAAAATTTGTCAAACTTCTGTTTAGACGCATGCCCAAGGAGTCTTTGAAGCAAGCTGTTACAGATTTGAAGTACATAATTAAGATTAAACATTACAGATGACAAAATAGTGGGGTAAAATGCAGACTTCTCATACAGATTTCAGAATTAACTTATAAACGCCTTATATAATTTTCTGTGGGCTGTTGTGACACATTAAGTGAAGGCCAAAATCAGACAGAGAGCTTTGGGGATTTCTTGATCAAAGAAATTGCTTCCAGTTTGAAATGCATAATGAGACAGCCCTGCATTGCGTTTGTGTATTCTTTTATATTCAGCAAAGCAAAACTGATCTTTGCAACTAACTGTAACTCACCCCATTCTTGAAAAAGGAAGCACAATGAAGAACAAAGGTCCACTGCAGAATTCTTTAGACTGGACAGAGAAACATAAACATGCCCCAGTGCTTCCTTAATGGCAGGCAAAAGAATCACACAGTCTTTCTCAGGATTAACCTTGGGAAGGCTATCCAAAATCAGTTCAAGTTATCAGCCAAAGGGAAAAAGTACTGTAAAAAAAGTGATACATATTAAGTAAATATAGTAGGTGAAATGCAGGCACATTGAAGTTGTGCACATTTAGAAGCTTCTTATGAGACACTTCTCATCTCACTTATCAAAGTGTAAAAAAATTGTAAAAAAAGCCCAATCCATAAAGAGAGAATCAAATAAAATTTTATGTTCAATTTCATGTTTTGAATTTTTTTACTCAGTTTAATAAAGGTTAATTGGGATAGTTAATTTTTCCTTATATTAACTATTTATCTCCATAATCTTATTTGAAATATTAATACTTTTATTCATTTTAGTAAGTATAATAAATTCATGATTGCCACACACCTCACTGTCTGAAAACTTGTTCATCATGCATTCAGTAACAAAAACTATGTTCATATGAAAAATTTTAACTGTTTACAGTTAATTACACGTTTATTACTCATGTTTTACACAAAATCCAGAAAGCTGTAAATGCTTATTTAGGTAAGAAATCACTTTTTAAAAAAAGAAATCTGAAACTACAGCCTGAAAATACTGTATCTTTTTGCAAGAAAATCAAAGTTCGTTTTCTTTAATGAGAATGATGGCTGTGTTATGGGTTTTGTGACACAGCAGTAATTTAAGCTGTATAGTCAATAACTTTAAAATTACTTCTTAGTCACCACAAAAGACGACTGTGACTGTGAATGTATGTAAAATAACAGAAAGTATTCAAATTTTTAGAACACTAGTGGAAAGTTTAAAGCATTAGATGTTTTATTTGTCTATAAATCCTCAAGCCTAAATAAATAATCATTACATTCTCAAAGTAATTCATGTCAACACATTCCCCCCACCCCTCTTCCTTTCTTTAGCTTTTATATCTGACCTGACATCATATGGTATAGAATACTCCTTCGGTTGATTTGGGTCATCTGTCCTAGTTGTGTCCCTTCCCAGGATCTTGCCCCCACCCCAGCCTCATGATGAGGAAACGTTGACAAGACAATGCTGATGCTGTGCCAGCACTGCTCAGCAGCAGCCAAAACACTGGTGTGTTATCAACACCTTTCCAGCTACCAGTGCAAAGGACAGCACTGTGAGGGCTGTATGGGAAAATGAGCTAGGTCTCAGCCAGACCCAAAACAAGGAGGCACAGGGCTTTTCGAGAGGAGAATCTCAGGTAACTCAATTGATGATATTATGTAAGACTGAAATCACCTCAGTAATGGTATGAGAGACTCCAAATCTGGGTATGAATATAGGAAATATATATAGGAAAACTGGGACAGATGAAAAAAATTTTCAACGTGTTGTTTATTTGTTGTGCATTTGGGAGGTAGCAATGGTAGGAAAGAGGAAGGCTCAAGGTATATGGAAACAAACATGGGAAAACGGATAATAGGGAGTAAAAATGACTAGTCACCTGTAAGCAAACACATCTCTATGTTTGAACCCTTCCCCTCATCACCACACTATGTCCTGTCTTCTTATTAAATCATATTGAAAACTGGGGGTTTATGTGATCTCAGTGTTTAAGTGAGTGTGTGAAGGAAAACTTAGGTGCTGGCAGCTGGAGATACTGACTGTTTAGACCCAGCAGCTCTGTGTATGTGTCATTTGTTAAAAAAATCACCAACCAGTGAGCAGGAGACCCACAATTGGAAAAAACAGCCCTTGATCCAAGGACTTTATAAGTGACCTAGGATCTGGGCATGTACATTAAGCAGACTTAAATAATGCCGTCTTAATATTTCATGGATCTGTGTCTGTGATTTGCTTGTAAGTCTAGATACTTTGGGTTGAGGGGACGTGGGTATCTACCAGTAAACCTTAGTCCTAATCATCTGGAAAGAAAAACAGCTCTGTGCTACCTGTGCTCGTATTTATGTGAGAGCAATTGGTGTATATTTGAGTGTTGTTAAAGCAATGTCCTCTGTGTGTGTTCATTTGAGTGACTGCCTCTGCAGTGTGGGCTACAACTTGCTCTTTGTGAGACATGAAAAAGGACCTGTCAGCAGCCACTTCCTCCTTGGTGTTAGAGTGCACTGGATTTGATGTAAACAGAGTGGGAAGAAAAAATACCTGGGTTCTGAATTTCACTGGGAACTGGCAAATCTTTAACATAAATTCTCTATCTTATGTAAAGTTATCCAATTTTGAATCATTAATTTAGTAACTAAAAACAGAAGGTATTCAAATCTTGACTTTGATATAGTTACATGCATATACATGTATATGTGAATGAAGATACAGGCAAATTTTAAGAATTTTAAAAATTATTTTTATTACTTGATAAAACACTCCTGAACAGTTTCCAAGAATTATTTTTCTTGTCACAGGTATCATAATTTCCCAGATATCTGAGAACTTATAAAATACCATAACTTTTAACAATTTCATTTGCATTTTGTCGTATGTTCAGCCCAGTGCAAGTTGCTAAAGAACCACCAAGTTGCATTCTATTGTGAATTACAAAGAGAAATCTGAACCTATGTTATTAAAATGGTCATCCATTTTTATCCAATTTCCTCACTATCTTATAACTACAACTTGGTACTTTATTCATTCTTGGAACAACAGAAGAGACCCTTAAATGGATATTATACCTGACATCATATATGAAGAAAAAAAAAAAAAGAAAGAAATTCAATTCAAGGGCTGAAAGCAGAAGAAAGTGGAAAGTGATAATCTCTTTATGGAGGTTACTTTCATCATAGATAATGAAAGAAGAGACTATAAAACTAAAGCCTTGCTCTTAAGAATATTGCACTTCCCACTTAAATGTTTGCAAAATTAAATTGGTCTTTGAAATATTATGGGAGCATAAGGAAAAAAAACTAGCTCATTCACTGATTCTGATTTGAATTTAATCTTAAGAAAGTACCTATCATACCTTCCGATTACCAATACCTGTTTCTTCATTTCTTAATATAAGTTGTATAATTCATATAACAAAACAAATTATTTCAGGGAAGTTTAATTCTCTTGCTGCGAATACGTAAATGCTCATTAAAAATTAACACTTTGGTTAATTCCTGTTACATGCATATAATAGGTATCCTGTAGATGGTTAGAATGTGTGCATCCTGTAGTGGTTTAACACTGGCTGATGCCAGGTGCCCAGCAAATCTGCTCTATCACTCCCTCTCCTCAGTTAGACAGAAAAGAAAAAACATAACAAGATAAGCCCAAGATAAGGACAGGGAGAAGTCACTCACCAATTACCATCATGGAGAAACAGACTCCACTTGGGGAAATTAATTGAATTTATTAGCAATCAAATCAGAGAATTACAATGAGAAATAAAATCAAATCTTTAAAACACCATACCATGACAGCTCCCTTCTTTCTGGCCTTAAGTTTATTTCCAATTCTGTATCTCCTCAGCAGCGCAGGGGAATTGGAAATGGGATTGTGGTCAGTTTATCATATGTTGTCTCTGCTGCTCTGCTGTTGCTTTCTCCATGGTGATAGGACTACTTTCCCAGCTCCAGTGTGGGTTCACTCCAACAGGAGACAGTCCTCCATGATCTTTTCGAGTGTGAGTCATTCCCACAGTCTACAGTTCACAAAGAACTTCTCAGAGATTCCACCCCTTCACACCCTCAAAACTTCACCATGCTAACTCAATACACATCCTTTAAAGTGGATTCCATATCACAGATGCAGTGATGTAGACATTTTTAGTGTTTTGTTTGATGTTTTGGTTTTTTTTTTAACTTACTTTCTTTTGCAGCAGCACTTTGAATTTCCATCTACTAACACAGTAGACAACTGTCAAGAATAAGTACCTGCTTGATGATGATACTACAAAAACCTTTAAAGTAAGAAGGAAATTTGTGCTTTTGTTTCCTCCTTTTTTATGTCATTTTGTTGATAAATTTCGGCATAATTTAGGGACAAGACATATTCTATAAGCAGTCTCATGGTCTCTAGCCCTTGCTCACATTGGGGACTTCAACATACCGGATGTCTGCTGTAAATAACAGTACAGCAAAGAGGAAGTCATCTGGGAGGCAGTGCATCATCCTAAAATGTTAGGAAAATCTCCTTATTAATACTATTTGTAATTCTCAATTTAATTTGAAGAACCAAATCACTTTTTTAAGCAAATTTCTCTTTACAAATATTAATATAATGTAGATTTTGTGTTAGTGACACAGTGAGGAAAAAGTCTGTATGAAATCCAGCACCCAGCACAGACCCCAAAGGAATTTCAAAGGATCAATGGAAAGCCTAGACTTTTAAGAAGGGTGAAGCAGTTCTGTTCACCATTCATTACTTTCTGTTATTGTTTGTGATACAGTTATGAAGATGAGTTAGAATTAAACTACTTAAAGTCATCACTGGCAACAAATTTATTTACATGGGACAAGAACAGAATGTTTAAAACTGGAGACATCAAAACACTTTTTAAACCACATTAAGTTAAGGCTGACTTTAATGATATGGATTAGTTCAGGATTAAGGAGAATTTAGGATCAATATTTATTGCCTCAAAAATAATAACATTAGATGACAATACTTAATGTAAAATTATAACCTCCTAAATTTGTAATAACAACTCATATAAAATATAAATGTATTAGATAAAAATTAATAAATCATTACTTGAACAGAAGACTTTCTTTCAAAAAAGGTTATATAACTATTGCACACCAAAAAATCCTGCCACATGTCAATCAGGCCATCTGATAAAGAAATATTTTCATTCACTTCATAGCTGAGCCTAAAAGTCAATACTAAAGCTGAATAGATATCCTTTTACCGATACCATTTTAGAGAACAATTAGAATAGCAAACTCTACTACTTATATTGTGACTTTTGTATTGACAAACACAGAATATGTTAAATTATAGTGCATCTAGTGAAAATAAACTAAATTAAAATTTGGCAAGTATTGATAAATTCTTCCTTGTCACTGCAGCCAAGTGCTGCTGTGGGATTTCCTGTTCTTGTTACTCGATAACATTAGTCTAGGAACCTTCTTTTCGCTTGTTTTCTTCTATCCACTTTTTACCTCATTAGCAGTTCTTTATAAACTGTTAGATTTTCTGACTTCTCTATAAATGTAAGAACTTGCATGTTATATGCAGCATAACATTTAACATGAGCAGTAGACTTCCACTTCACATTCTTTCCAATTTAATGTGGTGTCAGAACTGTCTCAGTCTGTTATCAGTAAATTAGGCTCAGTATAAATAACATTCTCTCATATAGCCATCTATTAACTGGTCCATTTTTTATCAATTTATCTGGATAGATATTTG
>JAWWES010000001.1:72312772-72338742 GCA_035583135.1 Lophotriccus pileatus
TGTTTTAATTTTACCTTAATGTGCTTAAATATTTTTATTTGTCTATGAATATATCTATCAATAAAAAGAAAGGCAGAGAAATTTAGTTCTGCTTAAAATTAAATATCTTCATATAAATAGCATAATTAAAATAAAAATAGATAATTTTATCTCTTTTAGCTTTCTTGCTTTAAAACTAAGTGATCAATATGCCATCAGAAATGGTTACCCTTCAAAGAGAATATAAATTACTTCTAGACGTTGGGTAAAATAATTTTGAACTTTCAAATACCTCTTGTTTCTGTATTATATTGAAAGATATAAGGCTATAAAATTTTTGGAAGAAATCAACATTAATCACTAAAAGCTTCAGATTTCATTGCTTTACTTTTTACACCTAATTACTTAATCTAGAGTATGAACATGTTTTTCATAAAGGTGGCTTGATGTGCTTCCATAAGGAGATGATTGTTAGAAACTTTTCATGTAAGAAGACAAGGTAAAATGTATTTAAAATCTACAGCTGAACACTTTTCTATATTCAGTTCAGTATGTTGATAGACTGATAGGTGAAAGTATTTTCAGAAGATGTGGTCTATTGCATTACTAACTCGTAAAGATCATAATCTCTCTATGAAGCCTATGTCTCTGTGCATTTATAATTGTATAGAGACATGTTCTAAACAATTTAAGAAGCTGTGGATTTTTAGAATTCCTGACATAGAATGTCAAAATACTGACAAGTACTTCAAATCAGTGTATTTTATATGGAAAAAATTTGATGGAGTAAGTTCACTTCCGGTGTAATTTAAATACAATAACAATATTTAAGAACTGATTAATATTAACTGTACCATTACAATTCTGCCCAACTTATAGAAGTAAATTTTGGTTTTCTTTTTCTACCCAAGGAGATACCTAGTGAAATGTCTCCCATAGAATGGGTAGTACTATCCATGGGGTGGAATTCTAAAGCTCCTTAAATTTTCAAATATTCAAAGCAATTAAGCTCATAAATAATTTGACTCAAAACAGAGAAATAAATAAATAAAACGTCAGTATTTTCAAACTTGCATACTTGCATACTTACTTATTTACTTAAAGTGCTAGAAACAAACAAAAAAAGACAACCAACCAACCAAACAAACAAAAACACAAACAAACAACAACAACGAAAAAAAACCCAAACAACGAAAAAAAGCAAACAGTCTATAAGAGTATTCAGCTGAATCCAAAGGAGTTTGGGGCTTCCAAAGCATTAATCAACCATAACTCTCACTGAATCCTAAAGTGGTGTCTTAATTACTCTAAAAGTCAAGCTTTTTAACTACTGAAATAAGGTTTATTTGTGGGGGTTTTGTTGTTGGTTGTTGGTTTGTTTGGGTTTTTTTTTAATTTATTTTCAGTCATTAATAAGACATTCCAAATAAATTAATATTTTACTTTCTCCATGTATTCCCCTTTCCCTTTGCTGTTTTCATCTATTCATGTTCTGCATACTTGTTTATTCTCTTACATATTTTACAAACATGCTTTTAATAACACAGTCAGCCACCCAACCAATATAATTTACTTTTATTATACCAAAAGGTTCAGTATGGAATAGAAAATAAAATTTGTAGAAGTTGAAATACTAATGACACAATAAGGAAGGTGTTCTTTTATTAGATGAGAGAATGTAAAATCCAACAGGATAATTAACATTATCTTCACAAAGAGGTTATAGAAAGTTGGGTGCCACACTCCACATCATATATGTTTGGGATTTTGAGACTATTTGAATGAACTTATCAATTATCAGGGGAAATCTCTTAGCAGCAGTACGTTGTCTTAACGACCTTAAGTGGAGCAATTTAGTAATATTTAACACTTCTTTGTAAAAATGCTTGTAAAATGACTTGCATTAGAGTTGCATGTTTGTTTTCTCATTATATTATTTTTTAACTTTTGTAATTTTCCTGTCTTTTTCAATAATTGCATTTCCTTTGTTTCTTCATATGGCCAGACATGTTCTTGTTCATTCTATACAGAGTCAAATGCAGAGGTAGATACATTAAAATAAAGTGATGGGTTGCATATGCTGAAATATCACTTTCCTTCAATGACATTTGGATTTTCCTGAATCAATAGACCATGAAAGTTCATTTTGACACATAATAGCTCAAGATAAAATCTCCTCTAGCTCTGTAATCATATCTTTCAGTGTTTACACTACCAAAAAAAAAAAAAAAGAGCTCATGCTCTCATTCTATTTTGAAGACAAAAAAGTAATTTTGTACTGAACCACAGGGGGCATAGTGGTGCCCAGGCATCAAACATGGACATGAGTGATTTGAATTCTTAGATAGGAAGATGCATGTGCAATGCAGAAACAGGTCCTAAAACATTTAAAATGGAAGAAAATTGCTTGAGTTCCAGTACATAATCAGAAATCCACTGATGTTTGAGAGACACGATGTCAGCAGGGGCAAAAAATAATTTATTTTTCCAGCATCAGGATGGTCTGTGGGAAGGAACAGTTGTTGCTCCAAAAAGATACCAATATAGTGAGAGGAAAAGCTGAGTTGCCTAATGTAAGAACATCAGAGAGGACCTACTATCAGTGGCATTGGCATAAAACAAAGCCAGTGAATGCCTGGATTTTTCCTTGGGTTTTTTTTGGTTGGTTGGGGTTTTTTTGTTGTTGTTTTTTGGTTTTGGTTTTGGGGTTTTTTTTGTTTGATTTGGGTTTTTTTTTGTTGTTTTTGTGGGGGGTTTTTATTTGTTTGTTTGTGTGTTTGTTTGTTTTGTTTTTTGGTTTTTATATTTATATTTATTCAATGGAAAAAAAAAAGGCAAACAAAAATTTTCTTTCTACAATTACTTTCCTGCAGCAAATGTTGTAACGAAAGGTTGTAATAAAAAGAACAATTCACAACCTAAAAAACTCAAGAAAGTAGCTCCCTTGCTTATCAGTAAGAAATATTAATCTTTTCAGATATAAAAGAAACCAAATATGTGTGACAGTTAAATAATACTGATGAGTCAGGGTTTAATCATTCTTGATGAAATTTGTATTGATCTTTGTCCTCATTGAGAAAGTCAAGGGAAGTTTTGAACAGCTAAGACTTCAGTATTTAGCCTATGCCTTTTAGTGCTTCCATTTTTAAACCAGAATGGGCCTGACACAAATCCAGAAGTTTAAAGAACTTCATGATGCAGAATTGGGTCCTTAAAATTAGGGAATATCGCAACATTTGAGCTCATAAAATAGATTTATATTACTGTAACTGAAGTTTGTGTTCCAGGCATTGAGGAGAAAAAAATTTTCAAGGTTTCTCATCAGATTTCTGTAATTATTCCTTGAGGGTATTTTAATAACTCAAATTTTGCTCATTCCAGAAATTAGAAAGTAAAAGCAATAAATGGTAACCACAGCAGGAGCTGGCAGGATTAATTATTTTAAGCAGATTTCTAGTTTTTAGAGAGCTGATAGCTGTCTAAAAACTAATGCAAAATGTAACAAATTCTTGCCTAGTCCTGCGTGTAAAACAGTTTTACCATTCTGAGATTATGGATTGTTTTATTTGCAAGAACAGTGTTGTAAATTTTCAGCTTCTATAGCTTTTAATACCATGAAGCCCAAAAGTAATTGTTTACCTTTATAATGTGCTAAGCAACTTTAGGTTTTATAAATTGTTTCCAAAGTCTCTTCAAAATGACAACATGAACACAAAGATGTAGTATTATCTGAATCGTGCTATTTTTGCTTCTCATCAGAGCACAGAAAACAGAAAAAGGAATATGCAAAAAGAATAACTGGTAAAATTAGAAAAGGATTAGAAAATACAGGTAACATCTAGGTTCTTGTGCTGACTCATCCATCACGGTCATACGCTTGTTGAGAATGTATTAGGTGATTTACAATTGCTGGTTTTTTGCTCTAAATAATCCTGGATAGAATGCCATTTTAAAGATTCAGCAAGGTCCTTTTCCTTGGCCAGACACCATAACTAACAAAACTGTGTCCTGGTACCATGCAATTCAGTTAAAGAGAAGCCAACTGACGGAGAGAAAGAACAAGGTAAAGATACTGAGGACAATATGAGAGAACAGAGGACATATCTCCACTCAGCTGAAGTTTCAATTAACAAATATCATCACTACCAAAGGTGTGTATGCCAGGATGATTCGACAATGAAGCAGTGTCAGTTTTCCAGTCTTCAGTTGTATTTGGTTTGCATTAAAATAAGAACCTCCAGCAACATTTAGGTGTTTGCATTCATAACTGATAAATGTCTCCTGGATCAAAATTACTTCAGGATCACCAATCAAAACATTATTTTTAAAATTAATTTAAATAAATAAATATTTAATTACATCTATTCCAATTTAACAAGTGATTGCATTATTTTTTTACATTGTAACACCCATCTTAATTTGTCTCCTCCAGTACTACACCACATATCGTTAAAACAGGCATCTTTCTGGGCAGACGAGGACCATCATAAAATTTGTGATCCAATGCAGCTGTTATATTATACCAACATTCAGACTGCCGTTCCTTAGCATTGTCTCACCTTACTATAGAATGAGTACTTTAGTATTCTAAAGACCTATTAAGTAATAAGAGTATCAGGACAAAAAACAAACAAACAAACAAACAAACCAAACAAACAAAAAAAATTGTAAAAGTATACTTTTGGCTTATGTCATTTATGATTCATTAAGATAAATGGTATAAAGTGCCAAAGACAAGTAACAGAGATGAGGGCATCCTTTCCTAATTTTGTAATTTCATGCCAGATCTTTACAGTTCTGAAAAGTTTTGAGACTACTGTGATTTACATCCTGACGATAAAACTATTATTTTGCTGTGTTAGCAACAAAAGAACTAAAATAAGGTGAATATTCAGATTTATACACTGATAGTGCAAATGAGAGTCTTCTTATCTAATTTTACCCATTTAAACCACAGGAATTTAATCAGAACTTGTCATATAAATTGCTGTGGAAGAATATGAAGAGCTTTTTCAGGACAGCACATCTTAATTCTGCCAGGACAAACAGAATCATCAACTTAAAATGCAGTTTTGAGGACTAACTCAGGATGGACATTTCATTGCATCCAAATTTCAACAAAGCCTCAAAGGCAAGGCACAACACCAAACATCATTTCACTTTATGTGTGCTAAAGAAAAATGCTTTACATATGGAGCTAAAAACTAAATTGATAATCTTATTAAGTTGCTGCATTTCAATCCAAATAGGTTACATTAAGTCCAAATTATGCAACTATTAGAGCTTGCTCCAAAATAATACCCACAGAATTGATATGTACACATTTTCTATATTCTATATCTTTCTTCTACGTTACACTCACTTTTTACAGACTCTTATATCTCCTAATGTCAGTGGTGCTAGACTTTTTGGTAAGAGTGAGGTGGGGGCTGGAGGAGGTCACCACTGTCTTGAGGTCTTTGTTGAAAAACTCTGAGCAGCGGTTGTTCTTTTTTACTCTTGGATCCGTTTAGAATGACTTTTTAAGTTTTTTAACACAAATAACTTGCTGTTCTTGAAAAAGGTTTCGTCAGTCTCCAAAAGCTGTACTCATTAATGATCAGAGACTGATCATTTGAAGCTTTTGTTTATAGGTCTCAAATCAACATGTATTTTCAAGGTTTCTGTCATCCTGTGCTTGTTATTTTGAGTCCCCATGTTAAAACCTCATTTGTCTTCAATGGCTGTAGTATCTCAGGCTTTTAGGCTATGGTTTCCTAAAAAACAAAACAAGTGTTTTATTTGTGCCACATAGACACGGTTAAGTTGCTGTCCACAGAATCACAGAATGAGCAACGTTGGAAGGGACCATAGTGTATCATCTGATCCAGCTTCCCTGATCAATCAGGGTCATCCTATAGGATATTTCACAAGATTGAGTCCAGATGGGTCTTGAATATCTCCAGGGAGGGACACTCCACAACCTCTCTGCACAATCTGTTCCAGTGCTCAGTCATCCCCACAGCAAAACAGTTCTTCCTCATATAAGGGTGGAACTTGCTCTGCATCAGTTTCTTCCCCATTGCATCTTGTCCTATTGCTTGGCACCTCTGAGAAGAGCCTGGCTCCATCCTGATGACACCCTCTCTTCAGTTATTTATTGATGTGGTCCCCTCACAGTCATCTCTTCTCAAGACTGGACAGGCCCAGCTCCTTCAGCCTTTCCTCATAAGAGAGATGCTCTATTCCCTTAACCATCTTCATTGCCCTCTGCTGGACCTGCTCCAGGAGCTCCATTTTTCTCTTGTGTTGAGAAGCCCAGAACTGAACACAGTACTCCAAATGCAGCCTCACTGAGACTGAGTAGAGAGGCAGAATCATCTCCCAAAACCTGTTGGCAATGTTCTTCCTGACGTACCCATGGATACCATTGGCCCTCTTGGCCACAAGGGCACACTGCTGGCTCATGGACAGCTTGTGTTCCAGCAGATGGCCTAGATCCTTCTCCAAAGAGTGCTTTCCAGCAAGCTGACCACTATCCTGTACTGGTGCCTGGGGTTATTCTTCCCCAGGTGCAGGACCCTAAATTTGCCTTTCAGACTGTTCTCTGCATATCTCTCCAACCTGTCAATGTCCTTCTGGAGGGCTGCACAACACTCTGAGGTATAAACCATTCCTCCCAGATCTGTGTCATCAGTAAACTTGCTGAGGAGGCATCTACCTTTCATTCAAGTCACTGATGCATGAGTTAAAGAATACTGTTCCCACTGTTTAACCTCAGGGGACACCACTAGTGACAGGCCTCCAATCAGACCCTTATTAAAACCCTCTGGGATCTGCCATTCATCCAGTTCTCAGTCCACCTCAATGTCCACTTATCCAGTACACAATTTCTTCTAATAGTATTGAACTGTTCACCTCCCAGCAGTAAAGGTCCATTAGAAGATGCATCTATAGAGGTTAATGAAATTCTTTAGTAAATATTTGTTTGAGGTAGTATCATTGGTTCATTGTCAAAATTGTTTTACAATTCCAGCAGTGACTACATCAGCAAATAGTGCGGTTCGATATAAGAAGAACTACTGAGGAGAACAGGAAAGCCTGACATATACGTTAGATACAACCAGAATCTTCAGACTGCTTGTAATGTATTCATGCACTAAGTGTCCAATAACAGGTAAAGCTCATAGATGTACTACATAGCGTCATATCTCAGAATAGTTAAATTTTGAAGGAATCTGAAGTGAATAGTGAAAGAACATTATGTAACCCACAGTGCAAGAAGGATGCATAGTTGGTGCCAGCTGGGAAATTTGCTTCAGAAGAGCGCTCTTGATGAAACTAAAAAAGTCATATTGAATGTTCCGAAGGTTTGGACAGATAAAATTTGCAAGGAAATCATTGCTTGTATGATTTACATATGATTATTTTTATTTTTCTGACACCTTCCCCCCACTGTCCCCTGGTTTTCACAAGTTGTTTCCGATTTTAGAAGACCACTCTGTTACAATTAACCATGTTTGTATCTACTGTCAAATAAAACTCATTATCTTTAAGAAACTTTGAAAAAATATTGAAAGCAGTCTCTTAGATTTTTTTTCACATTCATATTTTATTTGCAGTTCATTTAATTGTAATTAATAGAGTGAATTTTATATGCCCATTGCTGTCTTCATTTCTGGCCATTAGAGATTCCATATTTTAAATTAAAGAAATTAAATAAATAAATAAATAAATAAATAATATATTTTAGGACAATCAAAAATTCCTGAGAGTGTAATGAGAAACTCATTTAGAGACTACAATTGCTTATCTGAAGTAATGTACATCAAATTATTGTGATTTTAAAATCCATTAATGTATTGTAATTACATTGTGTCGAGAGGATATTTTACTGTCAAAAAATTTAGAATAATCTTACACAATATAGAAAGACTAAATGTAGTCATGTTATTCTGAAGTAATTAATATCACATTTGCTATTTCTACAATAATGAACATCCTTGTGGTTTTATCTCTTTGCACTATTTAATCTAGCAATTTCGTTTTAACCCAAATAAGTTTTTTTATTTTATATTTTTATTATTGTTCTACACCCTATATGTAAGCTAAATATTTGGTCTTTGTGGTTTACCCCAATGACTACACTAAAATCATGGAATGATAGAATGACAGAATGATAAAATCATTCCCATTGAAAAAGGCACTTTAGGTCAATGAGTCCAACCATTAATCTAACACTGCCAAGTCCACCACTAAACCATGTCTCCAGGTGCCACATATACACAACTTTTAAATACCTCCAGGAATGTGAACACAACCACTTCCCTGGAGAGCCTGTTCCAGTGCTTGACAGCCCTTTCTGTGAAGAATATTTTTCTAATATCTAAGCTATACCTTCCTTGGAACAACTTGAGGCCCTTTCCTCTCATCCTGCTTGTTTGTTACTCATGAAAAGAATCCAGTCCAAATCTTACTACAACCTCCTTTCAAGTTTTGAAGAGCAATAAGGTCCCTCCTGAGATTGCTTTCCTGCAGGCTAAACAACCTCAGCTTCCTCAGTCAGCTTCCTAAGCCTCTCCTCACAGGACTCTTGCTTCAGACCCTTCACTATCACTGTTGCCCTTTTCTGGACAAGCTCCAACAACTCAGTGTGAGGAGCCCAAAACTGAACATAGGATTCAAGGTGTGTCCTCACCAGTGTTGAGTATAGAGAGATGATCCCCACACCAGCCCTGCTGGCCACACTATTTCTGATAAAGGCCAGGATGTCCTTGGCCTTTTTGGCCACCTGGGCACACTACCAACTCATGTCCAGCAGCTGTCAACCAGCATCCCTGTGCCATTTTCCACTCAGCAGTCTTCCAGACACTCTTCACCAAATCTGTAGCGCTACAATAAAAACTGACACACCACACCCTTGTTGACATTTGACCCAGGTGCAGGACCTGGCACTAGTTAATCTGCTTACTGGACCTTGGTCTCCATACTGGACCTTGTATTCCCCTCAGAAGAGAATCTCCTGTGAGAATAATGTCTTTTTTGCTTTATGGAAGTGGTTTTGGCTCTTGGGGCATAAGCTAACTTAAGCTTGGTAACACATCTAAATTTAGTTCCACTGCAGAACTTCATTCCTACACTGTCCTGCATGACATCTTTTGTCTCTAAGTTAGAGAGACGTGGATATGACAGATAGAGCATTCAGTGGATAAGGCACTGGTTGGAAGGTTCATTCAAGAAGCTGCAGTCCATGGCTCTATTTCCAAGTGGAGATCAGTGATGGGTGGTGTTTCCTGGGGAATCAGTAGTACCGGAACCATCACTGTTTAGCATCTTCGTGATATGGACAGTGGGATCAAGTACACCCTCAACAAGTTTGCTGATGACAACAAGCTGTGTAGTACAGTTACACACTGGAAGAAAAAGATGATATCCAGAGGGATTTTAGCAGGTGTGACAAGGGGGCCTGTGAAAACTACATAAAGTCCTACATGTGGATCAGGTCATTCCCAAGCACAAATACAGGCTGGATAGAGAATGAATTGAAGGCAGCCCTGAGGAAAAATTTTGATGTTGATTTAGAGAATCTCAACATGACTCCTCAATGTGTGCTTGCCAGCATAAGTAGAATGTGGACCTGCTGGAGGGAATCCTGAGGAGGGCCACAAAAATGATGCTTCATCTGGGGCTGAAGCAACTCTACTATGAAAACAGCCTGAGAGAGTTGGTGTTGTTCAGCCTAGAGAGCAGAAGCCTCCAGGCTTCTTGTAGAAGCCTTCCAATACCTAAAAAAAAAAAGCTGGAGAGGGACTTTTTACAAAGGCATGTAATGATAAAACAAGTGGGAATGACTTCAAACTGAAAGACAGTAGGTTTAGATATTAGGAAGGAATTTATTATGAAGGTGGTGAGACACTGGCACAGGTTGCCCAAGATTGTGGATGCCCCATCCCTGGAAGTGTTCAAGGCCGGATTGGATGGGGCTTTGAGAAACCTGTCTAGTTGTAGGTATCCCTACTCAGAGCAGGGTGGGTGGTACTAGATGACCTTTAAGGTCCCTTTTAACCTGTAAAGCCTGAGGTCGAAGACATAAGCTGCCCATATGTTTTGTTTATATTTAAGACTCCAAGAATTCACTTTTTAGTTCTTTAGTGTCTTGAATTTGCATAAAAAGAAAAAAACATGCACTTTTTCCCAAGAAACTTCTTTTATTTCAGTGAGAAAATAGGCATTTTGGCAAAAATTTTACTCACAGGAGTAAAATACAACCAAGAAGAAGAAGCATTTCACTAAACCCCATGAGATACGAATCCTATCTCACATAACCCAAACCAATCTATAATTCTATGATTATTGAAGGACACCTTTGAAGGTGAGTTAGTCCCAGAGAAGACATGCCTGCTGTGTCAGACAGCAACTTGTTGCCTTTCCGTCTTATCCTTTGAGTCACTACATTCTGGCAAGTAGAGTGAGAATAAGGAGTTTTCCATATCCTTTACCCTGTCTGCCTGCCAGGCCTGTCACAGGGAAGGTAGGGTGTAATTCCTCTAGTTTCTCTCTTTCAGACTCCCCAGTACTTCTCAAACTAATCACCCTTTCTCAGACCTCTGTCACTATGCAGAAGAAGTCTTCTGCTTGGTCACCCTTCCCACAAGTGTGCTCAGTATTTCTGTCTGATAATGGTGTATGAGCAGGGCACACCCTGAAGCCTGACACCTGGGTGGCAGTGTGTTCCCATCAGATCTTGGTCTGGGAAGCTGCACCAGTGGAAGTGGGTGTAGAGCTTTGAGAGGACATGTTCTTCTGCCAGATAAGAGATACCATTGTTCTCTGGCCAAGCTGGTAGAACTACAGTGCCCTTTCTGCACATTCTTCTATGTAAACTGCAATACAAACTAACACACCACACCCTTCCTGACATGCCCTGAAAGTTTCAGTTGTGGCACTCCTGGTTGCTGGCACTTTCCTGGTGTTTCTCCTATAGGTGGTGATGAGGCTTAGCCACCATTGCTCCTGGCTCTGCCCGGATCCCATTTGTCTTTGTCATGCAAGCTGAAGGATCCCAGTGGCTCTTTCAGCTTCCCCTGATGTTTCCCCGCTTCAGAGACTGCAAGTGCTGTATCTCCTTATCCTCAGATGAGAATATTTTGTACCAACAACTAACTTTCTCTAAGTTTATTTATATTAGAGATATATTAGAACTATATTACAAAATGTAATGAGCTCTTATAAGGTTATCTGTACAGAATTGGATTCCTAAAAGAAGGAGGTGAAATCCAGATGGGACTTTCCACGAGGACCAAGGAATTTTGAGTTGTCTCTTTCCACCCACTGCACTGTAGGCATGTTGTGATCCCATAAACTGTGCTGCTGTATGGCTCCCCAAATATGTGTACATATATATCCAACTTATCCTGTTCTCAAAAAATTTACATTAATTATAGAGTAATTTCTATAGAAGTACACAAAATTTGTGGTGTGATTTTTTTTTCAAATATGTTTCAAATTACTTCAGATGCCTAGTATTTTATGTTGTCTATAAGTCAACAGATTTTGTTACCTTAATGAATTATTTGGGCATCAGACTTTCCCCAAATCTGGATTCCTAATGTGATTTTCCAAGTTAAAAAAAAAAAAAAAAGAAGAGTAGTACTGTCAGGTAATTTTCTCATTTCTTACAATTACATGTCTAACCTAAACCAAGTAAATCTTTCTTTGTCAAAAATGGCAGACAACAGCCTATAAGAGACAAACACTTATAAAAGGAAGATTGGAGAGAGTTTAGACAACTAGCTAAGATACTTAATTACTATTGCACCTGCATCCCATTCTGCCTGATCACTTTCTTGCACTCTATCTTCTGATTTCAATCTTCTATACCCTATTATGGGGATTTTAAATCACTTGCAACCAGTTACTTATCCCTCATCTGCAGTAAAAGGTTATCTCTAACATATCCAGTATCTTTTCAGACCGTCTGGAAACAGGTATATAACACTGTGTATTCAGTCAAAGAAATAATCCAAATTCAGAGCTAGATCAGTTTGTAAATTATCTGAGTTAAATAAATTATTGCTAGCTGAAGCTTTTTACGTGAGGTGGGAATAAGAGGCAATATATTTACATAAATGACAAATATCAAGGAATGAGTATGTTGCAGACAGCTAGATAGAAAAGCAGTTGGGGATATTTTGCATTTTTAAAAATTGCTCAAGTAAATGTAGTTGCCATTTGCTCAAATAACAGTAAATTACCATTTCAGCAACTGACACAGATGGTTTACTACCACATGCATAACATGTATATTCTTGACTCTGACCATAAAGTAGGAAGCTTTGAAGAACTCTTGCACAACTGTGTCACAGAGGAAAATATTTCTCTTTTTGCTCTTATGAACCCCGGCAGAAAAAACACTGCTCTCATATCTTCTAGCCTATCCAGCTTCCAAAAAAAAATCAATCCTGTGAAGTAAGTATTCATTCAAGTTGAACCACTAATCCATCAGTTGAGGAAGAAAAATTGTTCAGCTTTCAGAAATGCAGAAGGAAGCAAGATTAACATTACCTGTTTCTTCACAAAACATTCAGAAATACCATACATAATTAGAAATTCAAGAGTCACATAGATTTAGTGTGATGGAAATAATGGCATAACATCAGAATGTCATCAAAAGAAACACAGAATAACTCAAACAAATCAATACCCTCCCCCCTTCCAAACAAAACAAACAAAAATCCAAATCAAAACAAGGAAAAACAAAAATTCAGCTGGTATGAATTTTCGAGATACTGCAAAGAAGTATATATTTCATTATATATACACATATATTATTATACATCATGCTCTGTGTTATTTGTGTGTGTGTATGTATGTATATATATGTATTTATGCACCTTCTACTTGCTTGAAAATGGATGACAACTAGTCTTTCACTGATGTTTTGTCTCCATTCACAGGGACTTTTAAAGGGTGGAATAACTGTGGTGTAACTTCCATGAATGTTTGCAACAAAAGCTAACAGAAAATGGGCATGTATAATAATTATTATTGTAAATAAAGTGTGAAGAAGTCCTTCCACCTTAATAAAGTCTAACTCAGAGAACTGTGTCCAGTTTAGAGTACCAAAGTTGAACCAGGTGATTTGAGTCAATTCAGTTTCCAATTTGAACTGCCCTGATGCAGCTACAAACCTTTCCCTCACATCCTATCTCCTACGTGACAGAAGACATCTTCATCTCCCTCTCTGCTCTCTGTCATAAAGCAATTTTAGAGACCAGTGGGGTGGTCCCCCAGACTCCTCAAAGCTGAACAAACCTAGAATTTTCAGCTGCTCCCAAGTCTTGCCCTCTAGTCCTTTCACCCTCTTTGGACACATATTTTTGTATCCATTTTACAGTCTGGAACCCCAGATTGCCCACGGTACAAGGGTGAGGCCACACCAATGCTGAGTACGGTGAGACAATGACTTCTTTTGACCAGTTAGCTTAATGCACCCCAGGAAATGGTTTGTCTGCTGGATGCCTGGACACACTGTTAATTCATTTTGCTTACCATCAAATAAAATCCCCAGGTCCCTTTCTGCAGGCCCTTACTCCATTCTCCTCTTCCCCAGTCTGTCCTCCAGGATTACACCATCTGAGTTTAGAATCCAGCATTTTTCCTTGTTAAACTTCAGAGGCTGGCATTTGCCAAGCACTCTGATCTATCAAGATCTTTCTGTGAGGCCTCTCTACCCCTGAGGCAATGAACAGCTCTTCCTAAATTAGTATCATTACCAGCTTCTATGTCTGAACCAGACTCCTGTGTGCAGGTCATTGATAAAAACCTTGAAGAGAATCGACCCTAAAATTGTGCCCAGGAGAAACACCATAATTTATAAGTGCTGTGGAATCTCCATAATTTATTTAGCTTTTAATAACATCTTACACAAATAGCTGTTAGGAAGGGTTTATGTATGTATTTTAACTTGTAGCAGAAGAATGGACTACAGTACTTCTGAAAATGTGTTTGAGACCCATTTGCTCTAATTGTTGTAATTTTATAATTTTATAATTTTAATAGAAATAACAAAGGATGAATTTTGTAAGATAAGTCTTCCCTTACAGCTTTAACCCCAGGGTAGAATATGATGAGACAATATAATTGGAACAATTTAAAACATTAAAACTGGAAGAAGATAACAGAAATACAAACATGCTCTGAACAACTTGACAATAAATTTCTTCTTTATTCGAAATTTGTGTTCCTAATATGATGCTGTTATTTCTCTGGCTTGATGAATTAGGACTTTGGAAATCAAAGATATCTGGTATCCTGTAACATTTGGTTTTGGGTTTGTTTTGTTTGTTTGTTTGTTGTGGATGTGTGTGTGTTTCTTTCCATTTAGTTCTTATGCAGGAAGCCAGGAGCTGAGTTTGCTAGTAATGGAAAACTCCCACTCTTCTTCAGCTACTTATTTCCAATTTGAGATGTGGTAATCAAAATAAGTTTGTTTTTTAAAACTTTCTGTAATTGAAACAAATTGAGCTTCAGTTTCTGGAGGAAAAAAAAGAACAACATGTAAATAAGAAGTGGAAACTAGCAGCTGAATTTTGAGGAATAGTTTAATTCTGGCCACAGGCTTTCAATCATTATTTATGATTTTATATATGATGGCCCTAATATGTCCTCATTTGTAAGTACTCTTTCTTGTGGAACTATAGTACTGTGGTAGGACATCTCAGTTTTTAAAAGCATGCATCATAACTCAGTAAAGCATAACATAACTGGACTGAAACAGTGATTTTTCGCACAACAGATTAAGTACTTAAAGTATTGAAGTTATTATGTAACCCAAATTTAGCAGTTGAAAATGAACGAAAACTCAACTCTGAGACCTTACACGTATTACTTTCTCTTTGTGAATTCTGTGCATAATTTGATCCAGGAACACAGCTGTGTCTGGACTGTTGTTTACTCCCCACTCTTCATAGGTTTTCTTCTTGGCCTTCGTGGTTCTTAAGGGTGTCATTCCTGGTGGAGATTCAAAATACCAATACTTATTCCCCAGCTAAAAGTTCAATGTCATACAAAAATGTCACTGTGAGCAATCCAGAGAACAAGACTATTTAGAGAGGGTTTTTTTTCAAAATTAAATAGGTTATTTGCTCTCAGACAACTCACTATGAGAGAGACTGTATTCCCTTGATAAGTAATTTGCTGTGAATCATTCAGTGACCTACATAATAAGCTTGTCTTCATACATAGCAGCTGACTTTCCTTTTCAGAATATATGTGTCTGTTTTCATGATTAACTACAGGTATCAGTATGTGGTTAAAACTCAAGAAGACACTACAATGTAGTTTTCTGTGGAATTGGTTAAAAAATGTTCCTCAAAATACTTTCTATTGCAAAATGCATTTTCTTCTAAGACAAATACATATTGCTTCTTTTGGCTGAATTTTGTTAAATTGCCTGACATCTGAAAATAAGTCTTTTAAAGTTATTTCCAAAACTCTACTCTTTAATGTTTTTTAACTGCTCTTACTGAGATTCATGAAATAATACGAAAATACCAAAATTAATTTTAAAATATCTCAAATTTATTAAAGCTTATTTAAATATGAAGTAATTTTGAAAATATTATTTTAATATAATTAGTAAAATAAGGTTTATTTTCTGGGAAGAAAAAAAATCTATATTTTTGAGTTTGGAACAAAAGCTTAATTAGCAATTGAAATTCCCTTTGAAACTATCATTCCAAAATCTGTTCAGATCTAATCTAAGGGCTGTTAAGTGGGAGTCAAGAAGTGCCATGTGATTCATTTACACTTGAGTGGTACTCCTAGGCTCCTTTGTAGTCAATCGCAAGTGTGCTATTCACTTGATTTATTTTATCCATCTAATATAAAACGAGATTTACTGCTTATTGAAAGTGTCTCTTTCTCTCTATTCACTACAATGGACATGAAGAGTGAACAACTTAGAGTCTTTCATTTGGTTAAACGAATTGTTGCTGCTTACTCACTATATAATCTTGACAGAATTACACCACATTTCTTTTAGCTAAGATACAATTTCATCACTGCTTTATTATAATGTTCTTATTAAAATATTTATTACATTTGGATGGAAAGGGAGTTAAACTACCTCATTCACTTAATGGAGAAGTTTCCAGCCTTTTCAGAAAGTTGAGGAGAGATAAAAAACATGTTACACATCTAAAAGGTTACCAGGATCCTCAGTCATTAACGAAGGAGACACTGACAATGTGTCAGTGTGAGAGTATTCTAAACATGATCTCACTGTGTTAATAGGTGTAGTAAATCTATGAAATGATGCTTTGGGTATTTGGCAGTAACTGTGAATATGATTGCCCTTATGCATGCATAGTGTTTCTCTTTCATCTAGAATGGGATAAAATATTTACTTGATTTCCTAAAATGATGTATATATAAAATTATAAATATATATATATATAAAATGATGTATAAAGCAGAAATAATTATTATGAAGAAATGGTGTTGCTCTATATTATAGGAAAGATGAATGGTAAGGTAAAGCATTTATAACTGCTTATTAATGTATAAGTGCTTACACTGGAAAGAACCTTTGGAAGTTAACTAGTCCAAAGCTCCACTCAAGGCAGGATAACTTTGAAATTTGCTCAGGTTGCTCAGAACTTTGTCCTGCCAGACCACCTCAGGAGTGCATTGTTCACAGTTAAACAGCTTTATCATTCTTACTGAGAAAATCTTTTCACCTGAACTGGTCTTATTTCAATTTGTGAAACTTTGTATTTGTTTTTTGAGCTGTACTCCTTTAAGATTACCATTAAATCTTCACTATTAAAATAATGCAACTTCTGTTCTCTTTAATGTTACATAATATCAGAATCATATTTTTTAATTTTAGAAATCAAATGCTTAGTGCAAGTCAGCTTGTAGGTTTTCTGTGTAATCAATGGAGAGAAATAGGCATCTCTATAGGATGCCACTTCTTATCTCTTACCTCATTATTTTAAGAAGACATTAATTGTCACCTGGAAGCACCATTTATGACTTAGAAAACTATGAAAAAATGCTTAAAGGAAATTTCCTTTTCTAAATGGAATGGGTATTGCTTTTTATCAGGGAAAGTATTTCATAATATATTTTAATAATCAGACAGCAGATGGAGGCCTTAATTTAGCAGCAGGGAATTACCAAGGAGTCTTATTGATTATTTGTCATAAATCAGAAGCTGTCTCTGTACAATGAGTGGTAACAAAAAAAACCCGTTTTTTTTTTTTATACCCATGGCTTCTAATTCTATTTTCTAAAATAGAGAGGTGGGCTATTTTATTGGCTTTTTCATAAATCATCTAGTTTCTTCAAATAATAAAAGTAGAGAATTTTATTTACTTTTTATTTTACAGTTTATTATAGAACCATAGAATCATAGAGTGGTTTGGGTTGGTAGGGACCTTAAAGAACATCTAGTTTCAACCCCTTGCCATGGACAGGGTTGTTATTCACTAGATTAGGTTGCTCAGGGCCCCAAACAACCTGCTCTTGAGAACTTTACTGATTAAGCGAAACACTATTTGTTATTTTTTTGATGTCAGTTAAAAATACTGTCAAACTTTCAATTGTTCTATTTAATTACAGACACCCCGCCCCCATATTTATGAATCAACAAACACTACTCAAATAGCATGTAAGAGATGAGATATCAGTGCTTAGGAATTACAAGTTTCTTCGGGAGTTTCAAGAGTATCAATTTTGGAGAAAACCAAAATTAATCTCTAGGAAAAAATGAAAGGATGCAAAAAGAATGGAGATATATATATATATATATAACTGTAGGGTTTTTTTAAAAAAACTTAAGAAGCAAAATACCCACCAGAAAATAGCAGGTTTTTCTCAGAAAAAAAGTTTCATTACTCCACAAAAGAAACACATTCTTCCTTAAGAGAAGAATAAGGGGGAAAAAACCTGTGAGAGATAACCCTACAGACACCAAAGTCAGTTAAGGAGGCAGAAGAGGTGGTCCAGCTGCTGGAGAAGAGATTCCCCTGCAGCCTGTGGATGAAACCCCACTGGAGCCTCTGGAGATGTATTTCGTGCAGCAGATAGATATGGTCTGAAGGACGCTGCAGCCCATGAAAAAGCCAAGCTGGAGGGGGGTCCTGACAGGACTGCAGCTCAAGGAGAGGAGCCATGCTAAAGCAGAGGAAAGGAGAAGTGCTAGAGAGGAAGTGTTCTGAACTGACTGTAATCCCCCCTTCCTAATTTCCTGGTGCCACTTGAGGGGTTAGGGAAGGAGGTAAAGAAGTGGGAAATGAAGAAATGATGTCCAGACTGAGTTAGAGAAGAAAGAAGTTGTCTTAATTTAATTTCCACTTTAATTGGCAATAAATTAAAATACACTTCTAATTGAGTCTGTTTTGTCTAGAATTGTAACTAACTACTGATCTTCCTGTCTTTTACCTTGACCCATGAGCTTTTCTACCTTATTTTTTACCTGCATCCCATCAACATTCAACTGTAATTCTTATTCCACCCTCTGAGATATTTATTTTAACCCAATTTCTAAAAAAAAAAAATCACAGAGAATCGGTTCCTAGGAAAAAGCATCTGTTGCAAGGTAAATAAAAAAATTAGAAAATGAAAATTATTTAAGGAGCTAACTAGGATGTTCTTCCCATCACTAAAAAAAAACATATACATGCATATTAAGCAAAATATTTGGACTCCTTAAGTGTGTTTAGGTGGAATTTTGAAATCTACATTAAAGACAACAACCCAAGAAATCGCTTTCTAACATTTCTGAGATTTCAGAATTGAACTGTTCCTTACACCAAAGGCTTGTTGCATAATAATTTATGTATACAATAGAAGAAAAATTCTGGTTCTTAAGCATTTCTGAGCCCAAGAAAATTTGCTTCCGTTCCTTCTTCACCCCAGAGACCTGAATAAAGAATCATCTCCTTAGAATAGAGCCCAGGAGGAAGAAGAATGTTGTTCCCTGAAGTTTTCATGGCTATGCTGTAATTAATACAAACTAATCTTAACTATGCAAAAAATGATGCCGTCAGTTCAAATATATTGCAGCAGCTATTGAAGAGAGATAGGCATCTACAGAGGACAGTCTAAAACTTTTATCTTGGCTTAGTGTAAACTGTTTGGATGAGATGCTTATCTGCCTTGCCTTTCATTATAGAATGACTATCATACATTCAGTATCTGCTTTTAAGACGGATAGAAGTAGGACAGCTGCAATTTAGCCCTGCAGTTCTACAGACATGACACATTTCTTAACTCATTCAGAGGTTAAGTTCAATATGGTTGGAAATGACAAAAGGTTCTACAGATTGTTGTGACAGCTATATCCCATCCCTTGAGCTGAAAGAATGACTGTTTTTCCTTGCTCATTCAATCTTTTTCCTTGTTCTTCTCATGTGACTAGAGTATGAGTTCATGGTGGGTTTATGGTAATCGTTTCTGGAAGAACTGCTGTTCAGAATATTTTCTTAACTCAAAATATCTTTCCCTTATTTATCATCCAGCTCCAGCTGTCAGCATGTTACAATGAGCGTTTCCTATTATTATACCAAGCTTTTTGTCTGTAAAATACAGCTTTTAAAAACCAAGTAACTAATACTGCATAGGTGATTATGAGAGCCATTGTGATCACACATGAACAGAGTAGGAACAGCTGGTCAAATAATGTAGATCGTAATATACAAATATCCTCACTAATAAACAGCAGTGAGTTAATTGTGCTGTGTGAGCCATTATTGTCCGTTGTTCCTGATTACACAGATTGCAACTAGCCATCCAAAAAAGTCTGTGAATTCTGGATATCTTTTTGAAGTTAGTATGAGTAATTATTTGCCTGAACTTCAGTCATAGGATGGCAGTCATAATTCACCATTATCTCTTACTCTTTATTATCCTATTTAGTATAGTGCAGTGTGAACCAAACTGGGAGCAAAAACAATACATATAAGATGAGCAATCTTGCACTAAAAATAACAAATAGTGACTAATCAATGTGAGCAGCTGTGAATAGGCCATAGGCAAATATATATGAACAACGAATACGTTCACATACTCGACAATAGTTTGCAAGCAATTCACAGATAGAAAGACAAAAGAACAAAATCGTAATGAATAGTATTTATAATTAATAATTCAGTTGACTATACATTTTGACAATTGTCATGACCCTTTGTAACCATTTTTTCCATTGAGATCTGTATATTTTGCTCTTTTTATCTTTCATATATAAAACATTAGTCTTCTAAGTCTTAGTTGCAACTCCTTCAGTTTCTAAACTGATATGAAAAAATCTCATTCCATTTGAAATCTTCATTCTCTCTAGAGGTGTTAGTTTATTATAGTTGTGATTATCTACATTCCTAAAGGATTACCTTTTATATAATTTAAAAATATGAAGTACAGTAACTTGTTAATTTTCCTTTTTCAGTGGAAGGCTTACAGACAAGTGAAGCAATATCTATGCAAAGTGTTGTGGGTTTGGGGGGTTTTTACTGGCATTTGCCTTCTGTTGTAAAATCGTAAAAATTAGTAGAATAAGGTTAACCTGTACTCAAAGTCCTCATTTACCCTCCTGAGAAAAGCTCCTGTTCTTATTTAGAAATGTCACTGTGTGCTTTGCTAGAAATATCATTAATACTAACTTTTTGTTTCTTTTACAGATGTTTGATTTAAGGAATTGAAGTGTTTGTCGTAAATTTTAGAATACACCTGATATCCTTTTTTCTCCGGAACACTTAAGCTAGACATACCTTATGAATTAAAAGGTGCATAAGACAAAACTGTTGGACTAAAACAGAAACCACTTGCCTAGTCCCTAAACTAATCATGATACAGAACATATTTTAGAGTGGAAATGAAATAATTACATCTACAGAAAACTGATATTTTAATATTAAAAAGAAAAGAATTGGGGTTTTCATTAAAATATATATTATTTTAAATACAAATGTAAAATCTGAACCAGTCAGCTTGATATGTACTTTCTTTGTCAAAAAACATATGGAGTCAATTCATAGAGGTAAAGGTGGGAATCATTTCAAGAAATTTAATGCATTCTACAGATAGGCATCTAGCTCTGACTTAGTCACCACACCCCTCTTTCAAAGCAACTGGAAAGATACAACAGTAAACATACAGTGATTTATCTGGTCAACTTCAGGATGAGACCAATTATCTTCTAGAGCTACTTTATGTTCTCTATTGACTATAAAAGGAATTAATTAGCTAACTGTTTCAGAGTTAGGTGTCTAAAATAAGGTCAACACTTGTTTAGATAAGACTATGGATCAAACTGGTAATCCAGTAAAGAATTATCCCAAAAGTCACCAATTCTTCTGAAAAGATTCTTGCCTGCTTTCTTTGAAATACATTGTGAATGGAGACTTGTAAATAAATAGGATACAGTACTGAACAGCTGTATACATGATTTTCCTTAGAGGAAGAAATAGGGAAGGAATTGACTTCAGATACCAAATCCATCATCATTAAGACAGATCCGTACTGCTGAGTGGAATATGGTCCAGCAGACAGGTTAAACCCTGCATATAGATGGCGAACAGTCAGCTTATGCTTGTCGTTCCATAGCATAGTGTCAAAAGCAATGCAAGTGTCTGACATGGCAAGTCCTCCAGTTGTGATACCCTAGACGAGCAGTTTAAGGAATCTGTCAACAGTCACATTCTATACTGTTAGATTTAAGTTCAACATAAGCAAAAAGGGAACCATTACTTCAGCACATCTTGAAAAGAGTACAAATGAGTCAGGTCATAGAAAAGAGAAATGAGTGAAAAGCAACAAAAAAATGAGAAGTGAAATGCCTAATAAACATGTTTTGCATGTGTATGGTATATATTTGCATAATTCTACTGTTTTTTTTCTTGTCTATAGTCCTTACCTTATATATGATGGAATACAGTCTTTTTAAAATAAAAGACAATGTCATTTCAAAACATAAATTTAGGGTGTTCCATTCCTTGCCCTTTCTCAGGGCACAAAAGTGGTGGTTCTCACTTAATGCACAGCCACTCAATATTTTTGTTCGATTCTCATTGTTTAAGTTGTGGCCTCAAGCCAAATTATTTCACATTATTTAAGTGCCTACTCTGAAGGCAGAGTTATTGATTTTGTTATGGACTTTCTTATAGAGATCCCCACTAAATATATATCAGCACTTCACAAACAATTTATCTTCACAACTATCCAGTCAGGAGTTTGAAAAGGAAGGCAAGGTGGTAACCAAAGATCATAATCTCACCTTGGTACAGAACTGAAGCATATTGTCTCTATCATTATTTTTCAGCAACTGATATGAGGTAATCTAAGACACATTTTTAAAAAAAATTTCCACTACGTAATGCTTCATATGTTCAAGCACAGGATCTTTTGAGCTTAGATGCTTTGTTTTTTGAAAGCAATCCCATTTTTCAATTCAATTAAAAGGTCAAGTTTAACAAAGAATTTGGATGCTAAAGAGTGTGCTGTTCTGGTAGCTGAAAAATATAATTCCAGATTAAAGAATGTCTAAGGGAGAGCTAGAGACATGAGAGAGTTGAGTAAAAACAATATAGAAACAATCAAAAAAATCCCTACCTCTGTAAAATGGAGATGAACCACTCACTAAAGCAACACATCTTTGAAGTTTAGTTCAGCGATGCAAAGTGAGGTGCCAATCTGTTCTTGGTATTCTATGGCGCCTTTCCTATTTATGTGACCATACTAATCATTTGACTAAGACAAGACCTACGTTGTATTTCCCTTGAAGTCTGTCTGTCTTATGCCCTCTGCATTGCATTATTCTCATTAGATATTATTTGTGTTTGAGCAATACAATGACAATAATTTTTAAAAATAGAAATAAAATTAATTTGACATGTTTTATTTAAAGATAATTTGATTTCCAAGAAAATAGAAATTTTCAAAGATTACACTGAATTTTGGACAAAACCCCTCCACATTAAAATATATTATGAGAATTTTCTTTAAAACAGGAAGTGTTGTGTAGCACCATCAAATGACTGAAAAAGACTTCATGTCACAAGTCATCATGTCAGCAGAAAATTATTTTTTTTTTCCATGGGGAGATGTAAACCAAGCTCAGTTTTGCTTTGGATAGATAAGTTAAATCAAGAAGATCCAGTTTACTTCTGAGTAAGGAGGTAGGTTATGGATTGTACCATAGGTCTGCCATTGATGGGATCTAAGATAGCAAGTTCACTTTTTTTGACATGATGCACCCATGAATCCTTTCAACTTGTGCAGTGATGTTGCAATCAAATACTCACCAGATTAATTTTTCACTGTTCACTTATCTGTCCATGTACTGTGCACTTAGTTTGAGATAATTACCTCACTGGACTATTTTCATGACTTTTCTCTCATACAGAATAGAACAACAGCATTATTATTTTTTATTTAGTTTCCCTTCTTTCCACTTTATGTTAACAGGATACTTTCCTTTCTTTGAGCTGTTTCTCCTTTAGATTTCCTTGGAGAGGTGGAATGTCAGGGCTTTATTTTCACCTTTTGATTACATACCAAGAGTAAGGATGCTTAATGAATATTATTCAGCAGGGTCCTTAAACTAAAATATTGAAGAGAGAGAAATTGTTCACAATACTTTGGTTTGTGTAAGATGGCTCTACTCCTGAGCAGTTCAAATATAAGTCATAAGATGTGTGTGTGCATGTGCATGTGAAATATGAGAACATGTATGTTTTAGAAGATTTTGCTTTTCTTAGTACAGGAAAAAAAAAACCCAACCCTTTAATCAGTTATGTTTCTGTAAAGAATCAATACCACTAGGATAAGATCCAAAGCTGTTCAATGTAAGAATAATATTATTTGTTAAATTATCTTATTCTTTTTAATTACAGGTATATTTTTATAGCTTTCTTGTATGTTTTCAGCAAAATAAGACCAGACTCACAATCCTAGAGCATTTTAATGTGAAACTTCGTATTTCTTGATTTCTAAGTTGAATGGCAAATACTACAAAAATTGATTATTTTTTATGCCTTCTTTAATTTGTATTTAATTTTATTTCTATTGAGAAAAAAAAAAAGAATCATTGTGTAACTGTGAAACAAGCAGATCTCACATAAGTATACAAAGAGAGTGTGTTAAAAAAGTAGCAAAGGACTTGTAAGAAGCTGCTTTACTTATTATAACCTTAGGATACATAGTTTTGAAACAGCATTTCACGTAGTCATTTTACAATGAAAAGGTAAAATATATGAATTTTCCATGTTTTCTTCAAACCTAAAAAAACCCCATTCTCCTTTGCAATTAGATCATAGCTGGCTGTTACCAAGACAAAGCAATTTTCAAAGGTGAAATCTCAACGCTAAAGTAAAGTTTTATCAGGAAACTTGGAGGCAACCTTAATCACAGGGATCACTGATCTCCATAATAATGATTCTATAGTGTAGGATCAACTTGCTGTCTCATACTTATTACAAAATCTTTGTTGGTCTTTTTCTCTCAAGGAAATGCAAAGTCATTTTATTATCAGCATCATTTTTCTACACTTTAGATATAAACATACTATAAGACATTTCCAACTGAACAAGGTTTGCTAATTTTTGTATTTGTCAGAAACATATGCTTAAGAAAACTCTTAGTGTTTCCAAAAACAGAATATGATCTCAAATTACTATAATTCACTCTGAGCAGCAGGAGTTAAAATGTTCACTTTCCTTGTGTGAATCGTTAGCAGATGAGTATTTGCAAACTGCATGATGGGATACTACAATGATGTTTCTTGTTGTAATAGCTCAGTAAAAATGAATCCTGGATTCTGATATTGTCTATTTTCTCTTTAGCTCTGCCTAACTCTTCAGCAGGATATTTTCATGCTATCACTCTTTTATGTCGTGGTTTTCATGATGTTCTCTATTAATACTATTAAAAAGATTTTCATATGTTTCATCCCATTAAGAGTATCTCTTTTTCCATGTATCTCTTAGTGCCTACAGATTTTTTTAAAATCCAGAAAGAAAGTAAATTCTTAATCCAGAGGAACTCCTGTTTTATGCCCTGACAAGGTTATGATTTATTTTTCAGTCAGTCAGTAAGGTGATGAACACACTACAGAAGCTTATTTTCAGACATTTTTTTCCCCAAAGTGGTTACAATGCCATCTGACCCACTAAAAAATTCTGTTCAAGTTTTCCATGGACCAAATTTCTTTCTGAAAGCCCTTTATTGTTCCATTATTTTAGATTCAATACTTCCCTCTCAGTGATGCTCCCTCCTCTCTCCATACTGTGGTTACATATAGTCTCCTGCCAGCAGGGGCAGGACTGCCCTATGAGGGGGGCAGGGTGTGGGTGGCATTGAGCCCCTGAAACTTCTGGTACAGGGCAAAATATGGGACTGGGTTAGGGGAATCCCCCTTACAGGAGCAGCCAGAGTCAGGGCCAGAAACAGGGATAGAGATTGGGTCAGAGACTGCAGATAAAGTTATGGCTCACACCTGAGGTCCATCCAGGAGTCAGTATCAGTTTGTCCAGTATGTTTCAATTAGATATTAGGAAGAAATTCTAATTTCTTCCTAAGAGTGAGAGTGGTGAGACAACAAAACAGGTTGCATGGGACTTTGAGAAACCTGGTATAGTGAAAGTTGTTCCTGCCCAGGGCAGGCAGATTGGAACTAGAAGATCCCAAGGTCCCTTCCAACCCAAACCATTCTATGATTCCCCCTTGTCCTATTGAAATGGGCCCTACTAAAATGTCTGTCCCCATTTTCCTTATAAGACCCCTTTATATATTTAAAGGCCACAGTGAGACCTCCCCTTCTCTTCTCCAGGATAAACAACCCCAACTCTCTCAGACTTTCTTCATAGGAGGTATTCTGATAATCTTTCTGGGCCTCCTCTAGAACTGCTCCAGCAGGTCCATATCTTTCCAGTGTTGAGCTGTAGGACAAAGTTGGACATGACACTTCAGGTTGGCTCTCACCAGAGAGGAACAGTGGGGCAAACAGTGGG
>JAWWES010000001.1:72338842-72375840 GCA_035583135.1 Lophotriccus pileatus
TTGAGCTGTAGGACAAAGTTGGACATGACACTTCAGGTTGGCTCTCACCAGAGAGGAACAGTGGGGCAAACAGTGGGACAAAATCACCTCCCTTGACTTGCTGGCCATGTGTCTTGGCTTTCTTGACTGTAAGTGCACATTGCTGGCTCATGTCCAGTTTTTCATCCACCAGTACCCCCAATTCCTTCTTAGCAGGGATGCACTTGATTCCTTCATTATCCATCCTGTAGTGAACTACGAATTCCCCTGATCTACTTGCAGAACCTTACACTTGGCCTTGTTGAACTTCATGTGGTTCATATGGGCCCAATTTTTGAGTTTGTCCAGTCAATATGGATGACAATATTAATAACAATAATGTTATATCTATAATTATGAATATTTGATCCCTCATACCCTCTGTCCAATTTGGTGAATATTACCCAAGGAGTTCAAATTCTTAGAAAGACTCATACATATGAGTTTAATGCAGGTATTTACACAACAGTAGTGACTCTAAGTGTAGCTGTTTTAGTCAAAGAGTGCGAACACACTGAACAAAAATTATGGAGTGTATTCCATAGAGAGTTGTCTTCAGTATGTCTAATAATTCACAATGAAATCCACTGCAGTAACATTTTGCCCAGTGTGCAGATCCCAGTAATCTAGCATCTGAATAAACTTCTCAAATATATTTTTTCATTTTTCCATTTTGTCCTTTAAAATATCATTCAACTTTAGAATGCATGTTTGCTCCTATGAAATTTTACAATGTAAAAATAACATTTGCAAAGGCAAAAACCTGTCTACTTCATTTGAATAATGATTCTTCTGTGTATGCATCTATGTCTGCCTAAGGAAGTAAGCAACAACATCTCATAGTCTAATCCAAATGCATATTTGTATACCCACTTAGAGTAAAATTGAAAAAAAGAAATCTTTTATGTCAGGAAAGTAGACGTTTTGCTTAAGCAGCTTTATACCTTTGACAATTATTTATGAAGTATTTGTAGTATGTTGGAAAAACACTACCTTCTTTGTATTTACAAAATACACATCACTACTAGATCAGTTTGAAGATTTTCTGCCTGACTCCAGCTACTTCATTTTGATAACAAAATTAATGATATTTACATCAGCAGATGTGGCAAATTAGCACAACATATAGTAATAATAAATCCGAACAACCTTAAAGAGCATTAGTTTTTTTCTATTATTTCTGATATTACTTTTTTCTTATATTTCTTCTAAATTAACCAGTTTTATATACTTTATTCAATTTTATTCATTTTATACAATGCATATTTTTTTTACACTTATACCAATTTTATACAATTTATGCAATTTTTAATGACATATTTAAGTTGATAAATGAAATATTTCTCACGTAATATGTAGGAACAATTACTATTTTGATAATTGCATATATTTTATGAGTAAGCATTACCTTTAATGTTTCTTACTCTGTACATCAGCTATGGTGATATTAGTGAAATATTACATGCTGGTAGCCATCTAGAATTATATGTCATCTTACCATTAAGAACCTGGCTATACCAGCTAGCTTTCTAGACAATAGAGTCAACCAAGAGAAGTAGGCAGATTGATTTGCCTCAATTGTAGAAATGCCTGTCTCACAATGAAAAAGAAGCATGTTATGAAGACTTTTTTCTAATGGCTAAAAAGAGAGCTTTTATTCATGTATATTATTTTAGTATACACAATCAAAAACCATATCTAAAAACTCATACCAATTCTTTCCATGACCAAAAAACTTGAACTCAAAGGCAGTTATCCATCACATTTCATATCTTGCAGTGTAGTGGGATCAATCCAAAATTGTTGTAATAATCATTTTTTTGTCTGATCATTTAGAAGAAAAAAAAAAAAAAGAGACACTAAAATTTTCCTCTCCCCCCCACCCTTAGGCTACAAAACCCTTTATCAAAACGTAAAATTAAAAGTTAAATGAGTGAAACCTGAACTGTTTGAAAAGTCAAGAGTAAAAATTTTTCCTCAATTCAAAATCCTACCAGCTTCACTAGTAGGAGAGCTACCAGTAAAATGGAAGGTTACACTTCATAAAGTGGAGTGCTACTTATCTTTCTGTATAAAAAGGATGCTGATTTTTAGACTGTTTTGTAATGGAAAAGGCAGGAATAAATGAAGTCAGGTGTGTTTCTGAATTAAAAGTTTATACTCTCTTTAACAAGTAGAAGTTGAAACTATCATTCTTTAACACACTCACTACAGTACTCCTAAACAAAAAAAAGACTTACAAATAACAACTTTAAGAATAATAACCTTATCATCAAGAGTGACCTCATTCTGCATCCTTAAATTTTTCTCAGCTATTGGATTAATTTGTAATTAGAATATGTGTTATGGAGGGTGTCTCTGTTTTCCCTGTTGAAAGATACAAGACTCATACTAACTACATGCAGAGAGGGAATATGTGTTTGTTTTTCTTGGGTATGATTTTAGAATAAACTATTGACTTCAAAATATCTTATTCCAATAGCAAGTCATCACTGCATCAGCACATCAAGACAAAATTCTCCTTTCTAATTACTTCGTTTGTAAAATATGCTGTGCACAACAAGGAGACTAACTAAAACAGATGTACTCTGTCAGCCAAAGGGGAAATATCTGCATAACAAGTTAGCCCAGGAGAGGCTTACTTTAGCAAAGAAATGCAATCACTAATGTACATTATCATTCTTCATCACTCTGTTCTGTGCTTAGTGTTTTTGTTTTCATCTTCTAAAATCCTGTGTAATACTAACATTGGTATGTAGCATTTATAGAACACATGACACTTCAAATACTTAATGCATCACCCAAATGAGAGATGAGGGGGTTGATATATGCTTTTAGAAGCAGAACCATACACCAGGGATTTGCTCGCCACAATGTGGAGGCATGTCTGGAGCAGCCTAAGCAGATGTCATAAGCATAAGTAGCATAAGCATAAGCCAGCTTTCATCTCTCCAGATGAGCTACAAGTGAAGACAGGGTAGCTATTCAATAAAGTGACTCAAAGGCTGTTACGACCCACCCCTGAAGGTGAAAGTAACGGAGATTCTTGTTAATAGATCCATTGGGATAGATAGAGTGAACTGACACTGAATGATCAGTGTTTGTACATATATATTGGTTTTCTCTCTGGTTATTATCTATGGAAATATAGCAATATAAAAGCATAAAAACAACACTTAAGAAAATGCATGAGGAAAAGAAAAAAAGACTAAGAAAGGATAAGAGCAAAAAGAGATCACCAACTGTGGATCCAGTGATGAGACTTATTTGTTGCAGTTTCAACATCCACTGTTCAAAGTGATGATTGCAGTTGTAATCCATTGGGTGTGGGGGAAGCCTGTGAAATATAGAGTTCAATGGGTTAATGTTCTTTCAGGTGCACAGGGGAAGGCCCAGGTACCTCCCCAGATTTGGGGGGAGGTGAGTTTTTTACCACCTGTTGCAACACTGTGAATATGTTGCAACACTGTGGATCACGCCCAGTCCTCTGGTGGAAGGCCCCATAAATGAGTTTGGCGGCTCTTTGAGGGTCTTTGATGGTTTATGACACGCCCTAACACGTGACAGATACCTCTCATGTCAGCTAGTTGAGCCAGTCATGCCCCATTAGAAGGGATGAATACCTTCAGGCCTACAGTTGAATGCCCCAATACCTCCCCCATGGTGAAAGGGGAGTTCTGTAACTGAGACAGTTGTATAAGGGACTAAATTGCAATGATAGAAAGCACTATCCCACCTCCACAGGATCTGCTTCTTACTGGCTTTTCCCCTTACTTGGTTTGTAGCCTTTGGTGGTGGGTACGCACTTCTCCATCTTATGTGGATCAGAGGTTTGACCATCACACACAGATAGTTTTCTCCTGCCCTTTGGCTGGGGGGATGTGCAGATCTGGCCTCAGCAAAGCACCCTGCTGCTTTTGCAAATAGTCAGTTGTTTGAGTCATTAACCATTAATATTTTAGTCTCTCACAGAGGCTCATGTGCTGCTGGAAACAGTAAACCAAATTCAAAAGAACCCAAGAGGACAACTCTATTCAGTCAGCATAGTCAGCTGGTGCAACCCAAGTGCCCACTTGGGCACATTTCAGACACAGCCATATTCCAGGAGGGCTAAAATTTCAGGGTTTGATATGCCATGAAGAGATCATGATTTCTTAAACTGAGGAAAATAAGAGGAAAAATTTCTTCCCTGAAAAAACCACCAAGCACAGGACAAGCTGCCCAGGGAAGCTGTTAGGCCACTATCCCTGGAGGTATTTAAAAAACATGTAGATGTGGTGTTTAAGGATGTGGTTTAGGAGTGGATTTGGCAGTGTTAGGTTAATGAATGGACTTGATATTAAGGGTCATTTCCAACCTACATGATTCTGTGAATTCCAAAGCAATATGAAAGTTTCATTAAAGTTGTAAAAATGACTGTAGTCTGTTAGGGAGGGATGCCATCTACCTGTCTGAAAAGGCCAAGAGAATCTTTGGCAGCAAGCTGGCCAATTTGGTGAAATAGGCTCAGTGGGTGCGGTCAAACCAGGAATTTTTAAAAGTACGCAAGGATCTTAATGGATTTCTGAATTATCTGTGCTTTCTTTGAAAGCAATAAATAGCAAAATTTTCCTTAGATAGGCATCTTAGATGGAGAATATTCTTTCACAGAAGGATCTGGTAATATTAAGGTTCCAATTAATTGCATTTTTATCTACTTATTTTATTGAATGTATAAGGTTTTCTATATGTTGGTTCATTCCTTTTGAAGAAAGACCTAACATTCATATTCTAATATAAAATAGCAGTTGCTAAATATATGCAGATCACCATCATGTTTTAGATTATAAAGGCTAGTAGCCAGCTGCTATCCTGTGCAGCTGTTTTTTCTTCCAGAACTTTGGAAGACACGTTAGAAGAGTCATGTAATAGATGCTGCACACTCATGTCCCACTGACTCCTAACAGTTAACCTTGACATAAGTGTGTTGGTGGGAGACTTAATATACTAATTTATATCATCTCCCTATTTAAATTTCTGCATTTTTTTTCTGTGACTCTGCTGTTGCTACTTATTTATTTACTTCCTCTAAAATGCTTCATATGACTTCATCTCTGGATGCCCTGCCATGTTGGTATTTCTTGATAATTTCCATGCACCCTTTCTCATATCTATCTTACCACTTCAGTTACCAGTGTTGTAACCATTGTTAACAAATGTTTCAGCCCATACTAGTTTCAGTAATGCATCATGGCTTTGAATCCTTTGCTTATTTCAGTCCCAGTTCTAAAACTAGGTCCCAAAGCTTCATTTAGGCCAAGCAAATTAATCCCTTATCTGGGGAACATAAGTCAGAAGTTCAGCTGTCTTCAGATCTCTCTGAAATGAAAAGGAAAAATGCGTGTCTAGCCTACATGAAATGAGAATCAACTTCTGTTGTTCTGATGCCTCTGCAGTGAGGAAAATGTGGCACCATTTTTATCTCAAAAAACAGAGATTATTATTTTGATTTGCATGGGAAGATCAAGGTGCTTTGTACTTTTTATCCAGCTACTTGATCTAGTAAATTAACAGAATTGAAATTAGGGTATTAAAGATTAGTTCTTATTTTGCTTTATACAAATAACCTTTGAATCTGAAAGAAATAAATGCAGAAAATACCCAGTGATCAAAATGTAATTAAAATGATTATTTGCTGTAATACTAGAGAATTCTTTCAACGACATAAGTGATTATGTGCATCTAGCTAATCTTTTCTGTTGTATGTAATAGAAGTGCTCAGTGCCAGTGTATTTATCTGTGTACTATACTACCTGATTTTTCCTCAAAGAAGCCCTTATCTAAGGACTATTAATTTTAATAGAAGTGTTCTTTGACTTGAAAGGACTGGCTCAAAGTGAGAGCAAAAAGCCAGTTGAAAATTCTGTGAATAAAAGCACATTATCTTCTCAACATGACTAGCATGATCATGTCACAGAGAGAGATCATGAATAACTTATGATTCACTGGAAGCGAGAAGAGCAGACTTTGAACTCTAGTAATTGCATTTTGTAAAAGTTTGCACTTAGCAGCTATTAAACTTGCAATTGCTAATTTACTTTTTAGGTGTTATTGGATGTGTGAAAATTCACCATTCTTAAAATAACAGAGAAAAAAAAGTAGACTAGAATACCTAAGGCATGTACATTTATAAAATGCATTATAGTGAAGTATATATTGTACTGTAGAAAGAATGTGTGTATTGTGGAAAATATATGTATCATAGAAAAGCAGTAATGTGGAATAAGTTGCTGCAAATGAATGGAGGGAAAAAGTTGCAAAAGTTAGACATGTTTTTCAGACTATCTTCAAAAGAATAGAGGGGTATAAAAACATTTTGCTCATTGTACGCTCCTTTTCAGTTTTCTAACAAATTGAAACAAGATAAAAGTACCTTTCTTTCTTTGAAGAGAAATATATCAGGAAATTAAAGTGTGGAAATCATATGCAGATATCACATATCTGTTTTGAATGATGGAGCCTTCTATTAGAAAATCAGCGTTAATATTTAGATTTACTTCATATTTTTATCTCCATACTATTAAAATAAAGTTCTTTGCTCAGTTTTGTAAATACGTTCAGCAAAATAACATCATAATATTCACATAGAATATGTTGTAGAATATGAGACTGATAAAATGAGATAGATAATTTGAGAAATGAAACCATTTTTTCCTACAACACTACATATTTGACTGTTTCCTTTAAAAAGTAATTTAATGTTGTTCTGGAAAGAAAATATAAAGAAATAGAATTACCCACACAAGTTCTTTTTTTTCTTCTGTAAGAGATTCTTACCAATATTTATAAAAAAAGAAAAAACAAAAAACAATAAAAACACCTCCGAGCCAAGGAAACATTTTTCTCAGGAGACACAGAGGGTTGGAGAAGTGAAGGGAGACGCAAAAAGGAAAATAACTGAAATGGTAGGGGAAAGGAAAATAAAAATGCTAAATTGTCAGACTTCCCTGAGGCACATGAGAGAAGGATGCCCTTACTTCAAAGATGTTCTTGCTGAAATCTTTTAACACTAAAGCATCTTCATCATAGTTGTGTCTGTTTAGTTACCTCCTGAGTCTGGATCCCCATCAGGACTGTAAGGAAATAACTGTCACTTTAGAAAAGAGTCTGTTTGGATCTTGGCATAGAAATAAGCACATTATGCTTTCTGTGTGTACAAACCCGTGCCACCTGCTTTTTTTTTTTCTCGCACATGTGACAGACATTTTATGTCCAATGTGATTCTCTACATCATATACGGCTTTATGCTGTGTGTAAAAAGCCCACTGGTATCACTGCTCAGGGCTCTGTAGATGAAATGAATGAAGAATATGCAGCTGAGCACCTGAAAGGTAAATAGCAATAGTTAAATTCACACTCTGGACACACAGTTATAGCAAACTCTTCAGGTAGTTATTAAAAGCCACAGAAAAGATTTTCACTCAGTGCACAGATATTTATAAATATTTCCCACCTTATTTCATGCTTACCTTATAAACTCTCCCCTTCTTTTGGTGGAAAATTTAAACTATTTGATTTTTTAATTTAAATGAATGAAAATAAAACCAAAAAAAACCAAACCAGCAATGTGCTTTATTCACAGTGGGACAAAAAATATCCATTATTATGATGGCCTTTTGAAGTTTTAGGTAAATACAGCTTTGGTGTAACAATGCTTGCAGGTGTCTGACTTTCAAACAAAACCCAAAAATGAAAAATGTATTGCCTAGGTGTCTCAATCTTGTAACAATTCTTATGTTGAGCAGCCTAGAGCAAGCTACTAGAAACACTGGAAGAAAACCCAAAATATCTCTTATTTGGTCAGAAGAGAAATCAGTCTTATTCAGGATCCTCCTGTCTCCAACTGCTGTTAAAATGATGTCTAGGGAAGAGAATAAACTTCAATAACAACACCTGAGTTTTGTTTTGTTTTATTTAATGCACTTTGAAGCCCTCAGTGCATTTCTCTTCTATTATCTGCCCAGTTTCGTCCTGACCAAACCTCAGCAAACACAACATGAAAAAGAGCTCCAGAGATTATGTTTACATGTTATTTTATAGAATCATGTCATTTTTATGGTTTCCACCTGCTTCTGTCTTCCTTCAGCTGGTGTTTTGTAATTCTTCGTATATTTAAAATGACAGGGAAAAAATAAAATATGTCAATAATGATTTATTGCAATTATTTTTCCTTTATTTTATCACCTTACAAGGGTAGCTTACTTAATCACTCTTTATGTGGAATCTTATTTCCCTTTACTAAGTCTTTTAAAGTTCCATTAAATCTCTTCTGAGCTAAAACTACGAAAACAGCACTTGTTATTTGATATCTAGTCAAATTTAGATGATAAAGAAATGATGACTGTATTGGTGGACTCATGGTGTTTTTCAATTCTAAGGTCTACAAGGACATCAGAATTAATTTCTGAATACATTTCCCTTAACCTTAATTAAAATAAACTAAAGATTACAGGGATCCATGAGATGCTCCAAGAAAGCATGACACCTAGATTCATCTGTGGGAGTATTTTGATCCACTTAGCATAAAATTAGTAAAGTCATGTACCTGTTGCTTCTGAATGAGTGTACTGCATATAGACCTGTAGCCTAGCAAATATGGCCTCAAGATTTACAAGGTTTATCTGAGCTTGACCTGCCTGGATCTTCATTAGGCTTCTTTAACTATGACAGCAATTAGCTAACAACCAGATGAGTAAGAGTCTCTAAAAGTGACTAAAACCTACTTATTTAAGCTTCTGTTTAGCTTTGTACAATAAAGTAGTGAAACAATATATTATATATATGTATACATAGACACACACACACACATATATATTTATATTTGTAGCTAACAATAGTAATAACCAGTTATTAAAAGCGGCAGGATTTACCTAGGACCTGAGAGTCAAATACAAGTACAGGGATGATAGCTGAAATGCTGCAAGTATGAGCACCAGACTGTATTGAGGGTTCCAAGGATATAAGCATTTCATCAGTGTTTAGTTAAAGGTCTTTTAAGCAGTTTAGTCCTGAGAGTTATGAAAAAGCAGTTCTAGGGTTAACAAAACAAAGAATAAATGTCTGAGTGCTGTAAAACAAACACTTGGATGTAATGTGGAATCATGGCATATGCATGAAAATAACCCTAGGCGAATCCTAGAATAAAAGTAAGAAATCAACTGTCCCCACCACAAAACCTCAGACCCAGTCATAACCCTTTTCTTCATCTGTAGGCCCTATGGTAATCTCCCCCATACCAAGGTTTAGCTGCCTGTGCACCAGGACCACAGGGCCCACCTCTCATTCAGCTCTGCTGAGTAACTGGAGCTCAGGTTGCTTAGAGAGAGGCAGTGTAAATGGAGATGAGAAAGTGACACAAGACCATTAATAGCTCAGGTATTCATGAGAAAAAATTTCAGAAGAAAAAGTACTATAAAAGCCTAAAAGACAGAATCCGAGGAGGCCAGGTAGCAGGGTCGGTCTCATCTGAGGCTGGTCACACATCACCAGGTCAGGCTGGGCCATTGCCATCCACAATGTCAATGAAGCTGGGACAGATGGCAGCTAGGCAATACTTATCAGGTGGAGCCTTGGGAGCCATCCCATCCCCTCCTATTTGTTACCTGTCAAGCTGCAAAAGCAGTTCACTGGGGTGGTGAGTATATCAGTCCTCATCTTGACAGATTGCAAAATTTTGTTATCTTTTGTGTATGGTAGCCAGTGAATGATTGCCTTGTGAGTCACTTGCCAAAGGCGCTCAGCTCTGATACAGGCACACTACACAGCAAAGCAGGGGGTCTCCATGTACATAGCAAGGTTCCTGAGGTGAGGGAATGCCAGGGGAGTCACTGGCTATGTAATTTGCAAGAGACATTTTGCTACTACAGTATTCTCAATATTTTTTATGATTTTCCCCTCTGACCATCTAGTGTATAACAAGTTAGCAATCATGAGGGTAGTGTCTCAAGCTTATGACTGCTGTCCTAACAATGAAACTGTAGGACTAAGCTTTTGTTGCTTGTTTTTCCCTAATTCCTGTATATCTCATATTGGCAGGACGAAGAGCTGCCTCGAAGGAAATGATGAACCTTTGCCCTCTTAATGGTTTATACAATATGTATAAGATGGTCTGCATGAATCTGAATCCATTCAGAGGAGTGTGAAAGTTGAAGTCAGTTATCTCATTTTCTGAATGAACGCTTTAGCCTGAAACTTGTACACAGAAGTCATCTGGTGGTATCTGTGTCTTAAAAAGTGAGCCACCCTGATTTAAATATCACTTTTAATAGGAAGACTACATATTTTAAATCCCATTGGGCAGATATGCTTGGTGTACAGCAAAAATCAAGACCTCTTTACTCAAGAGGAATGAGGGCATTCTTAGCATATTTAGGTTTTCTGTCAGCTAGGAATAAGCTAGCAATATAGTATAAGATTCCTTGCCTGTATAGGAATTTGATATTACAGCAATTACTGGAAAAAGATTTAGACTTCTAGCCATAAAAATTTCACTGCGCCTTGTGAGCTAAAGTTCAGCTCATGGGTAAGACTACAAAAAAACTACCCATAAATTCTGCCCTTTTTTTTAATGTGATTCTCTGCAAAATGTGTTTGCATGTGCTGAATTTCTTCCCTTTTTGATGCATTGTTCTATGGGAAATAATTTTGAAAAAAGCATTCCATAACTACTTCCAATTCTACTTTGATAGAGCTGATGTCTGTAATTTGAATCAGGGATGAAGTACTGAAGACTTCCGCAATGAAGCAAAGTGAAAGTCAACAACATGGATATCTGACATTTTACATGTCCGTAATCTCCATTTTCATTTCCTTTCCTTCCCACCTCCAGAATGTATTAAAAAAAATATTTTGAGACATGCAGTGAAATTTGCAATTCAAGATTTAATATTTGTGTTATTGTTATTCAGTGATGGAAAAAACAAAGTTCTTCACTGCCTTGGGATACTGTGCGTGATTTGGAGAGTCTAAAATAGCACATATATATGTCCTTTGCTGATCAAGAAGCAGGCTTGTGCAAGTCCCTTGAGAGCACAAACACGATTACATTCGTCTTATGTGAGGTAGATAGATAGGAACCATATTATTAGATTCATTGCTTTGAGACCATTTTCCCTGCTCCTTCTGTCATAAACTAAAAGCCTTGCATAAGTATAGTGGATAATTTTCAACACATTTTGAGTGCACTAATGAAAATTAATTCACTAGTTTTTGTAAAAAAAAATGAAGATTTGGTAGTCATAGAAGAGAGAGAACTGACCTCTTAAAAAGCTCAATGAGATGAAAAAGATGGTCAGAATAAAAAATTTTGAAAAAGTGTAATCAGTTTCCCACTGATTTTAGATCTAAAGTATATAGAATTCAATATATAAAATCCCTTCAAATCTCATCTGGGGATTTTTTTTTTGGTGGTGGTTTTCTTTAAATTGCATTCAAAGCTAGAGAATTTGGGGCTCTTCTCAGCATGACTCAAATGAAACATCTTCCTAGAAAACAGGATAGACTTCCATTTTTTTGATGGTTTATGGCTCAATAAAGCATGAGGATACTTGTTTAAGTGAAAGATTGAGGTGATTGATCCTATTCCTGAACAAGATAAATCTGCTGATTAAAACCAGTTAACTTAGCTACTTTGCAGATTCTGCTTCTAGACTAATACCTTCCTTTTATAAACTGAAAAAGCTCAGTAGTTTGTTTCTTTACTTGCTGATGGTGGGTTATATATATTAACATCTAATTAACTTGCAAATTATTGTCACTTAACTAGGGAACTTTGTTTGGATTAAATACCAAAGATCTATTAAAAGTCAATTGAGAGAACTGTGCAATCTACAGGCAGCTGTCCCTTTTAGGAACATGCTAAGGTACACTCAACTGATTTTGTTAAGTTCTGTGAAAGAATCTTGTAAGAAATATTTCAGAAAAGTAGATGAAATAAATCCAGATGAACAACTGAAAAGCAGTGCTAGGACTATTATGTGAAAAAGAAAGGTATTGGACCATCTGATCTTTGTGATGTTTTTAAATAATCATAGAGTCAAAAAATGTTTGGCTGTTTTGTTATTATCTTTTGTTTGTGATGTGAGATAATAACAATAAGGTTAATTTTGACAGGATTTTAAATTTTTACTAAAAGCAATTTAGTTAGATGGCTTTCATGAACCCATAAAAACATTTAAATATTCAGTCCCAAATCCATATAATTGTGTGAATTTAGTTGATATATTCACTCATATAAAAATAATTTTAAAAAATCAAAAACACTTTGGTAATTACATATCTTAGACATTACTGACATATCATGTGCTTCAGTAATGAATAATTACAGCATGTCATCCTACATTAAGTTATCAAAATCAGGATGACAACAGTTTAATTTAAATATGATTGGATGCCAGTGGTATAGATGAAGCACAGTTTTTTAATCCATTTGAGCTTAACATTAAAACAATCTAATGATCTTTGACCTTTATCCTGTGGACGATGACAATGCAGACAAAACGGTAAGCTTTACTTTAAAAGGCAAGATGGTGTCTACAATGCTTTATAGAATTTCAGGCAATGTATCCTTACAATTTCATTAGTTACCAAACCCAATTCTTTTTCACTGACTGTTCACCTGTTCTCTATGGAAGAGATAATTTACTGAGGCAGAAGTCAAGAGGAAAAAAGGATAAATGAAGCAAAAAAGGAATTAATTGGTATGTAGATAATGAACCAAGAGCCAATAAAGCATTTCTTAGATAAGGACATTAGGACAAACTGTGTCTGAAAGAAGAAACCCATAATGAAAATATTGAATAGAAGTCTTACTCATTTATACAGATATATTTTAACCTCACAAAAAAGAAACTTATTTTTTTCAGCTCTGTTAAGTCTTAATTCAAATTCACTTTGAATGTCTTTCTGCTTTATCAGCGTGCAATTTGGCATGTATATCTTAATAATTCCCCTGAAGTTATTTTGTGATTAATGTAGATTGAAAATAAAAGATTTTCTTTGTTATGTTCTGTTTCTTGATTTTTGTTTATTGCTCACTGCTGATGTCATCGAGAATAGTTTCCTTTTAAGCTATCTTGATGTCAAATAAAGAAACATAGGTATTTTTAAGTGTGATTCAGCTAACCAGTTTTAGACACTTACATTAAGATGGAATGAACCACTCCTTCTAGGTTTTTTCTTACAGTGACTAATTCCTTTGTACTTAAAAGAAGGTAAATATAACTAAATTTCATAGTATATATTATGTGAAGGGCAAATGTAATTAATTCCCATTTATTGATTTTGTTGTCTATTTATTTTTAAAATAATTGTTTTTTATCTTAGAAGCATTTTTGAATTTCAAGAAAACAGGGTTTAAAAAGGAAAAAAAAAGGAGTAGAGGAAGAGCAGACTGTGAGACTGTGGTGAGATAGAAAATCAAAAAAATCAAAAAGAGTCTACTTAAGAGGTTAAAGAGGTTATTCAAAGGAACTTTGACTTTCAAAAGTGAAAAATTTATCCAGAAAGGACTTCACTATCTGAATTTATATGTCCTCCTCTTTATGCTCTTAATTGCTAAAGCCCTTGTTCAGTTGTTGCCCAAGCAAAGAACTTTAACTGTCTACTTTTCTTGTTACAGAAGTTTATTCCCAGTTCACAGTGCTTACCAATTTTGCTGTTTCTTTTGGCAGAGTCAGTCATTCTAGACTTCTTTATAAATTATCATAAAAGAATGGGTACTTCCAGAATTTAAATCCCTCATCCTAAAGTTAATAAATAAAATAGATCAGTGGAATCTGAAATACAACTATTAACTAATTAAGTCTACCATAAGATGAAATATTTTTTCTGAACATTTTTGTGTCTCTTTAATTGGTTTTACGGGGAATGTAGCATAAATAGTTCCAACATAAATATTAAAATAGTTTACACTTAAAGTTAGATTAGACAAACTTCACCTGGATGTTTAAATATCTGCTTTTAGTGATGGTCGTAGGCATCTAAGTCCTGACAATACTGGAGCCTACTTTGATAGCAGTTAAGCTGCTATCATTTTCCTATCTATCCCTAGAGTTAACATGGAGTTGTCCTTTCCTTTCTGATAGGTTTGTGTAACTTGCTGTCAGAGAAGGAGAAAATCAGCAACAAAGAGGATCATGATATATCAATGAATTTATAAGCACTGTATAAGCAGTGAAGAAATACAAAAATGCCATTTTCATTGTCCTCTATTAGTCTGCTTTGATGAAACATCAAAGAAATATTTGGAAAGATTCTATATGTCAAATGATTAAATAATGTAAATTATGACAAATCCTTTTGCTGACAGTGCATGTAAATACAATTAGTTAATCATAATTTATATAGCACAGATCAATGCATTAATAACACTGCATGAACCCTTAAGAATCATTGCTGGGGTGCTATGGAGCACAACTAAACCTGGTAGAACTTTATTTATCTTCTTTCTCTGGCTTCTAGCATGTTAGAGCTGGCAAGTTTTATAAATATTGAAACACTATGCATTTGCCACAATTTTTGAACATATTCTTGCAAACATTTAGGCAAATAAGATCTTCTTTTCTGGGGTCTGTACTGGTTAAAAAGGCTGAAGTCTTAGGCAGTCTAAATATAGCTTTTTGAAGATAGTTCTCAGACATTCAGTTTTTCACTTTATTGAAGGAGCCCTATACCAGTGAACTTTGTTTAGAAAATTTCACAGACACTGATTTTTTTTGTTGTTGAATATTAAATTCCTATGTCTTCTCTTATGGTTTAAGTTATTCTTATTGGCAGACTTTAAACTGAATGTCCCTTTTCATATACCAAATTACAGCAGTGAACATATGCAAAAAATAATAAGAAAAATTATAATGAGATATACATGTCATAGATCTTTTAAATGCATTCTTATTCTAGTTTTTCATTTCTCATTTCTACATTCTTTCAAAGTGTTTGCAATTATTATTTCTTTTCCAGATTTAGAGCAAGTGCAATTTATACTGTTACCACTCCCATGGAAATGGTGTCACACCTATGTTTCTTACAGGTGTTTCTTCACTTGCTGAGGTTTTCATCTGAGAAATGCATTTTGAATAAGACCTGAGATAACTTAAAGTGCTGAATATAGCTTTGTACATTTACCTACTTCTGTAATCTTATCTATTTACTATGATATTTTTTAACCACACCAAAAGCACTACTTTGCAAGGCCATTCTCTGAGAATAGAATAGAATAGAATAGAATAGAATAGAATAGAATAGAATAGAATAGAATAGAATAGAATAGAATAGAATAGGTTCAGCTGGAAGGAACCTACAATGATCATCTAGCCCAACTGCCTGACCCCTTCAAGTCAGACCAAAAGTTAAAGCATGATATTTAGAGCACTGTTCAAATGCCTCTTAAACAGTGACAGACATGGGGCATCAACCACCTCTCTAGAAAGCCTGTGCCAGGGTTTGACAACACTCTCAGTAAAGAAATGCTTCCTAATGTCCAGTCTAAACCTTCCCTGATGCAGCTTTTGATCGTTTCCATGCGTTCTATCCTGGATCCCATAGAGAAGAGCTCAGCACCTTTTTCTGCTTCTACTCCTCAGGAAGCTGAAGAGAGAAATGAGGTTTTCCCTCAGCCTCCTTTTCTCCAAAGCAGACAAACCCAGAGTCCTCAGTCATTCCTCACAGGTCATGCATTTGAGCCCTATCAACAGATTGGCTGCTTTCCTCTGGATGCACTAAGGACTTTTACATCCTTTTTCAATTGTGGGACACAGAACCTGTACACCTGTACTTTTAAGTCAGATATATCACATCACTGTTGCACAGTTTCCTTTGTATATTTGCTACTGGAAAATTAAAAGGTCTATAAAGATGTGATTTTTAAAAATGCAATTTCCTACATTAAAAATCTTCTCCATATTCACAGAATATACCAGGCACATTGCCTTCAGATCCTGTGATGTGACTTCGCTATTGCACATGCAACATCAGGAAATTCTTGAAGGAAGGAAGTAAGGCATTTGTAATTTACATGGTTTCACTAACAAGACTTTGACATATCAATACTCGTTTCATGTGTCCTTTTGCAAAAGAAGTTCTAGGCATAGTAAACAGTTCATTAGATTTTACCTCTATCCATTACTTACATTTTATGACAAACTTGCATAATGATTATTACAAGAAATTACAAACACACAATAAGTTGGACGGCTTGAAGGGTCGTTCATTAAGAATATGAGTTTCTAGTGGGTCCAGCTGAGAACAAACTAACTCATGTCTAAATATTCTTTGTTTTATAAAGCCTGTTACTCTCAAAGTTAGCATATAGAATGCTCAGAGTAGGGTTCTAAAGACTAAAGCTGTATAAACATTATTTTTTAACCTAAATATTACATTCATTATAAAAACCTGAACAGAAATGCTGTTTTAGGGAGCAATAGTGTTCAGACATCTAATTGATATATTCTTTGAAAAAAACTCTGTTTTGGGGGAAAAAACAATACGATGTGAGGAGAATATTTTACTACGGCTGTAAAAATCAATACTACTGATATTACAAGTTGTCATTCTTCCATGATTAGTTATATGTAATTTTAATCAAAGCTCAAGTATTAAATATGAGTGGTCTGGTCTCTGCCAGCTGTAAAAGACAGATGAACTCATAACAGAGAAAATAGCTGAAAGTGGATTTGCGGAAATTTCTGGGTCTTGGATTAAGAGAGAGTGAAATACATAGTCAGTTGGCTGCCTCAGCTGTCTGGCACACCATAACCAACTCATGAGTAGGCCAAATTAGTGGCATTTAATGAGTACAGAATATAGTTAGTGTTAGTGCTTCTATATGCTATCTATATATGATTTATTTCACTTCTCCTTTATCGTTTGCCACCTCATTTGAGTTTGATCCTCTTTCAAGTTATCATGTAAATTAAATGCAGAATTCTATTTTTAACTTCAATTAAAACAACTTTACAACATATTCATGTCCATGAAGTTTGTGTCAGCACTCAAGGCAGATTCAGAAATAAGATGTGAATAAAGAAATTAGCCATGCTCTCAAAACATATAAATTGAGTCTAAAATTAGCTAATTTTAGGCTTTATTCTATATTAGATTTACTACAGCTTTTAAATCATCTGTTATATTATTTAAAATACAGTGTTTAACAGAGAACAACTTATCTGAATTTAAGAAGCTTTAAAGGACTAAATGAGAATTGTGAATACAGTACCACATATCTGCTAAGTGCCAGGCCCTTTTAAAGTTCTAGATGAACTGAAACTTAATGGTGTATATAATTCTGTTATAATATTCTACTTTTTTGATATGGTTTAGTTTTGTTAGATTTTAAGTAGTTTTTTCTTCTTGTTTGTTTGTTTTGTTTGTTGCATTTTTTCCAAAAAAAACCCCTGCATTTCTAGAGAAAAACAACACAATAGAGAACTATATTAGATTGTTCTTTTATACCAGTTCAGACAATAGACTATGAAAACTGCAACATGATATAAAACAAACAAATACCCAGGAAAAATAGTCTTATTTAGAGTACATTTGAATAAAATGTTTTCCTTTTTTCTTCATACACAGAATGATAAATTCTGGCTGCCTTTACTTTCTTGTTATAGTTGAGATACTCATTACAAGACCTCTTTTGAAATCATTCGGGATCTTTGGTCAATCCTTGATTCATAGTAAAGACTACAGCTGAAAGGCTCTGGAAGTTAGAGTAGTTGACTTGTATTTCCTACCTGATGTGTAGTAATTACAAGCAATTATCTGGAGAACACATACATGGTTTGTGCAGCCAACAGTAAGAATCAAATTTATTTTGGTGTAGAGTATCCTATTATTATATGTGAGGTGTAAGTTTTACTTGTTAGTTAATCATTCCAAAAACCAGGAAAACATAATTCAAGAATAATTCAGGCTGGAAGTGACATCAAAATATCTCTAGCCCAACTTCCTCCTCAAAGAAAGGTTATTTCTTGTAGCAGTTAGGTCTGCAATATATGAGAAATTATTGTTTAAACATGTTTCAAGATGGCTTTTTGTAGTCTTTTTGCTAACTCACTTTCTTCTTCCCAGTACCCCCCACGGCAAGAGTTATCTCTGTCTCAGGAATGTCTTGAAAAGATATCAGGAAGTTTCCTATTGGTTGTTAACCCCTTCTTGCTATTGGTGTCCCTGTACCCCCTGAACTTCTCATTAGTCACTCTGTGAATCCTCCTGGAAGCTATATATGTCAACCCCCCAACAATAAACTCGCTCTTGGCTTCTCCTTACACATCCCTGTGTGCGCTGTCTCTTGCGGCGGTCATGGGACCACGGGGAGGGGGAAGGGGGGGAGCACTGATCCCCTCCACGCCCTGGGGCTGACAAACCCCTGGGAATGGAGTGCCCCCCTTCCCCATCCAATCAACCATCGCAATTTCTGAGGTCAGACCAAGATGTCTGGCCTGTCCATGTCCAGGTGGATCTGAAAACCCTCTAAGAACAGAGGTTGCAAAAATCTCTAGACAACCTCCTACACTGGCTGACCAACCCCATGGGGAAGAGGTTTCTCTTTATTTCCAGTCTGAAACTCTCTTCTTCCTGTTCACACCTAACAGTAAACAGAATCCCACTTTTTGGATTTTTTTGTTTGTTTGTTTTATTCCTTGAGGTAAAATAAATACATATTTGTGCTTAAATATATTAAAAAAAAAATAAAAAGAAGGAAGAACAATGCTGTAGTGGATTGAATGTGGCATTGGACACAGTTCCAGAAGGAGTCAGCAAACAGGCATCACAAGCTGATTGATTCTTTACAGATACTTGCAACTACAACCAGTCATGTGAGGATTAACATGGGATGCTTTAACCTGCCATTGGGTCCATCCCCCAGCACCAGCTCCACTGCTGAAAACTGGCCCTTGAGGGTCCACATGATTCCAAGATTGCTGTAAGACAAAGTTGCAGCTGCTTATCTCATCATCAAGGGAAACTTCACTACTTCACAGGCAGTCATTCTATCTCTGGCATTCCTTCTTCAGCCAGTTTAACCCCTTCTGCAGTTAGGTTCCTTGCCCTCCATGTCAAATCATTCTTTGGTCACAGGTTACCACAGCTAGAAGTTACAAGTTGAATTTCTCTGTACCAGCCTGGCTCCATCTCCTTCATGACCTCTCCACAGATACAAGGGATTCTCCTGTTCCCTCTCTGGTATCTCTTCTGAAGGCTGAATGAAGTGCAGTCCTTTAGCCTTTCTCACAGGGCAAATCCTACTATTCTGACCATTCTCATGGCCTCCTCCAGACTCGCCCAAGTTGATCAACACTTCAGTGGCAATGAAGAGAAGCCTAAATTGGACAGAGTAAGGTAACTGGAATATGTTGTTCTACAAAACTACTTATTTCATGTTTGATGCTTCTGATTTAGACCTGACAAAAAGAAAAGTATATTTGTTTGTTTCTGCAAATGCAGTTGTTAATTTAATGAAGTTACAGGGTTTCCCCCCCAAATTTTGCCTGACATAACCAATTATTTCTTGTAGATCTCCAAAATTATACTCAGTGATTACATCCCTTTTCAAACTGGTTACAGCTACAACAAGCACTGTTGTTTCACAATGTTTCCAGTCACTGTTCAGATGCAGGTATAATTATTTCTACATATAAATGGACAATGGCAAAAAATTATGTCACAGGGACCATTAGGGTTCATCTAGTCCAATTCTTAGCTCAAAGTAGGCACAATATCAAAGTCATATCCAGCTTCAAAACTCAATCAGATTAATCAACTATACACAACCAAGTGTTCAGTATATCCAGTGATGGATATTTCACAGTTTATTTGGGGAGCTTGTTTCAGTGTTTGTCTACCTTCATTGTGATTTTTTAATCCTAGTATCTAAATGGAAGTTGTGTTGGTCCTGGAACTGGAAAAAAAAACCCAAAAAACACTATTAAGAAGAAAAGAAACCCTGCAATATTTAGGATTCTGAAGTGTTATGTTGATTGCGACTCACATCATAGTAAAACTTCATCATCTCTGTAATTTTCATAGTGTACTCAGCACCTATGGAAATGTTTCTGTGGCTCAAATTTGCAAAAGTTTTAAAATTAAATCCTATTTAGAGACTTATAACAGTGTGGGAACAATTAGCTCTGAAATCAAATTCCCACCACAACACACCCGGAATACACCAGGAATAAAATTTTTTCATTTTTTAAATCAAAAGTACTTGTGGTTACTTTTAGTAAACTTGCCTGGGATATCCTTTTCAGGTAATGAATTTGTTTATTGGTGTTTGAGATGAGTATTATAGAAGACATGAGGTCTTTTTTAAATGGAAGAAACAAGGTAAACAGAGATTTAGTTGTGTTCTGACAGGAACATTCTCTAGATTTAAGAGAAACAGTTATCTTTAGTTATTCTGTATATTGTAGAAAATACATAACATTTTACTGACCCCAATTTAGTACTTGATATGTGAGAGGTTATGGACTGGTTATATTTTTCCCCACCAGGAGTGTTTAGGTGGCCATTAAATCCACACCAAAGCCTGAAGTCTCACCATGTACACTAGTTAATTGAAGGGAATCTAGGATTAGAAAGGATGCCTTGGGTCATTAAATTGCCACATTTCATAGTTTTTTTATAACAAGAATGAGCTTATTTGCAGGGTGATGAGAGTAGCAGCTTTTCAAGTGGTTTTAAAATGTTCAGTGACTTTCCTCCACTAGTCTGATTTCAAGTCTACTCCTGTACCTCCCTGCCCAGATGGTTAGAATCTTTTGCTAATTTAGTAGCCTAAATGTACCTAATTCTATTTTATATGGATTGGTGTTTGAGCCCATATCGTCTTTATTAGCTAGCTGTTATCTTTCTACACCAGTTTCCATGGTATATTTATAGAAGTCATCTATCTTTTCAGTATTCTTTTTGCCAGGATAAGCCATTCAAGTTCTTTCTTTCTTTATAAAATGAAGTCTCTTCAGACTCCTAACTGTCCAAGGATCCCTCTTCTGTTTTTTCCCCATTTTGAACTGACCTTTAAATTTTGATGCGCAGAAGGTAAACAACTTCATAAAGTAGCATTAATATCTCCTTGACTCTATTAGGTATGTTATTCTAGTAAATTTCTCTTCATATTGCTGTGTCATCTTAATGGTATGATTGTTTAGTGCATATGTTCTCATAGAAAATTCATCCTGTATTCTTATTAGTCTCTAGATAGAATTTTCTTTGGGTTTCTCCTTTTCAATCATACTTTGTTTTGACTTGTGAGGGGGTTTTCTTTTGTTGGTTGGTTGATTTGGTTAGGGTGTTTTCTTGGTGTTTTTTTGTTTGGTTGGTTTTGTTGTTGTTTTGCTTTGGTTTGTTTTTTGTTTTGTTTGAGGAAATTGTTGTTTTTAAAGCCTTTAGTTTTTTATATATTTCTGGTCAAGACTGCAGTCTTTCAAAGTAAAATCTGTCTCAAATTATTTTTAATGATCAAGCATTCCTTATAATGTAACCTTGTACACAAGCTTTCTCAAGCCTTTTGAAGGAAAACTTATATTTCAACATGTTTTCTGTAAGTTCAATTATCTCTTTCTAGAAGAAAAGTTTTGTCCCAAGTTCCAATATTGTAACTGACAAATCAGAGTAATAAAGATAAATACCAATGCTTACTAAAAAGTGTGCAAAATAACACTAATATTTCCATTGAAAATACTGTCATAATTAAATCTCAAGAAGGTAGTTGTAAATTAGAAAAAATACCCGAATAACTGTGGGAGGAATATTATCTTCAAAAAAATGATACAGAAAAGTTACATGGAGTTTGTTCCAAGAACGTATTTTCACAGCGTGTTCTACAGTCCCAGCAAAGACTACCTGACGTTTTATTTAATAAAAGTAGTGAAGTCCAGTTATTAAAAAAAAAACTTAGGATGAAAAAATTCAAACAATTAAGTGGTATTTTGCTCAGTTAAGGACACGCTCTAAATTGTAACATGGCATAGACTAATCATAGGGGTATCATGACAGAAAATTTAAGCACTATATATACAGCACCATAGGAAAATAGGGAATTGGTGTAAATGACAAATAAGAAATGATAGATGGTAATCATCTGTGAAAGGCGATGATGACAAGCAATTTGTGCTTGATATATAGAGAGGAACTGAATGGAGGGTTCCTCAAACCTTTTGGCTGAGATTCTCTCAGAGATGGATGCCCTGGGGGCTTTTCACAGATTTCATAACCAATTTATTTTAGTATATTGCAACACTTGACATGTTGCATTTATTTCTCTTTTGTCTAACAAATTTATAATGGTGTTGTTGCATGTGCCACTTGCATTTCTTGTGTGAAATGAAAGTTATTCAAAGAGAGCCTGTTACACAATTTAAGAGTTTATTCACATTACCTTTATTGTTGTTGGGTTTTTTTTAATTATTATTTTTATTTTTGTCTCAACATGATCATGCCAAAGTATATTGGAGGAATGTCACATATTTTTTGAATATGCAGTGGGTAAGTAGTTCTGTGAAGAAAGCTTTTTGTTTCATTTGCCTTTACTTACAAACCAAGCATCCTAAGTAAATGAACCAGAGTTTTAAGATGAGAGCAACCCAAGTAACCACGTAACTAATCAAGTCATCATCCATACATATGTTTTTAAGGTGAGCACCTCAAAAAAGAAAACTATCTAGGAAATAATGTGTCAGAGTAGAAGTCAAATTCCTACAGGAAATAAAACATTTGAGACACTGACTGCTCATGATACCAGTAAACACCTGAATACCAAGGCAAAGCAGCCTGACCTCCAATTACTTACCTTCTCTATAATGAGCAGGACACTAATAACAGGCAGCCAAGAACAACTAATGATATTACCTTAGTGGCATATTGTGGATCAGTAAAAACATTATTTAAACTTACAGACTAGTCCTTTTGTTACTTCTCCTTGTTAATATTTATGCTGTCTCTACTGCATTTTGAGAGTTCCTTTGAATAGCAGTGTATTGAATTTGTGTGATAACGTTTTGGTAGCAGAGGGGCTGCAGATATTGCTTCTGTGAGAAAATGTCAGAATCTTCCCCTATGAACTACTGGGACAGTGCCAGCTGGCTCCAAGATGGACCTGCAACTTGCCAAAGCTGAACCAAGCACCAACAATGGTAGTACCTCTGATAACATAAGAAGGGATAAAGTCTGTTGTTAACAGCAATGAGTGTGAGGAGGAAAGATCAGCAAAGACATGATGAACTGACCACAACCCCCATTCACCATCTCACTATACCACTTGGGGTCAGGAGACAGAGAAACTGGGAGTGAAGTTGAGCCTGGGAAGAAGGGAGGGATGGGAGGAAGGTGGAGTTAGTTTCATTCCTATTTCTCATTATCCTACTACATCATTAAAAAACTGAATTCATCATTTCCAAGTTGAGTTTGTTTTTCCCATAACGGTAGTTGCAGAGTGATTTCCCTGCCCTTAACTCATGAGACTTTTGTTTTATTTTCTTCCCCTATGCAGGTAAGGAGGGGCAGTCTGTAGATTCCTGGTTCTTGCACCTCTTGAAGATGGGGTGCCATTTGCTTTCTTCCGATCCTCAAACACTTTTTCCAATCACGATGTCTGATGTCAGCTCTCTCAACATTTGTGTAGGCATCCCATCAGGCCCACGGACCTACTTATGTCCTATTTGCCTAAGTATTCCATGAGCTCTTTGACCAAGGAAATGTTTCCATTGCTCCAGGCTTTCTCTCTGGTCTCTGAGAGCCTTGATTCCTAAAGGCCAAACTTGGTAGTAAAGACTGAGGCAAAGAAGACCACCAATATTTCCACCTTTACCATGTCCTATGTAACCAAGACTTGTGTCTCATTGAGAAATGGGCCCACATTTTCTCCAGTCTTTTTGTCACCCATGTATTTGTAGGTGGCTTTCTTGTCTTCGACATCCTTGGCGAGATTCAATTTCACTTGGGCTTTGTCTTTCCTAACTTCATCCCTGCATGCTTGCACAATGTTTCTATACTCCTATCATCCTTGTTACCGCTCTCTGTACTCTTTCTTGTTCTTCTTTTAAGGCTTGCCATTTTTTTTCTGACATCTTATTTGCTAGGATGGAGCTCTCGAGCTTTGAAGAAGTGAGCCTTGAATATGTACCAGCTTTCATGGACCCCTCATCTCTCTAGGGCCTTATCCTATGGGATTTTCTGAGCAGATATTTTGAGAGGCCAAAGTCTGCTCTCTGAGTTCAGGGTTCTGAGCACGTTTTTCACTCTCCTCCCTCCCCACAGTATCATGAACACCACCTCATGGTCACTGTATCCAAGTCTGCCTTTGGTCTTCACATTTCCAAAGAGTCCCTCCTTATTGGGGAGTATGACGTCCAGCAGAACACTTCATCTCATTGGTTTCTCTATCACTTGGAGGAGATATCAAAGCACTCCCGGAACCCCCGGGATTGCTTAAGTCCTGTTGGGTTGTTCCTCCAAAAGATATCACAGATACTGTTTTTAACAAACGCTACAAATAATGTTTTTAGTTCTGTGAATTTTTGAAAGCTAACTCAAGAGACAGAGATTCATAATACCTGGGTAAAAGTTATTGTCACCTACACATAAATTAACAGACACCTTAAATTACAGTTTTCAGAGTATTTAGTGCAATGTAATAACAAATTCCTTGTCAGTGTTTTCCTTTTGGACTTTAACGAACACTTGTGATTATAAGAGGCAATTGTAAAGAATCCCTTCTGAAATTTCCACTACACTTTTTCTAGCTTCTAAATTTCACTTGTCTTCAAGTATGAATTTTCACTAGTCTTTGGGTAACTGCCTTAAGTAGATAGTAGTTTTGACTACATTTAGTCACTTTGAACTTTTTTAAGACACTTGTAAGAGAATCTTTTGTACTGGAATAAAAAAAACCTGTTAAGGATCTACAGCTTCAGAAAAATGGAAATCACAAGGTAACATTTATTACCTGACAGCCTCAGTAATGTCACCATTAGTATAGAATGCATCAGGAATGTCTGATAAAAATATGGCACCTTTATGATAATATAAGGAAGAAAAACATTCAGAATAGGAGCTTGGAAGAGGTGGAACTATTAATATAACAAATCATGATATAATTTCTAAAAGCTCTAATCTTCTGTACTTTGCTACTTCCAATAAAAAATAAAAGGCCCTGAGATAAAATATGTATGACATTAATATGCATACCCTTTGGAGAATAAAAAATTACAAACTCCCTGGCTTTTACAGTTAGCACTGTGTTGTTTCTGACAGAATAATGATGATGTCATAAGCTGGTTTATGCTTCAAACATTCAGCTGTACCACATTTTACATTTCAGAAATGAATTAACTGTATCAAGAATTAAGGGCTATTGTAAATACAGATTTCTATTTGTTCCAGATAATAATGCATGTAAGTGAAAATTCTCAGTCTCTCTGAATTTTGTAAACATGAATTGTGATATAACATGGATATTTAATGTGAAAGAATATTAAGAAATTTTTGTAATTCCTAAGATTCTTGGTGATAAACTGCGTTGATACATAATGTGTATACAAGATAGCAGTCTGCAACTCTTTCAATACTCATTATAATGATGTGGAGTTCTTTGTACAACAAATGCATGCACAGAACTACAATAGTTAAAATAAATAAAAGAAAATTACATCATTGTATTAGAATTAATATTTATGTTCAAACATGTAAACCTTGATGTCAGTGACATCTATGTATACCTAACTTCTGTCACAGGTTACATCCTAATTTAGGATCATGTTTTAATCAAAGGATGTCAGGTAAATATTGTCTAGAAAGCTACACTGCTGGCCACTACACTGCTGTCTGAAAATACGTGTCTGCTTTAGAATAAAATTAATAGCTCTCTGTGTGGACTAAAAGGCTGCATTCAGCTGGTCTGCAGAAAGCCTACTTCCATTTTTGATGACTGAGTGTCAGTGATGAGAGCTGGAAAATCAGACAAATTTCCTGTGGGAGACTTCTGCCTTCTGGAATAGAGATTGCATGTTCAAAAGGATGTTTTAAAACACCATAAATGTTAATAAATGTTTGTGTGGGAGTAATGAAATTGAGTTCCAGACCACTGCTGCTTATGTTGAATACATGTGCATGCATGCGTGTGTATGCATGTGACAGAGTGGCAGAAAGAATATCTCTGTAATTAAATGCATTAGCTAAGCTTATAAAGAAAATATTAGGGTTAACATTTGAGATTTTATTTTTCTTCATCTTTCAAACCTTGTTCTTTTTCTGATGGTATTACAAAAACATTTTTTTTTCAAAGGTGCAAAATTATTGCATTTCTCACTACAGAATGTTTTAATGCAGAATTATATGTCTTTACCTCCTTTGATGATAGCATTCCTGTAAATGTTACTCTGCATATACATTATGTGATTTTTCTTTGAAAATAAAAGGTATATCTCAGTATAAATTCAGAATATATTTAAATTCAATTTTCTAACCCATTATACATCTGCATTTGTCATATAATTTCTAAGTAAAAAAAGATTGACTATAAAATGTCTCTAGTCATCTCCAAGTATAAGTACATAATTATATGAGATTTAAGTGCAGAACAAAAATTGAGACATTACAAATAAAATGTATCTACTATTTCAGAAGATATTATTTTGTTGTGAACTATAGTTTAGACTTAGATAAATAAATAACAATGGGGTGATTTTTTTGTAGAGAACAAGGTGCATGAACTATACATATTTAAGATAAATTTTCAATAAAACTAATCCTTTGGTGAAACAACTGCGGTTTTGCAACATCTTTCAAGGACAGAAGGAGTCAAGGAAAAATTCTTATTGTTAGGAGTTTAATTAAAGATACTGCTGTGGGACATAAAAAGAAATCAAAGCCGATTTGAATGGTGCAGAGGGGTTGTTGTTTCTCTTTTTTATGCTTTTATTTGCCATAGTAGATGACTACAGACAATACCACATGTAACAGAATTAATCCTTTGATTGTGTTGATGACAGGAAAATAAATAGCAGAGACATTTTGCTTAACTAAGCTAAAGGTTGCATATATCAGTTCAGGTAGCTCTTCGGAAGGTTGAAGATGAAAGTAAACCAGCAAAATAATTTGATATTGGGTAATACCTTGTGTGCTGTGATTACCTGTTGCACCAGAGAAAAACTTAAAGAGAAGTAAAAGTTCAGTAGGCATTATTTAGAGCTAGGAGTTTTAAGAATATGCTAAGGAACACTGGAGGTTTCAAGCTTTCTTTGCAGTTATGGTGACAACAACAGTATTTTTTCATTATTTTCAATTTCCTTTTTATGAAGTATCTATTACAGAAAACCGTCATAAGCCCACAAATTTCCTTGTTAAGAAAACAATTAGTTAATAACAGAAAACATAAAATCACAAAGAAAGGTTGAAATTAAAAGGTATTGAGATCCTTATCTTTACATGTAAAACCTCACTTATCCAAGTGTTTGTAACCCACAGTGGTGGTCTTATAGGGTGTTTGATTTCAATATTAGTCAAAGGATTCAGCTTGTAAATGCAATATCCAAAACAAAGTCAATATGAAATACATTCAATTTTTGACTGTCCATCTCAACTTCTGCCAAGGCCTTGCAGGATAATGACAGGCACTGAGTGAGGTCACCATAATCACTGTATAGTGAGAGTTTTCTCTGGTGCCTACCATGTTGGATCGAGTAGTGCTATCCTGATAAACAGCACTACTTCCAGGAAGAAGCAGTAAGAAGTTTCAAGGTCAGTGGTTTGCCATGACTATAACACCTCAAGGATGTAATTTTGAGAGAACATTCCCTAAATTTTGCATTAAAGACATCCTTTCCTCTTACTTCTTTTTTGCATCTGCCAGATTATAACTGCAAGACTTGAAGGCCACTGATGATGCACATCAAACCATTGTAAGCACATCTGGAATTTGGTAGACATCCTGGGAAGTTTACTGGGGTCATTCTCAAATGTTTTATACACCAGTGTAAGAGGAACTGAATAACAAATACTGTTTGTTGTCAAAGGTCTTCCTGCTGCTCTTGCCCAAATGGCACAAACCAGCTTGCATTGCCCCACATGAGAGGTATGTCTAAAGGCATGATATTGACCCTCATTTTCCCCAGGGTGCCACTTGAGATGCCTCAGATAGGAACATAGTTTTATTCAAAACCAAAGGTTCAGAAATATTATGAGGGGTGAAATGAGTGGTGTTTTTTAAAATATGAGTACACTGTTTTTTGTTTTATTCTCCAATGCATTGCCCCAGGGCTTCTTGCAGTTTTTGAGACTGCAAAGGCTACTGGGACAACGATGACAGATTATGTAAAATGTAAAGAGACAAAACTGTTACGCTCCTGTTTGTGTATGGGCTTTTGACAATCAGACTTCCTTGAAGGGATCTGTGTAGAGTCACCAAAAATAGAGTTAAAGGAGATACCTAACAGTTAAGGATAAAGGATGATCTGGGATCCTATACTCAAACTCACTGCTGCTTTATATAGCAAGATAGATTTACTCAGGTATTTCTGTCCATAATACTTTGTGATCAAACAGCTTTTGTATTTTGACTTTAAGATATGATACCAAGAAAAAGTATTAAGTTTTAAAGACAAAGAAAACTCCAGGGACCAGTCCATAAAATATCAACAGCACTCTATAAGGACGTAATGTTTGAAGTAAGAATTATTGTAAAGGTTGACCAGGGTGAATAGAGAGCTTGGTAACTTTATTTATTTATGTAAGGGAGGCTCCAAGGACAGACTCGCCCATGAGCACTGCATGAGTAAGAGCACAAACAGACTGAACAAGCAATGTGCCTTCCCAGGACTTTACAGGAGACTTTCACACACACACAATGTGAAACACAAGAATTCTGTACTTCAACACCACAATAATATTTACAGTCTTAAAATATTCATCTCAGGTTTTAAGGCAGTTAGAAGACTATTAAATCTTACTATAGCTTTTAAACTTATTTAACCTGTTAGTGTAATCACAGCCTTTCTGGATATCAGAGTCTAAGAGTGCTAATAGTAGGTCCTATGGATTTTCTCAGGAGTTAGCCAAATGGCTACAGATTAACTTCAGATCAATGTCCAGTGCTCCCAAAGAATAAAACTGAAGAACACGTATCTTCTAGGACATTCTTATGAAGGTATAGACTACTTTTCACCATAATTTCCTGATTAATGAACTATTAAAAATGTTCTGGAAATCTTTTTTTTTCTATTCTGATAGCATAGAAATCCGCAGGAGTCTTGCTTTACACTGACTGGCCCACCAGACTTCAGCCAGTGGCTATGCAAATTTAACTAGAAAGTAGAGGACTGTAAAAGGACAAGGAAATAAAAAACAGGATACCTGTGCCAATGTTTTCTTTTTGAGACCATAACTTAGTAAATCCCTTCAGATTTTATGGTATTTATATCCATTCTTTTTTGTGACCCAATTGTCAGTACTGGAACATGGATCACACTAAAGCAAATAATTTTTTTTAAAAAGTTCAAGACCTGGTAACACAAGACAAATATTTTTTTACTTGGAATAACAAGCAAAAGGGGGTTTCAATGAAACTGGAATATGCAGGAAATTAAATATTTTGTTTATCTTTTGTAGTTTAAAAATTTGTCTCTTTTCTTAAAAAAAAATAGTGCTGTAAACTGCCTTTAGGAATATTTAATTTAGAAGAAATAAAGTTTCTTTGCTAAATTGTCGGAATGAAATATTTTGACATTTTAGCTTATTTCTTTCTTCTGACCAAATGTATCTGCTACATTTTGAAGTGGAATTTGATCTCCTAATAATTGTTTCCTTATTTGTCTATTTTTTGGAAATATGCATTATTTACATTAGAAACATTTTCTATATGTGCTAAGTAAAAAAAAAAACAAACAAAACTAGTCCTCAGAAAGCAGTAGTGACTATTAATTAGTCAAGGCTGTAAAGTCTTCTAAATGTAGTGTTTTTCTGTAGATGCTGAAGTTTCCCACTGGTTTTGAAAAAGGTGAGACATGCTGAGAGGACATTCTCACTGTGTTAGAAGTCAGAGGAGAGACTGGTCTATTTTTAGATTATATTATTACAGGTTTTCAGAAGAGCTCTAAATTGGTCCAGTGAGTGATCCATTGTGCCTGTCTCATTTATTGTTGCATGTGGTCGATTGTCCTCTGCTGTGCTTAATTCTGTTGACAACTGTATTAGGTTAAAGAGGTTGCATATTTTTTCAGTGCTTAAAATCAGATGAATCAAAGAATATCCTGAGCTGGAAAGGCCCCCAAAGACTATTGTGTTCAGTGAGATGAGCCCAGTATAACTGTAGGTGTCTAATGTAATTTTAGCTATTGTGGAGTATCCTGTTTGGATATCAACTGTTTGTGTTTTTTTTTAGGGAAGGACTTTTTGATTGTTTGGAGTCAGGATTTTTTGTTTGTTTTGTTTTATTTGTTTGGGGTTCTTTTCCAATGGAAATTCAGGTCTTTAGAAAGTTTGGTGTTATACTTGCAAAACTCACTGGGAGATATTTGTCCTGGTTTTAGCTAAGTTAATTTCTCCTCAGTAGCGGTTACAATGCTGTGTTTTGGATTAGGAATGAGAGTCGTGTTGATAACAAACTGATGTTTTGTCTTCTGCTGAGTCATGTTTATCCTAAATCAAGGGCTTTTTTTCCTTTTCCCCGCCCCCCCCTTGTCTCATGTCCTGCCAGAGGGAGAGAGCATAACTGGGACAGGTGACACAAGCTGACCAAAGGGATATTTCACACCACAGAATATTCTGCCCAGTATATAAACTAGGAGGAGTTACTCAGAAGGGGGGCCAATCTGGATTCAGAAAAGGGGGTCTGGCGTTGGGCAGCTGGTGGTGAGCAATTGCCTTTTGCATCACTTGTTTCCTTTTTATTATCACTATTATTATTTTCAATTATTAAACTGTTTCCGTCTCAACATACAAGTTTTACTTCAATCCTCCTCCCCATTCTACCCAACGTACTCAAATCATTAAGAAACAACAAAACTCATTAAATTTTATGACTCACATTTAAATTATTTTCTATTAATACAGATAAAATTACCAATTTCCTTTGTTATATATTTTTGTGACTACAATTACAGAGCCTAAACAAAATGTTATCATGTGAGAACCACAGAAAGAGTGTCAGAGTCTCCTGAAATTAATGTAATTTCTCTTTGATAATGTAACTAATTTTCTCTAGAGGCTATCTGCAATTTGTTAACACACTCATTTATTTTCCCAAAGGAAAGCTTCAGTTTTCATTTCTGGTAATTTATCACCTAAGCACCACAAGAATAACATCTATAAATTTGCTCTGAGACCTTCTCATTCTAAGCACAGAAAAGTCATTTAGCAATCATACTCAGAAGAGCTGCTATCTCAAAAAAACGCAACAAATACTTCGCTAGCATACCCTGCTAACAACTCTCCATAATGGTTGCAAAGCATGTGAATGAAACTTCTCCTGCATACCACATATTTGTAAAATTATAATGACTGAGTGTCACTTGTGATGCTTTCTCATTTCTTTTTCTTGTTTTTTTTTTTTTTTTTTCCAGAAATCCAAAATCAACTGCATTGCAGAAGTAAAAGGCCTGAGAAAATGTGAAATTCTATCTAAAGAAAACTCACTTTTATGCTGCCTGTGGTAATAGGTGCTGAAACAAAATTATTCTTCTTAATATTGTCATTCAAATCATTGTTCATAAATTACTATAATTTCAAAATAAATGTAAAAGTCCCGAAATTATTGTACTGAAAGTCATTTATTTCATTGTGAATTTACACTCCATGCTAGCTTTTGTTTTGCTGTCTTTTTGCTTTAAAGAAGAAGAAATATGACTATTCTAATAGTAATGTAGGACAATAAAAACTAAATTAATAAAAATGAAAGTTTTATTATTTTTAGCACTAATGACTTCCTTATAAAATTAACAGAATGTCAAGTGTGTTGATTCCAGTGTGATGATTCCACATTTGCTGAGTAAAGATTATTTTCAACAACAACATTTTTAGTAAGTAATCATTTTAATTTTTATTTTAGCTCTAGTCATGATGCTGTCAGCAGGGCTGAAAGCAAATGGTCATCTAAGTCTTCAGCTGTTTGAAGAAATACAGTCATAACAACTGTAACCAGAACAGTTTCTTCCAGTCAGTTCCTAGACTGTTCAGGAAACAAGTTTGTCCCCACTTAGTGGGAGACTGAATGTACTACTTCACATACTGAAAATCTACAAGAAAATGCAGGCTTATCCAACCAAAGCCAGAAAAGAAATCCAGAAGTAATAAAATTTCTGAGTCAATAAAAACGTTCTACAAATGTTCTACATATTAACAGATATAGATGAAGTAGAAATAAATCATGGGTATAGTCATAACTTATCTCAAAAACATAACTTAGAACAAAATAGAGGAATGTCAAAATTATTCACTGTGGCCTTGTAGAAGCTCAGTCGCAGAATTTACTTCTGAAGTTCTCTGGACACTATAGAGTGATATATGCTGCTAAAAAGTACACCAGAAAGTTCATGCAACGTCAAGAGCTACCAAAAACAGTGAAGTCTCAGACGCTTGATTCATTTTAGGTTAAGAAATAGTGGAAATAGTGGTTTGAAAAATGTAGAGTCCTTTGAGCAGACAACACTATAGAAGGTTGTTCCTTTCCAATTATGCACTGCAAATTGCAGATGAAATATTCTCTAGTTTTCTCTCACTTTGGCTTGTTCATCTTCTGTCTCTTTACCATGTCTATGTAAAGATAAGTATTTCTCCAGTTTGCCAGCACTTTGATAGTGTTTACATTCCTGAAACAGTTAAATTTCTCAGTCCTCTTAGGTAGAAGACAGTGCCGTACCTATCTTCAACAGATCACAGATGAGCACGTCAACTAACACAGTATTTTCTGAAACAGGTGGGATGCACTGAACTTCTTTCTCGACCACCTATTTGACAAGCTATACCAACTTCTGAGCTAACATCAAAACATTAGATACTTGTCTATCATTGCTGAAAGAGTTGAATTGAATCTAACTGAGACGATTTTACTCATTTTCTCACTCCAACCTTCTTCTCGGTCATTGGCATTCAGGTAAAGTTCAAACTCCAACCTCAACAAACATCGAGGCTATCACTTGCTAGACTATGACCATTTTACTTGATCAGGCCTTGATTCCTTGAACTGAAGGCAGAGTAGGGCAGGAAATAGTTATCTCAGTGGTAGACAGTTGTTACATCAAGGTAAAATATGCCTTGTCCGAAGTAAACCTTGACTAGTCCTGAGATCTTTCATAGTATAGTCAATATGAAGTCTTTCTTCTTGTACCAGCAATAAAAAACAAAGAGATAAGTAATATTTTGCAGGTTATAAACCCATGTACAATAGTTTACATAATTCTTCACTCCTGAACTCAAATATATGGAATGAGAACAGCAGTTTTCTTGGTGAAGAAACCTCATCAGGAGCAGCACACAGCTTGGCTCAGAACCTCTGATATGCTGACTACAAGGATACTAATCAATCTGAACTGCTTGATTTGCTGACCATTTGTCCTTGACTCATTTTTACAAGAACAGTGTATACATTGTGTCTATGACATGAAAAGCATGTCAAAAACTGCAATCTCGCAAGATTTGAGTAGAATTTCAGAGGAGAAGAAAAAGAATTTTTTTTAAAACGCAAAAACTGTTCTTTGTTAAATGTCAAGTCCTCTTTGCAACATGTGGGAACTAAAGTAATTGTAGCACAGAAATATCAGGATAAAGAGGAAAACAAAAGAAGAAAACCCATTCTGTTCAACATTAATGTCAGAAAAGGCTAAATAATTTGATTGAAAGTGATAATAATTAAAAATATATATATTAATAACAGGCAGATAGAATCATAATTAAATTCTAACAAACTCACAACTCAACCGAGAAGAAAATATGAGAATAAGATCCTCAGATCAAGCTTATTAAAAGTCAGAAACATATGTAATTTTCCCAGGTGTCAAAAATAATGGTATAAAACCTCATGCTTTCTCCATCACAGTATATCAAGCTTCTTTGATGTTTTTATGGGCTGAGATTCCTAATACCTATTTTTGGTAATCACTGTCACTTACAGTAGCAGATGTTTGATTTGAGGAGGCAATTTGTTAAATTCTGAGTAGTAAATTACAGCCATACCGTACAGCTTGTTAAATGATTAGTATAATCATATACTTATTCTTAGATATTTCACTTTTGGAACAGGTGAAACGTTTTGAAAATCTATTTTTTAATATGGACATTAGCAAAGCTGTAACATGCCATATTATAATGACAGATCAAACTTATTTTCAAATTATTAATAATCAATTAATTTTCTGGTCAACATGATCATGCATGCATTTCAGTATTTTACTGTAAAATACATCAAGAACATATATTTATTGCAGGAAGGTTGTTGAAAATCACAAGTATTTCCAGAAACAAGCTTTATGAAACATATGAATAACTGAATAACTGTTTCCTTTAACTGAATAACTGAGGATAAAAATACCTGAGTAAAGTATGAAGTACGTCTGTCCAAATATATATATATATTTATATATATATATATATTTTGCAGGTGGTAACAGACAAAAGGGATAATGTGTCAGTTTTCAAGACACAGATTAATCATCTAGAAATTTCCTTGAAAGAGTTTCATAGCCACAATTATGTAGTTCTAGTAAAACATTCCTAAATATAGACTGTATATTTCTCATCCAGAAATTACATATCTTTGTAGCTAGAACCTGTAGGATTTCAGCCTTTATTAGAACACTAGTGACATCAAAATAGGGGAAAAAAATATTTGATATCATAAAGATTTTTTGATTTTCCTGGTAATACTAGCTGTGATGATTGTATTATTTGTAAAAAGCATAGAGAAAAATAAGTGCAAATGCACCGAAAGAAACACTGCTAATCTTCAGTCAATTAAATAAATAAATATGAGAGAATTATTGCTTTTGTCTTGAAATATTATTTTCTTTTAAAGACATAACTTTGTATCTGTATGCATTTCCTTTTCATGCATATTAGATATATTAGAAAGGCACAGAAAGAAGTAACAGTGTTAAAACAGTTCTTAAAAGTAATATCTTATTAAGAAAATTTAAAAAAGCATAAAAATAAGACTTTTTTGTTTGCTTGATTCTTTATCTGATTTATGTCCCCATGATATGTACAATCAATTGCTGTGAACATGACAGTACCTTTTCTCATGTACGTCTTAATAAAATTATTGTACTCTAATTAAGGCATGACTTAAAATAAAAAGTCTATTTCTAATTTAATTTAAAAAAGAAAAAAACTCCAAACACCCCTTCCCTCCATATATAATTTCAACACACATATCTGAATTTCAGAAAAGTAAAATTAAAAACTGAAAGAAAATGAAGAAGAGGAACAAATTCATCTACAAATTACAAAATCAATTAGTGCTGTCAAGTCAAGGAAATCAAACAACATTGAAAATAATAGAATGCTGCATCTTGCAAAGAAATAGAACAAATACTAAAAAAAATATTGATTACAAGACAAATAAAACAATTTAGTTGTATCAAATTCATTCTGTAAATAAAAACTGTGTTTAAGAAAGCGGTTGTATACCTGTTGAGTTAAATACTAGCTTTGACTTAAGCTTCAAGTACTGCATTTCTGGTCAGAATTTCACCAGAAAATTCAGAAACAGGAGACTCTGTGAGCATTCTTTATATCACGATTCTCAAGAACTTTTGTCTTTGTAATCTGTCCTGGAAGTCTACAGAACTTGTGCAACTGCACCATAGAAAAATTCTACAAAACATTTAATTACTAGACATAAGATCAAATTTAAACAAGAACTGTTTGTTTCATCATGAATTTACACTCATAAGTAGACAAAGCATTCTCAGCTTTCACAGAAGAGTTAAGCAAATCTTTCATGATAAAAGACTTAATCTCACCTCATAAGTTGGTGTAATAAACACAAGCTGTCAAGAACAGAAAAAAAGTCTTCCTAAAAACCTTATAATCTCTTTTACAAACTTTCAAATATGTTCAAACTATTTTCTTCTATTTTATTTTGTTATTATGCATGATGTAAGAAAAAAACTAACAAAAACTTTACTATTATTGAAATTTCCTTTGGGAAAAATGGTGGAGTGCCCATTGAGAGAATCTACAAATCCTTGCTTTTCCTAACAGAGAAAAATCCAGTTAAAGGGATTTTTCCTTTTACCACCATATCCTGGGGATATCATGATTGCCATAATCATGCAGGTTATTTACTTTTCATATTATTATACAGCACAGTTAACTCATTAAAATGTTTTAAATATGGACTGAAGATAAATTAGGAGACCTATTCTGTTCTATTTGGTTTATTTTTGTATGTTATTTTTATTCATGTGCCAGTGTTTTTGCAGGAGCTAATTTACCTAAACTATTTGGGTTTTGGTGTGGGGTTTTTTTTTTTTTTTCAATTTCTGTTTTTCTTTTTCTGATGTTTAAATCTCACCTGCTTCACTTCCTTCCATTATGATTTTTTTTTCCCAAAAGTAATTGAACAAGAAAATCATAATGAATGTTTTACAAAGAGGTTATTTTTTAAAATATTTCACTGTGCTTAGGATAATACTGAAAGTCTTTTCAAAATATGAGTAAATCAACATAAACCGTGCAATTATACAAAAAGCTCTACATATATAAAATTAGGTCCCCCATTTCTTAAGTATCACTGACCAATAGTTTTTAATTAAAAGTAGTTAAAATGGCTGTCATGGTTTTGTTTGTTCTTGGAGCTATGCTGGAATTTCCCCTTTCCCCTGCCCACTGTGCTGGGGGGATGGAGACTGGGCAAGGTGACTGCATCCAGGCAACTAAGTGGCACAGAAGAAAAGAGCTATTAAGACTGCATTCCCATGTTAATTGCCTCACCTTGCCTCCAGGGAAACGGGGGA
>JAWWES010000001.1:72375940-72411318 GCA_035583135.1 Lophotriccus pileatus
GTTGTTTCTGCCAATACATATACACCTTTTAATAAAGGGCTGTTATTCCTACCTTGCTATAATTTTATTTTCCCTTTCCCACACTGTTCCTCGATCGAAGCCTCTTAATTTTGGATTTATAATTGCTTAGAGGGAGGAGGTTTGGGTCTTCCTCATAATTCATCCTCAGCAAAACACTTGTGTCTCATTTAAGCTGAGACAATGGCCCAGAATTACTGTTTTCTATCACATTTGGACATTCACAGACATATTTTTCATCAGAAACAAATGTATCTGTAGGGTGATAGCACCAACAGTCTGCAGAGGACATCTGGATACAAACACCTGACTTTGTATACAGGTCTTCCATGAATTGGTCTACCGGCCTGTTACTTCACATGTGAATGTCGGTGAAGACAGATGGGTTTATGATGGACTATGAATTAAAAATGCATTTAATCTCGTCACTCGTCATTAAATACTTAACACATATTTCTTTTAAGAAAGGTGCTTCTAAACAAAAAGATTCACTTCAAATCTTAAAGATTTCTGGTTCTCAAAACATGTGCTAGTGAAACAGATCTGCCATGATCATGTGGGACTTCTTCCTATATTTCATATTATTGTCCCTTACAGCTTGCTTAAAAGTGAAGGCTTTCACCTTTTGGGGAGGTTTTTAATTTTATTCTTCTTATTGTTGTTGTTGCTGCTATTGTTGATTTTTTTTTTGCTTATGTTACATACGTAAGACCATAAGTAAACAGACATTTTAAAAAACCTTTTAACTTCAGTTTTGCAAATGTAGTAAAGTTTAACAAATTAGTTTAATCCCTTCTCAGCAGAGCTGTGTGAACATTTCTTTTACTGAACTTAGGAAACATCAAAAGATACGTGCTTAGTACATATAACACATCATCACGGATGTCAGAAGAATGTGGAAAAATATTAAAATGATTTAATGGGAACTCATTAGGGTTTCCAGTAATTTAAAAAAAGATGTTGACATAGAAAGACATTAGTGTGGTAGAGTTAGATGTCTGAATACCATGATTTCCTCTATCATTTGATACATCATTCTTGTCCCTGTAGAATAAATATTTATAGCTGATTTCATAAAATTTAGAGTGACAAGAGAGATAAAAATCTTGAGTTAAACTTAAGAACATTTTGTGCTGACTTTGGGAACAGGTATATGAGATTTCAGCACTCACAGTGATTCCAAGATGAATGAGAATTTTTAGTTCATCAGCTAGCTATTATACTTTTTGATTGAAGTCATGTTAGTTGAGTAATGACAATAGAACAGGTATTCTGGAGAAAACTAAATTATGACCTTCTTAACATTACGTTAGGCAAATCTTATTTTATAGGGATAAACAAATTTTTTCTTCGCCCTTTTATGTTTATTGCCCTGGTACACGTGTAAATATTTTGTATCTATACATACATGTGTACATATTTTTCTAAATATATATTTGTGTGTTTGTGCATATCATATGTACATGTAAAAAAAAAAAAAAGAAAGAAAAAGTCTCTATCACTATAGGAAGTGGGGAGAATTTACAATATTACACTTTGGGAGAATATTATGTGCCCAACATGGGTGCAGACCAATCATTTGTACATCCTTAAGTTAGTAGGAATGCCATGAAAATGTAACGAGTATTCCAAATCACTTTTGACATAAACATATTTTTCAGTGATCACTGTTCACCCTATTATGATCTTTTGGAAACCTCTTTCTTTGGTCTTGTTGTAAGATCCTTCCAGTTACAGGGGAAATAAAAGAGATTTAGAAATGGCATTCATACTCTATGTATTCCTTACAGTTTTTCCTAACTGATTAGCAGTGACTTTGATCTCCTTAAAACTTATCAGATATAATATTAATAATTCTGATCTACTTTGGTATTAAAAGCCTCAGTTTAAAAATTCCCATGGTCAGAATACCAAAAATCTCAATTTATTGCAGGAAGAAAATTTTCTGATTATATGCTCCTCTTCAGTTAGAAGAATTTAGGCTTAGGGATTTTGTACTGAATAAAATACACCATGAAAATGGGGAGGCTATTGCAATAAGATGAAAATAATTTTATAACAGAGCTAAGTAGATAAATTCTTTATGTACTTATAGAAGGTTATATGGAGAATTAAGGTGTTTTTTCTAGCCAAATGCCCCAGAGAGATACTATTCTAAAGACACTCTTGCTCACCAGCAATGTCAAAGTTCCCCATAACTATTTTAGCATAGTGACTACGAAAGAAAAATTCTTCCTCTAGCTAATTTGGTAGTTCACTACCAAGATGAGGAATATAGCAAATGGATGGATCTGATAACATTCCCCATTTCCATAATCCAGTTGAATAATTAATTTCCCACCCAGAAAATTATTATTCTATCAACAATAAATATTCAGATATTTGTCCATTCAAGAAAAGATGAGAATCCCAGACATCAGATTTTGAATGCAGGGAGAGATTCTCAGGGTATCTTATATAGGCCTACCACAACTGTCTTGGTTAGGAGCCAACTACAACCCAGAGAGATAAAGTGGGCTTTGGCCAAACATAAAACATGCAGACAGAATCTGAATGATAATCTTTGGTAGAGGAAATGGATCAACAGATGACAGAAGAACGATATGTACAAACGCTGAAGAGGTGTAGCAGATTAACAATCTATATGGTTAGAAGTCTGTGCCGATATCTGGCTTTGAAATCCACCCAATCATAGAGACCCAGGGAACACTGTCAAGCTGCTGTACAACATATGTAGAGGCAGGGAAGCATGAGGTGTCAGGGCTCAGGCCTGCCCAGAGCTTTACGTGAACTCATGGAGTGCTATGTCTCCTCAGGCTGTGCTGTTTCAATTCACTGGTGTGGTGACTGGGACAGGTCTCAGCAAACTGTTTCTGTGCATGTGTGTGTGTATCTGCAGGTACCTGTAAAACTTTCACAGCTTGTCTCTCTCTTGGCCCACTTCATAAATTGAGTTTAGCAGCATCACATTATTTAGTGTTCCTTTTTCCCCCATGACAACATAACCTATCACTGCTATTCCTACTGCCCTGTCTTCAGCTTCTGGGAGTTACTGTACACTACTGTCATAAATAGGACAGCACTTCAGTTAATTTAATATGTAACTAGAACTCCTTATGAAATGTTGTTCTATTATCAATTTAATTTAGGCTTAAAGACAGTTTTATACCTGCCATATAAATAAGTTATACAAATTCCTGGGTTTCTCTGGATAGTTTGAAGTGTGGTACACCTTCCATTTCTTCAATATCATTCTAGTAAAGTCAGGAATGTAGTGTCCCTTTGTGTAGGCATTGTTTGACTCTGAAAATCAGAGAAGATTAAGAATTAATAGACATCTCCCACAGATGTCCTCTATTTTTAAGAACAAATTTAAATGGAGCAGAGTATTGGACTTGATCACTGTCAGGCCACTATTGTAAGTCCTCAAATATTCATTATTAAGAGGAAAAATAGGTTTACATGTGGTAGGATCGATAGGGCACTTTTGGTCAGGCACTCTGACCACCTGTATGAATTACAGTTACAAAGACAATTTGTGCCAGACCAGCCTGATCACCTTCCATGATGATATGAGTAGTTCAGTGGAGACAGAAAGAAAAGCAGGTATTGTCCACTTTGACTTGAGCCAGACATTTGATACTTTTGTCCCTGGAGACACTCTGAAGAGATATGTCCTGGACAGATGGACTAGTAACTTAAGTGTGGAACTGGCTGAATATCTTTCCCCATAGCACTATGATTAGAGATATAGAATCTACTTATGACCAGATATTAACCATCCTCAGGGGCTCGTACTGCTTAACATTTTTATTTATGATCTGGATAATGGAATGGAGTGCACTCCCAGAAAACCTGTGGATCATACTACCGGGTGGATTGGTTGTTTCTGTCAGAATCAAGGTGCTGAGAAAGTTAAGTTCTCCTTTTGATTTAAGGGAATATCTTACTCCTGTCTTCAACTACGTGATGGGAGGTGCTTTCCCTGGAGGTGCACAGAGAATGGACCAGAAGCAAGAAACACAATTTACATCAATCTAATTAGAATACGAACAGGAAAATTATCACAAATATGGGTAGTCAGATGTTGCCCAGGGAGGATGCAGAAATTCTTTCCATGGAAATACTTTAAATTTTACTTTAATCAACCTGGGACGATTTTAAAGCCACACCTGCTTTGATCAGAGTAGCAGAGTGAGATACCAGATAATCTGAAGATGTTTCTATCTACCTAAGTTATTTTATAATTCTGTAATATTTTTGTATAAAAGAATTTGGAGGGGCAAGGGAAGTTTCTTTAATTTTTCAACCATTAGAGGTCTAGTACAATCTATGGGAAATTATATTACAGAACAAACTGGCCTTTCTTATAACTTAAAGTTATTTAGATTTCTCTGCTTGTTGTCTCTGCTAACAGAAACTAAACCACAGTCAAATTTCTACTCTCCATACACTACAAACTGTGTTAAAACTTTTCTTTCAAAAGTTAAGGGATTATGTTAAAATAAAGTTATATGTCATTAATAGTCTATTTGCCTTTTCAGTGCAATTCTAGTGGCTTTTGCTCCTGAATACTTCTTAGCATTTTGAAGTGGAGGAACTATAAAGAATAAAACAGGAATACAATTGACTTTTAGTCAGGACTCTTACCTAATAGGTGGAGAAATCTATCTCAAGAACTTTTGAGATATTATAAACGAATTGGAATGTAATTTGATACAGAGTCACTAGGACTGCTCTATATTGCCTCTACTCACCAAAGCAGGTTATCAATTTAGGATGCTACAGAAACACACTTGGTTTTGTTCTCATCTTTCTGTTGTCATTGCAGAATTAGTAGAAAGAAATTTCCTTGTCCTTGTTTTCATAACAGCTTTTGACTGCTAGACTAGAACCAGTCTAATGTCTGGTTAGAGACCAAAATGAATTTTAAACCAAAGGCTGATTGAATTTAAGTGTGACTCACTTATTCATTCTATAACTCTTTTTTGACTTATTTTTTAAGCAAAAATACAGATCTTGGGTATGTCAGGGACACATGATGAGGGAATATTTATATGGTGGGAGAAGACCAACAGTATCTATTTTCTGAGTTATAGAGAGGCAAAGTAAGTGGGCATGGGAGTTCCTCAGATGATACTAAATTCCTGCATGTGGGTTGATTTGAAAATATCTGCTTGGTAATTGCACATGATAATGACATTTTTTTCTAACTATGTAAAAATGTTGAACATCAATGAGTGCTAAAAGGACCATAAAATTCATACATGATTTCTAGCTTTCACAACTTTTGGCAAAAAGTGAAATTACTGAAATCGGAGAGAACCATACAGACCTCTGGAAAGATAGCTGGGGGTAAAATTGGAGGGAACAGAGAAGTTATATTCACATCCTAACAGATGTTACAATGGTACAGGAATTATAGGGTGACATTCAGTTGCTATTAACTGGATGGAATGTGGTGAGCATGTTCAAAACCTATTCCGCGATAATTCCCCGTACACACAATCTGCAACTGTAAACTCCTGCTAAGGGAACAGAGGGTGGAGCAGAGTGAAGACACCACAGCCAGACTCTGTTGAAATCCTTGCAGGGAAGGGAACTTCATGGTACTTCATAGTTGATAAAGAGCACAGCACCTGCCAACCATGGGAGACAGGAGAAAATGTCTTGCTACTAAGACAACAGCTGTGGCAGAATCTCTCTCCTCTAATGAAGTTGGTTCATTAAAGCCCAAATGGAATATTAACACACTCCTCCATCCTCAAATTACTCACCTCCAAGCTACAGCAACCCCCCACGGAGCATACGCCCAGTATTTTATTGACTGTATCTTTAAGAGCAAGAAGAATTTTACTCTAGTCAGTAACAAAAGTTTGTACTACTGGAGTCCCTCAAGCTCCACCTAAACATAGAGAAATAGCATAGAAGTAAGTTAAGAATGAGGAAAAGCTAGGGAAGACTCCACTAAAACTACTGGAAGCAGTGACTGGTTGAACATGTCTTCTCTGTCATAGGGGTGCATGTTGGGTAAAAGCCATAATCTGTGGGTGCTGAATACTTTTATTGGGGTTAAGAACACGTCTGGTTTTGCTTTGAATATGTTCTTGCAGTCAGATGCTGTCACCAGCAATACTCGAACCTTAACCTGTCACAATTTTCTGTGAATAAAATATTCACACTATGGAATATATATTATTCCATAAACTGTTAGTGTAAGTTCAAGGGCACTAGTAGTCACTGGCAGTGGGTAACATACTCAAATACAAGTGGAAGACCCACTGAGGGGTCATAAAGTGGGAAGATCCATTGAGGGTTCTCCTTTATGCAACCGGAGTGTGTCCCTGAATAAATTAGTTGAACTGCCCTCCAATCCAGTGTGACTGTTCAGGGAAGGGTCCCCATATTGGGACACTGAGACTGATTGGGCCCAAGGGTCTTGGCTTTCCTGGGATGCTGACAAGTGAATCAAACACACAAGGGTATTCCCACACTAAGTTTGTTAATAGGAATTTTATGATTGATTTCTAGGGCTTTAACTGGTATTAAATGTTTATGCAACATTTAGCTAAACTTTGAGCGGCTGCTTTATCTGTGATTTCCATAGTGTGAAAGAATAAGGAGAAACAAAGGGAAGGAAATGACACCACGCAGGCTGAGAGAGAATGAGGTGCAAACCTGGGAATAAAGCACTGGATTCATGATTTTCATTCCCCAGTTGTATTTATCAGACCCCTTTCTCCCACACTGAGAGCCTCAGAGGTGTTATACTAGATGAAGAGAGAATACAGTTTTTGAAATGTTAATCAGTATTGCCAAGACATGACACCATCCTGGAGATAAAAAGAATCAGAAATACTGTTTAGCAAAATACCCACTATATCCCTACTGGTCCTGCAGCTGAGCCAACTTTATATGATCTCAAAAAGCTACCAGGATTTTATCAGGTAACAAGCAGGGGCTTTTTATTGAAACTTCCCTAGTTCTACAAGGCTGTTTCTTATGTCTTTTTCATGTCACGGTTCATCGTTTTTTTCCTCTCATCTTCTGTGCATTTCCTCAGTCAGCTAACCTCTTTTCCACCATTCACAATTTTTGAAAACCAATTTTTTTTAGTGTCACTTCAAGGAGTTCTAGGAAGCAATAACTAAAAACAATATTAGCTTTTAGAACACTTTTTTGCAGAACTTGCTGTGATTTGGCAAGACTGTATGTTTTAGGGTTTCTTATAGTGATCCACCAAAGTGGATATTGCAGACACCTCGATTCCTAGCTTCCCACTTCTCATGTGTTTTTACACCTAGACCTGTTTCTAAGATCTGTGTGAGAGCCCACACATCTGAAAATATTAACACCTTTTCTTAGTTGTAACTTTTTATCTGCAGAAAGGCATTGCATCCATTTATTTATGTAATGCTCCATAGTCAGGTTATGGGTGGATAATAGGAATATCCTCAGCATATTTTTTCCACAAGATATTTTGTTATAAGTATGTTATTTTATTGACAGTAACAAGTTCTTACAACTATTCTGGAATGCAGTTCCACTTCTTCCTATTGTTTTTTTTTTTCAGAATTAAAGACTGTCGAGAGCTGAATTATAGTATTTCATATATTCAGATATAGTGATATCTGAAACTTCCCCTTCCTGTCAATTCAGATTAATTTGCAATAGTGTGTAGAACACTGGTGCTTTAATTAAATTTTGGAATATGTCATTTGACATAATATTATTTTTAATTAAACATGTTATTTCCAAACTGTTTCCCATTTTCCTGTCTAACATATGCTTTCTGGTATGAGATTTAGCATTTGCTCACAAGGCACATCCAGTTCATCCTGAAAGTACTAATGTCTTGTTTTTAATGTGTTCTTGGAAGACTGACTACGATTTGATAAATTGTCAAAGATTAATTCATAAATTAACATCATCTATTGGCTGCTTAAACTGGTGTCATCCTACACCTTCTTAAGTCTTTGTGATTTAAAAATTACTTCATTTTTATCAAAAATGGAGCTTGCCTTCCTGAGAACTTCCTGTGTTACACGTACTTCTCGTTTTCCTAAACAGGCCTGCCTGAACTTTAGGGATACCTGATTAGCTCTGAACTCCATGACCCTAATATTCGAAGCAAGAATCTGTAAGTTATTTTATTGGTCCCCCTCTGGGTCCAATTCTGGGATCAGTTTTGTTTATTCTCCCACTTCTGAGATGGTTGTAGTCCCTTCTGGTACAATTTCAGAAGTATATGTGCTGTTATATTACCAATAAGTTTTGTTCATTAGTGATAAATTTGTAACCTGTGGTAATATATGTATTTTATAGTTACAATTATTGGGTTTTGTTATAGATTGTTGGCTATGACTGCTTGTTACTATATTATTGATCACAGCTACTATTGACTGCTGATAATAATTTGTAATAGCCTGAGATATATATGCACTTTATTAATCAGAGGTATAATTGTTAGTGATTTTTGTGACAACTCGTAGAGAAATTTATATGATAAAGCCCCCAGGTCCTTTTGTATTATGGAATCTTACTGACCCTTCCTCTCGACCTCTATACAGCCACATAATACTAGAAAAATTATCATAATTGCCATCATAATACTTAATCTGGTACACAAGAGGAATATGCAAATGCAAATGTGACAGCTTATATCCTTTTTATAGTATTACTTATTCTGTCAAATCTATTTTAATACCTTATTTACTAATCAGAAAAATCTGACTAAAACTCTAAAATGAAAAATTCTGATATTTATTGAATCTCAAATTATTTTGTTTTTTTTCTTTAATGAAGCAAATAACTTCAACTGCAAATAACTTGTAACTGCAATACATGTAACAAAGCAACAAACAAACATATGCACATTTGTATAATGCAACCTAGAAAGTTTAAATTGTAGTTAAGTATAAACAAAATAAGATTTTTTATCATTATTTTGATAAGGGTTGGCATCTGAAAGTTCAATATAATTGTGTGAAATCATGGAGAAGTTATAGAGAACTGTTTTTGCTTTCCACAAACTACCACAGTAAAAAAATATTTTCTTATGAACAGACAAATGTTCACACAGAATTTAGGTTCAGCTGGGTCCTGAACAAACAAAATACTTTTATGATAAAATAATAGGATTCTGGAGATTTATACATGGATAAAAGTATCCACATTCTTATGGCTATTGAACAGGTTCTCCAGAAAACTATGACAATCTTTCATCATTTTCTCTTCCATCTTTTCCATGTTCTCCCAACTTCCATTCCAAAGTGTATTTAGAGTACCTTTTCCTCCTCTCTCTGCTAAGTACTTGTTTCAAGACCATGCAGGAAAAAATTCATATCCCTGAACATATCTGTTTAACACTAGTTTAGGTACCCTAGACTATCATTAACTGGGGCTTTACTAGCAAGTGAAGAGGAGTGATGTTAAGCAATACTCTGCCATGTCAGATCAGGCCTGGCCAGCATGGGTCTGTGAAAGGCAGGTCCTATGTGACCAATCTGATCTTCTATGACAGGATGACTCACCAGCTCTTGACAAATCTCCCTGTATGCGTTTGAACCATGTTGTCCTATGCAGTATTGTTCATTTTGAAGTTTTTTTGATAGCTTTGAGATATCTGGAAAGATCACAATATTCTTAAATACCAAATTTCCCAACCACTTAAGCTCTCTTCTTTGTCTCAGTATGTGGCCCTTTGGTCTTTACCTTTTTGTTTTTTTCATGTTGGGATATGTCCAAAGTGTCATCCTTGGTGGTGTTCCATGAGCAAAAAAGGGAACTACAGAACTTTTTCATATAACCCAAGATGGGATTACTCTGACCAAAGATAAATATGCACATTTGAACTTTTCACTCCAGCTTCCTTCGCACATAATACAGAAAAAAAACAGAACCACAATCTACCTTATGACAAGACAGAATTAAAAGTGGGTCAAACTCATTTAACAGATTTATTTCTCTTTACTGAGTATAAAAAGAATCTAAATTGAGAAGCTTGAAGTACATATGAACACTGGTACAACCCCATTAATGTAGAAAAACACAATAAGAAATGTCAGTTTCTGAAAACAGAACTGAAAAATCACAATAGTGAAAAACACAGTGCAAGGCACTTTTTTCTGCATATCACTTTTATGTTACATCTACATTACATATTTTATCATGAAGGTGAATTTTAAAAACAAAAAAAAACCCAAACAAACTCAGCCCCCCTCCAAAACAAAACCAAAAAAAAACAAAACCAAAAATCTGAAAAGGTAGGAAACAGGAAAGAGAAAATGGTAGATTTCATAGGACATATATGAACATTTTTCATGGTATTAACACCTGTAAACTAATAATTTCTGTCATTTTAGTATTTTTACTTAATTTTGAAAATTCCAGTACAGTGATTGGTGGGTGCTGATTTTATTTTATTTTATTATTTTATTTTATTTTATTTTATTTTATTTTATTTTATTTTATTTTATTTTATTTTATTTTTCTTTCTGCTTGTCCTTCGTTTGGAAAGAGTTCTTATTTCTTTCTTTTTTTTTTTTTTTTTCCCTAAGTCCAAATAAACTGCTAAAGAATTTTTTAACTTATTAAAGGAAACAGGATGAAATAAACATACTCATAGATAGCAGTTTGGATAGACACATTAAGTGTCTAAGCTTTGAGTGAAAAATAAAAAGCAACCAGTATAAGTTACTTAATCATTTAACATGACTTTTGCATATAATATTATCATAAGATAATAGATTCATAGAATAGTTCGTGTTGGAAGTGACCTTTTTCAAGGTCATCTACTTCAAGCCCTCTGCAGTGATTGGGGAATTCTTCCCCTAGATCAGGTTATTCAGAGTCACATCAAACCTGACTTTGAGTGTTTCCAGGGATGGGGCATGTACCACCATTTTGGACAAAACTTTCCCGTGTTTCACCACACCCCATGATTAAAAGAAAATAATTTTTCCTTGTGAACTTTAAAAATTACCTTTAAATTAGTTGTAACTTTGACCACAAAATAAGTGATGATAACTTATGTGGTAGTTGAGCCTTTATCTTCTGTGACAACATAACATGAATAAGAATGTATTTTACATTATAAGAGTCACTATCAATCCATCCAATTACTTTTTTCACAAGAAATTGCAGGCAATAGTAGTGAATTAAACAGTTGTGAAATTTATTTTAGTGTTAGAGTTAGCAAATAACTCACTGTCAAGAGTTTTCCATGCTTGTTGCATCTTTATTTGTTCATGATTTTTTCTTTCAGTTTTATGGAAATACACAAAGCAATATCAGACTAAAATGCAGAAAACACTGTAGCAAAGCTATTCGGACTGTGAGAGTATTGATTCTGAATAAAAATCTTTTACTTGTCAGAAATACTTTATTCAAGAAATATGTTGTAGGCAAAAATCAAGCCTGAAGCAACCAAGACTTCTCATTTGTATAAAACTATTATGTTTTTGAAAGCAGAGATGAATTGATAAAAATATGCCTTATGGAGTATGATTTTTTTAATAATTCTAGTAATAGCAAAATCTGGGTTTATATTTTAAAAAAAAATTCTGAAAATATTATGTCAAACCCAGGGTTCATTATATGTTATGATTCCACAGCAGCACTGTCACTCCCAAATTTTTACTGCTGCACATTGTTTACTTTAATGGTTTTTTTTGTTCATGTTAGTGCAGTTGCAAATCAAAAGAGATCTTGGTGAATAACAAGGATTGCTGGATCACAAAAATGGTGAATTATAGTAAAATTCTAACCTCATTTCTGTAAATGCAAAGGCCTAATAAAGCCCAGCATTCTAAAATCTTGCTGTTATTTTCACAGTGTAATTGTACATTATACTAGGAAAATTCTTCTGTCTTTATATTTTACTATAAACAACTAGAATACTGCTAGTTACTTTGTGGTTTTTTTAATTACCTCTCTTATTTATATAATTCTCCTCATAATTTTGTTATTTCACTGTGTAAAATAATATCTCTTAAATATTAAATCAGACTAAAGCTTTTCAAAAGCCTTGCTGCACATGACACTGATTTACTACACATGATAAACTGTTAAAAGCTTTCTCATGGCTAAGAGGGTATTAACTTTTTAGACAGTCTCAGCGTCTGAAGGATTTAAATATTTCTGAGGTTTCAGACTTTCAGATTTAAACAGGTAAAGGAAGAAGCTACACTTTTAACTGTTGTGTAACCCTCCAGGTAGCTTGCAAGCCATTTCATCAGTGCAGGGTGGAGAGCATGTTTATCTGCTACAAAAATGAACTTTAAGGTATACAGTTATTTTTCTTTGTTTCTGAACAAAGCTGTCAGCTGTCATAATGATACATTGTATGAATCTACTGCATGAATTGCTGCAAAAAAAACGGTGTTGTTCACAACTTGCTCAATACTTCTAGTAAGGAACAAATCCTCTCAGTAGTGGTCTTATTAGGGAGCTTGGTTAGGGATTTGTAAATTTTATTTGACATCTAAAAAGGTATTCAGACTGTACATTAAAAATCCTCAAGAAAAAAAGATAGTATAAGAAACTTAATTTTAGAGTATGTATTGATTGTTTCTTTAAGCTGAAAAATTAAATCCCAGCAGGAAGTAGACATTCATTATGCAGTCCCACTTTGAGAAAGTGTAGTGAATGTTTCAAAAAATGTTTCAAAAAGTTCAAAGGGCAATAGAATAAAAAAATGAAAATGCATATAGGAGAACCTATTTTATTGCAAGTTGTCTGGGGTATCATAATTTAAAATACCATGTTATGCTATTAAAACACAACAAAATTGTAATTTTTTTCAAGTAAAATTTAATACACAGCACTTTTCAAAAGATAAATCCAAAAGAGCTCATCTGTTGTAATCTCACTCAGCTTTTTTCAGCTAAAGGTTTTAGCAAATAGACACATTTGTTTGTTTGTTTGTTTTAATTAAGTTAACTAGGACCATAATAGAATTCCATGCAGTCTTTCAGTTAGAGTGAATGGAGTATAATATAGACACACAAACACACTACTTTCAGCAGAGGGTCCTTCCAATTCAAAGGTACAAACACATGGCCAACTTGCTTGAGTCAGTTTAATTCTACATAAATTCAGTAATTTTAGTTGTACGTGTTTCATTGTACAATTACAATGCTGAGGACATTCAGGATACAGCTTCTAGAGTACTTATCTCAATCCGTCATGCAGGATTCATCACAGATGGTCAAAGTGATGTCAGATACCTTTTCTAATGTAGTGCGTGGATTACAAAATTTGGTTTTCGTGCTGATGTTCCAGGTGGCTAATTTCTCCTTATACATAATGAAGTTCACTTCAAAGCTCTGTGCACTTCATTTTTGTGGTGTGTTTTCTTCATCTCTCATTTGCATATCTAGACACCCTTGTGCCATGACATTACTAAAGACATTTCTTAACTCAATTTGAAAACCACGGCACCTCTACAACCCTGTGAAAGTCAAGTTAAGAACTGCTGAGCTGAAAATACCTTTTTCCCAGGTCCCATTTTCACAGTCAATACCAGGAAGGCATAGTCATCAATGCTTATTTCCCCATTCTTCTCACCATTCTAATGCTTTGATTATACATTTCCATCTGCTCTATCATGCCACTACTCTGGACTTCTCTAAAGCTTATCTAGATTCTGTCATTGTTTTCTTTTTGTTTCTTTTCCCTAAGATGCTAAATTAAAAATATTTTATGTATTTCTACATGTAGTGCAACTCAAATATCACCTTAGGACATTCACTTCAAAGATGAAAGACAAAAAACAATGACAGCAGCTGCAGTCAACAGTATGCAGATAGCAGAAAAGTTACTACTAAACAATGATCAGTCTTTGCAGAGGTTTAGCTGATATGTCCATGTATAAAGAATTTGGCCACTAAGTACACCTTTAAACATTTAAGACATTTAAATCTGCTTGGATTCTAGTGCACTACAGATTTCACAAGTGGGTGGTACCCATATAGACCTTGCCAGAATATTTCTCCATCACTGCAAAGGCAGACTAACAAATTTCTCTTGTTCCTCCTTTACCAATATCATCCACTCTTAAAGAAAAATAACACTGGAAAACTTTTAAGCATAAGAAGCATGAGGTTATTTAACATTCTGGAGAAATGGGGGGAAAAACCCCACCTAGCAGAACACCTCTATAGAATGAAACTTCTTCTGGAAGTCCAGGAGTTTTTAGGTAAAAATCTCTTGGTCAATACAGCCATTTGAGTTATGTGCATTCCCACTTAACTTTCACTCACTATTAACAAACTAAGAAGATTTTCCAGTACCTGGAAAGGTTCCCCTCTTCTTAGATATGAATTAGTTTTAGTGAAACAGATGTTTTGTCTCATACAATAAAATTACTCATTTATATTCATAACTTACTTTTTTGAGTTCTTATGTGAATAAGTAAGAATTCAGGACCCCAGACTTATGCCATGTTATTCATACCAGCTTATCAGAAAATCACTGCAATCTACTGAGGCTCTTGGGGATCAACATCAGCTACATGTAGCAGATTTAGCACTTCACCAAATCATCAGCAATAGCCCTCATCCTGTCAGTTTTCATGACAAGAGTTTTGGAAGTATGTGTACCTATGATCAATCAATGAACTTGCTTTTCCCTTGCTAGAGGGGCAAAATAGCATATGTCAGCATGTCCAGGCTTCTTCCTTAACAGTAAACATGTTCATAGGTAGTGCCCAAAACTATTCTGTAATTAAATGTAAACATATGATTACTTGAAATCCAGACAGATCATTAACTGATGGAACATAGTTCTATTTTTCTGTTGTTCGTGTAAAATTCTGAGCTAGATAAGATTCAGAGTTGCCTACATATATAATCAAATAATCTGTGAAAGAGAACATCAGCTCCTGTCAATGTTCTTGAACAACGGAACCAATCCTTACTGAAACAGGCAGTATTTAAGTGATCACTTTGAAATATACAGTCTAAAAGTAGATGTATAACAAAAAGAACAATCCAATCTTGATTTCTTAATGAAAATTTAGTACTGTAAAAACCTCAGTAGAATCATATCTGCATTATTTGAGCTTCATTTTGGGAAGGGTTATGTATTATAAACCTTTAGTGAGTTGTAATTTCCTAGTACCCTTAAAAAGCTTGTTCTATGTATGGAAAACCTTTTATTTGTGAATATTAACCAGTAATTGATGTGAGTATGTTTTCAAGAGTAATAAAGGATATGCTGACAGAATAAAGTCTTGGAAGAGTTTCTACAAAGTCAACAACATTTTTTTTATTTGCAGTATCAAAGTTTGCCTGTGTTTCGTTGAAGAACGCGTAACATCCTTGCTCTGTGTACCCTGAGAAAAGCTTTGAGGGAAGTATCTGAAAGGGTGTCCTAGTTGCATTCTGATTCTAAGTCACTACAAAGTGTTTGAACTTTGATACTGGTAATTTTACAGAATTTCTGTAACTGCAGCTGCTCGTACAATGTTTGCTGATGGAAAGTTCTACACTACTGGAAGACAGATCTGCAATAATGTTAAAATTACTTCTAGTTTGTATTATTCTATTTTGGTAGCTTTTACAATAACCAAATGAGCAAAAATGCAGTGCAAATATAACTTGCATGCTTGTTGCAAACTTGTGGATTCTAGATTGCTTTTTTCAGCTAATACTAACTAGCTTTGCTCAGACTTTTGTCTTACAGGGGTGACTTTAAAATTATGGGAATGCTCAAGAGTTCTCTCTTGTGTGGTCTTATAGTGCTGAATAGATTTTTTTTATATACAGGTACATAAATATATATTTAGATCTCAAAAAAAAAGAATTTATTCTGAGCAATCAAATTTCATAACAAATACTTTTACTCTCCCTGCTGTTTTTCCAAGCTAGGTATCAGATATAAACATGTGTGACAGATAATGAACAACATACTGATGCTTTAAATACTGAAAAGTACTGCCACAGGAACAAAACCTTCAGGGAAACCATCACTGAGTTTGTCAAAGAGTTGGTTTTGTTGCCAAGATACCTACTGCAGCTTCAGTATTACTGGGAATTATACTGTCAAAGCAGGGGAAAGCTCACATTTTTTGAGATGTCAAGCAAAACACTTTTCCACCAGACACTTTGCGCTTGAATAAAAATACAGTAAATAAAACTCCTCACTGACTTCAGCTTGTTCTATATGCATAGTTAATGCTAAAACCTTTTTACAGGAACTGTGAGAAGGACTAATTTTTTTTTTTCCCTCACTGGGAATACTTTTCTCAAATGAATACTTACTTGAAAACATTCTTAAAAGATGTTGTCCTAAATTTCTGTGAAAATCTCTGAGCAAGTGCACTGGGCAGTTCACTGTTTTCCTCAGGCTCAAGGGCCACTAAAATTCAAATCCACTCCTTATGAGTTTTATATTTTGTGGATCCATTAAATATTTTCTAATAACAGTCTGTCTTCCCTTTTCAGCTTTTGAGTAGCTCCATAAAAATGGTATTAACAAAGGCACTTTTTGCAATTTAGTATCAACAGGGCTTTTTTTTTTTTTTTTGTCTTGCCTGAAAAACAGTGGAAAAAAGTATAGAAGCAGCCTGACAGTTTAACAAATTTTGTTGGAATTGTTTGTAGACTAAACTGTGACAGAATTTATATACTAGTACCTTTGTATGCCTAACAACTCAGTATCTAGGAGATAAAAGTACTCACTTGGCTTTACAAATAAACTTTGTAAAATCAGTATTGTTACTGTTTCTCATCAACAGTTTTGTAAATGGCATTAAGGAAGAATTTGCTTTTCAATTTTATTTTTTTAAGTCAATTTAAAATGCACATAAGCACTCTAATTTGCATCATCATAGATCTTCCGAAACCCTGAAAGGTCATTGTTTCCGACATGGTCGCCTTTAACACTTGAAAATTTTAAAATTGAATTGTTTTGGTAGAGTTTATAACTGCATAGTTCTATGCATTAAAAGCTCCAGGACTTGATTTTGCAGCTTTTTTTGTATTAAACAAACAGAAAGTACTTGGAGGGTGTTGGATTTCAACAAAAAAGTGAAATCTTTTCAGTGCTATTGAATTTTACTGTGTGATGACTTTCTAAACAACTAAAAATACTTTTACCTTGTTTTCGACATAATCAAAACTCTTCAAGGACGTTTCGAAATGTCTGTGTGTATGTGTGTGTGTGTGTGTTAAGAGATTTGGCATACAGTGGCCATGTGTTAAAAAGATTCACTTTGCTTAGTGGGTTGATTTCCCTTTGTGAGCTCCTCACCTCACCCCACCAGCAAGGAGCTGCAAGGAGACAACCAGGAGAGCTGACCCCAGATAATCAAGGGAATATTCCATACCACGTGGCATAATGCTCAACATATAAAGAGAAAGGATGAAGAAGGGAGTGGAGGGGAGGTTTAGACTGATGCCATCAGCGTATTGAATAAATACTCTCAAGAGTTTTCCTTCTCAGAAACAAAAACCCCAACAGAATTTTCAGGGCATCAGACTGAGTAGTTTCTTCATGTTCATCTCCTCAGAGAAAACTAAAGGCTTTTAAAGATGGTTCTATTGTGTGCAGATAGGAAGTGTCTATTACAATACAAGCAAACCTATTTGACTTTTTAAACAATCAAAATTTAAAGAAGTATGAAGCTGAGTGGAATGAGGATGTATTTATAAACAAGTTTCCTACTGTCCTTCAAAAAAGTTGTTGCTGCCAGGCAGTTCAGCAGTTTTCTGCTTTTCAGTAAGTTCTGTGTGGTTCCATATGGTCCCTGAAGTTTATTTGGGAGTGCTTTCAGTCCAGGCTGCTTCGCTTTGTAGGACCAATGAATGAGTAGTGGAAATTGGCAAGGGCAATGTGCACATGAAGCTCATAGGGAGCAACCGACAAGAAGGATATAGGGAGCAATTCTGCTGCTGCAGAGAAAGCTGAACATAACATAAAAGGGACTGGACAGCTGCCTTTGATCTACCTATATCTATTGGCTAGATCAGTCGAGTAAATCAACCAGTTCTATTGGCTGAGGGAATCAAGAAACTGTTACTGCATTTCTCTTAGTTAATCAGAAAAGTGAAAATGTCTTCCTGGGCCAGCCAGAACAGCATGTGAAGAAGTTAATATGTGAGCAATCCCAGCAGAGAGTATGAGAACTAAATATCCAACAAAAGGGACTTTGAGCAGAGCAATGGGCTGCTTTCCTGTCAAATGGGAACATCCAGTGGTCTGACAATGGCCATATTATACAGACAGTGGACATCAGGCTTGTACTATAATTCAACTATATATGGCCATTGCTGCACTCAGCTAAGTGTGGTTTGAGGCATTGCTGCATTTCTCGGCTAAATCGAAATCTCATGAAACTCCAAATAGTAAATGTTATGTTATGCATCAAACACTCCACATGTAGAACACCTGCAAGAACCTTGTCAGGGCGTACTGGACTGGGATATGCTGTCGCTCTGCTCTTCTCTACAGCCTTTCTCTGTCTTTTCCTCTGCTTAAATTACAGACTTTTAGCACACAGTGCTCCTTTCAATCAGTGACTTCTTTATAACATAAAAAACAAACCAAAAAAAGATATACAGTCTGTTTTGTCTGAGATATAACCTTTTAGAGCTCTTTTTTTTTTTATATTTTAGTATAATTTAATTAGTCTATCTGAAGTGGGTTAAGGTATATCCAATATAAAGTTCAATCACTTTGAATTTCCATAAACTTCAAAAGAATAGTGTCAACCTACACTGAAGCTTTGAGTACAATTGATTGAAAGGCTGAAAATTAAAATTTAATAATTCTCATCTATTATGTTCTTTGCAAGAAATAAAATAATTAATATTAATGTTATGATGCCTATTTTTCAGTAATGACAAGTGAACCTTCTGCTCATCAAGAAAATTATAAATATATGAAATTATGTCAACAGTATTACATATATTTGGAAATTATAAATAAAGTTAATAATTTGTTATATGAAACAAGCTTATTGGGGTAGTGGTGGGAAAAGTGATTAAAAAGCTGTGTCATTTAAGCATATCACACAAAATGGGACAAAAATGCTGTCTTGCCATGCTGATGTAAGAAGACAAGTGACCTATTTCACAGCAATTCAGCTCCCCTTACATCTTGCCAAGAATGAAGATGGATTTCATCTCACTTAACTTTATCTGTACAGAAGTTGAATATCTCACTTAAATTAAACATATAAGCTGCTTTCATAATTAGTGGCAGCAGTCACACAAGGTGAATTTTTCTTCCAGATACTTTCATTTCCTTATCTCCATTAAAACAGTGTGACTGACATGCCATAGCTAAACTCCAGAAAAATAGCATTGTTTGAGGTGAATACAACCTTCAAAAGCCTCTGCATCTGTGTTTACCAATGTTGTAATTATGTAAAAATAGAAAATATTTTTCTATTGAAATTAACCAAAAGATAACCATTACAGATAATAGAGTTCTGTTAAAAATACTTCAGTGTAAACATCTGTGATAGTTTGGTCCTGGCTCCCTGCCAAATGCCCAAACCCACAGTGGCAATCCCCCTTCCGCTTCCCTTTTCCCTCAGGGCAAAGGAAAAGAAATATAAAAACTGAAGGGCCTGAAATCAATCTAGTTATATAAAAATATATATATTTATGTATATTACAGTTATATACAATGAGAATGTTATGTACACAGTGAAGGGAATCCAAACACCCCCCAAAGGGAAAGGGAAAGGGGAAAAAGGAGAAAAAGGGAGAAAAAGGGACACGGAACAAATGTACGCTATTAAACCTGGGAACTAACAAAATAATTGGTAAAACAATTCTCACCACATTCTTTAGAGAAACAAGATCAGAAGGCCAACCCTCTCCAACCTCCCGCATGGCAGGACCAACAGCCGCTGCAGGCCTCAGCTCCCGGATAAGCGAGACCAATGCAGGGACCCACTGCTCCCAAACCTCACCAGAACAGAAGAGAGCGCGAGGCCTCTAATCTCACTCTTATTTATACCCCGATTTACGTAAAAATCGTATGGAATATTGGGTATATGGCCACTTCCGATCACCAGGAAGGCCTGGACCAAAACTATCACAACATCCATGTGCAAACATGGTTTATAGCACAATGTACTGTTATATGACTTTTTCATTTTTGTTGAACCATGGAAGTCAAGACTGTCTGCTTTCACTGTAAATGCCACAGACTTCATGATTGTTTTCTGGTTGTTATGTATATGCACTACCATTCCATATCTTCTCAAATCACTTTTGACTAATTTGCCCAATATACAGATACTGATATGAATCTACATCTACAGCTCAGGACATCTCTTTATAATTCATTACATATCGAGCCTAAGAAGTATTAGTAGAATGTCACATACAAAAATTTCAGGTAAAATTCAGTTTTAAATAATACATTCAAACAAGAAAAATGTTAGAAAAGAAAACAAAACACCAATAAACTAGTCATTTTAATACTTTGTCCTTTCGTCATATAGTGAAAACTGGAGTAAATGTGAAATATTCATATGTATAATATGGCAAAATTTCTTTCTGACTTCAACAAGAGAACAGTTTAGTCCTTGAAATGCAAATATTAATAATCCTTGTAATACTTCTTCATTGTGCAGCTGTGCTGATTTGCCTACATGACCCAGGATCCAAAAATCTGAGGAAATGAGTAGGCCACCAAAATACATTATTGAGCTCATGTGTAAAGAAAGCAAAAAGAAAAGCAAGCCAATCATGAATAACAAAAGACAGTATTTTTAAATACTTTAACACTACAGTTGAAAATCACATCTTAAAGTTTGCTGTCCATCAACGGCAACATGGGATAGCAGACTGAAGGAATGACAGGACAAACTTCTTATGATGAACAAATGGATTGTTAGGTACAAGGCTCCATAAATTGTTTAAATTCAATATTGAATTACAGTTGACATATAATCACTCTGTTTGTCTATTATGCATCCTAAATAACTTTTCAGACCCTTGGTTTGAAGTAGTTGAAGAAGTCAAAGTAGGAGAACTTGAAGACAAAAAAGGTTTAATGAAATCAGTGGTCAATATAAAAGAGTTACAAATAAAAGCTAGTGAAAAAAAGCTATTTTTTTTTCTGCAAAAATGAGCAAGTCACAGCATGTACTGTTATTTGGTTATAAAAACTGATGAAAAGTATATGAGGAAAAAACCCAAAAAGCTACTTAATCTATTTCCATTTTCTCTACTCTTGCTTATTTTCTTAGCAGAAAGTAATACTACTATCATTAAGAAATAGGTATATTTTTTCTTCTGTAATTTTAGTTTTGCTGAGATTCCAGGTTGCATATTCTTCTTTGTACAAGATAACATAAAGATGTGTTCAGAAATACTCTTGTTTACCCCTTGCCATTGTAAGGGGAGGAAAATTAAACAATATGACACTATTAAGTTTGATTTATGAAGTGGGACAAGTGGGAAATAGAACTGTGTCAGCAAAAAGTTTTGCACATGCTCTGGTATACTCTCCCATACACATGCACACATACATAACACATTCCAGCTCATTAAGACAAACCCCGGTAATGCCACAAGTAAAGGATCATGGCCTAGCCTGGAGAAACGTAATATTCGCTCCCTCTAGTGTCTGTGTCAGGATCTTGGCAGGGCTGGGCACTGACCTCTCAAGCCTACTTCTGGAATTGTTGGATGCCTGTGTGACAATGTTTCCCGTCTCTGTGACTGTGTGTGTTTATATATATTCAGTGCTGACATTCTCAACCATATCCAGGTGTTGGCTGTCAACCAAATCAGTTCACAGCAATATCATTGTCCTTACTAAAGGTGCCATAAAGCTAAAGATCAGTGATAGTTTGAGAAATTCAAGCTATAATTCTAGAAACTATTTCATAATTCCAAACTGATGTCAAGATTAAGACAGGTTTTCTCACTCAGTCTTGCAATAAGCCATTAGACCCACCCACATTGCTTCAATGAAGTTCATTTTTCCATTATTTTAGTAATAGTTTTGGTATACCTTTTGCATAAATGCCTACAAACAAAGCTATGTTTGCTTTTAGATTCTGCGAAAAGCATGCAAATTTTATATTTTAATCATGGATACATTGACATCTTGTAGCAAGCTAATGAAGGTAATCTGAACCCAATTATATTAGGATTTAAATATTTCAAGGAATAGAAGTTCATGGAGGTTTATTCAGACCATACTGTCACTTATCTCAGAGAAAAGCTATAGAAACACACTTTGGAAGAATGGTGTGTTTTGCTTCTGCTTCTAATAAACTGCAGTTCAGATGCCTCAGATTAATACCAATACCAACATTTGTAAAAAAGGGGAAAAAAAAAAAAGCAAACTAAAAGTATCCCTTGAACAACTTTTTAGTTCTCTATAGTTTCGGGGTTTTTTAAAGTGTTTATCCATAAGGACGGAAACAATGAACCAAGAAAAACACTCAGTAGTAATTCCCCTAGAGTAGTTGTCTATTTGATCATAATGAGTACTTCATTGAGACAACATCTAAATTGAGTTGTTTTTTAACAAGGGAATTAAAAAAACAAAAACAAAACCAAACCAAACCAAACCAAACAAACAAACAAAAACAAACCAAAACAAAGCAACACACAAAAACCAAACCAAACCCACAACAAAAAGAAAACTGAACAAAAAACTTGACACATTACTTGATTACTAAGGACATAAGGAGTGATACTCAGCTCACTTAAAATCAGACATCTATATCTGATCTAGCCTCTCTAAACAGGATTCAATCACTTTAATATATATGTTCAATGTAATTTTTAATTCTCTGCAGTGTTTCTCCTGGGTTCCCTCATGACTTCAGCCAATCTCATCTTTCAGAGCCTTACCTGCCATCCTCATGAAGGCGGCATTTCAGGTGCCCCCAAATTCCAAAACTTAAGTACCATCTAAACACATTTTCTTTTCCGATAGCTGCCAGAACGTCGTGTACATTTTAGAGGGATAATTGTTTTTTGAACTATTGTAGATATCTGCCTGAGCAGGATGACATTACAAAGGCCATTCTTTGACCAATAGAGTTGTAGTTTTTAATTTCCTTTCATAAGCATACATGAAAAAGCAATCCAGAATTCAATTCTGCAAGCTCCAAAGTAAAAACTATGCCTGTTTTCGAAATAATTTCATGCCAATTTAGTTTTAGCAATAATATTAGAAGTATATAGTTTACGTATGGTGAAAGCTGAGAAGGAACAGTTGTATTCTAAAACCTTCTTGCAGAAACATATTGTTATTTAGGTCTGCTAAGGAACACAAAGTTTTGGAAGTCTGTTTTTTAGTCTATTAAGGTCTTTATTCAAGCATTGTTATGAAAAATACTTTGGGAGTGTTTCAAAAAACCAGGTAAAGTCATTACAAGACTTTTATTAAGCAAGTAACACTAAATTAGGTGATATTTCTTTCTAAAATCATTTCTATTTCTTTCTAAAATCTAAAATCTTTCTAAATCTAAAAGCTAAAAAATAAGTTAGTTTTTCCTATTCGTGATGGTAATGCAGCAGATTTCTTGAATTTGTTTTCAGAATTCACATTTAAATGAATCTGCATATGGCAATGAAATATTTAAACTTTAGGATGTTCTTTTTAAGGAAGACCAGTGTTAAAATATGACAAGTATACTTGAATGAAAAGTGGTAAGAGATAAGATCTAACTGACAGCTGTACAATAGCTTTTATTTCCAGAGCCTGGTGAGTATATTATTCATTTTCACAGCTTCATGGCTAATAGAGTTTAAAAAGAAATGCATAATCCACTTAGCCTAAGGTTGGCATAGGTGGCCTTTGTCCAGTATTCTGATTTTCTGATATTTTACCCTAAGAATCAGTGATTATATATTTATTAATTTATTATTATTATTATTATATATTTAAAAGGAAAGTGGTAATAGATTCTTCCCAATTCAGGGCTATGAAGATTACTAGAGGGATGGAACAACTCTTCTAGGAGGAAATACTGAGATGGTTCTTGCTGTCCAGCCTAGAGAAGAGAAGGCTCCTGGGTGACCTATTGCTACCTTCCAGTACCTGGGGGCCTACAAGAAAGACGGAAATGGAATTTTTACAAGGGCATGTAGAGATAGGACAAGGGGTAATGGTTTTAAACTGAAAAAGCATAGGTTTAGGTTAGATATTAGGAAGAAATTCTTTCCTGTGAAGAGGGTTAGATACTGGAACAGGTTGCCCAAAGAAGTTCTTAACACCTCTTCATTGGAAGTGTTCAAGGTCAGGTTGAATGGGTCTTTGGGCAACCTGGTCTAGTGGAAGATGTTCATATCTGTGGAGAGGGTGGTTGGAACTAGGTGATCTTTTAGGTTCCTGCCAACCCAAACTATAATATGATTCTATGATTCAACTTTGTACATGGGTAACATGAATAATTTTTTTTGGCACATGGATAAAATGTGTTTTTTCTTTTTTCTTTCTTTCTTTTTCTTTCTTTCTTGTCAGTCAATAGCTGTTTTTTTTTCTTTTTTGTATCATAATTTTTTATTCATTCAGGTAATTCTGAGAAGCATGTATTAGTAATGACAAAGTGAAGTCAGATGCCAGGAATACGTTATTACCTGCCTCTCCTCAGTTTTTACTTTTATCTTTAAAAAGAAATTGCTTTAGGAGTAGCTTTCTCTAATAAGTAAATATATTTTGAGAGATCTATTGCTTTCCTCCACTCCTTAATAGGGTTTTCTTCTTCCTGCTTAGCACTTTTTCTTTGACAGAAGAGTAACTACTCCTTGGTGTTTCAGATTCTATTACTGACAGAGACAGAGATAGGAGGAGACACAGAGAGCACCATCTCAATTCCCTAAGCCATCTGTTGCTTTTCCAGTCCTTTTAGGAAATGTGTATTGCACAAAAACATTCGTGTCTGTAGTTCCATATTTGTTAGTGCTATACTTGCACAACGTAAAAGACAATATAGCAAACAGTATATCCAAACCTAGAAAAAATTGTGTGAGAATTCCTTTCCTTAGGATTTGTCAATTATTGTGAAAACTAATGAGATTCTTATTTAATTTTAAATGGATATATTAACTGTCCATTTCTTATTTAGTGCTTTGTCCCTGACCAGGATTTGATTGATTGACTAATTTCTCATCAATCTCAGTCTATTGTAGATTGCATTTTACTTAAAATACAAATTAAAGCTCCATCTATCATGAGCTATGAAGTCAAGCAATTTTTAGATTTATTAATGAGCTGAACTAGACTGTTATCCTTGTTATCCTTTCTATTGTTAAGAGGGGGAAGGGAGAATTTAATGATAAATATACCATTACTACATTTCTACTGTTACCAATGGTCAGTGTTTTTTCTCTGCAAAAACTTTTCTTCTTATTTTTTGTGATATGTTTAGCAAAAGCTCTGCTTGACTTGACTTTTTCAGTTAATTTTACTCAAGTTGGAGAGATACTGTCTGTTACCTACCTCAAAAAAGGGACAGTTCAAATAAGAGCAGTGACGTTTTATTGCCCAAATTTGATTTGGTGGTGGCACCAGACTTGAAGAGAAGAACTGTTCGGAGGATTAGATTTGCGAGTGTTTAAGCCATTTGACTATTAAATGAAAAAGGCCAGCCACTTGAAGAAAAGAAGAAATGGAGCAGCTGCCTGGTTCCCCAGTGTTCATGGGGGAAAAGTCCTCTTAATATACCACTTTTTGTGCTTTTTCTAGGCAGAACTTTCCTCCTGTTCTCTTTTTTGGAATGAACATCTACTAACAGGATAAGGGTTTTTTATATATTACCTGTGGGTTTTGTTAGCATAACTACAGAATCTTCCTTCTTCCGAACTGAAGTACTTGTTACTCAAGATATCTGACCTGTTCCAACATTGGTTTGATAGAATTAGGATCCTAATTATGTTCTTTTTTAGCTATTGTGGAACAAAGAAATTTTGACAAACTGCGATAAGTGTCCTAAGTAATGTGTATCAATGTAGAATTGAAGTATTATAACAGGAAAAGCAGACAGCTTGAACACATCAAACTCAATCATATATCTTAATTCATAATATGTCAGACACTGATAGAGTCATGCCACAAAAAATAGAAGACTTATTCTATCACACAACCTTTACATGTTTTATTTACAATTAATGTTAATAGATACTAATCTGACATTTACTACAGTAGAAATTAAGGAAAAAATGCAGAAAAAAGAAAACATCTCTACTTTGAAGTGTGATAAATCTGATTTAAAAAGAAACATGGGGGCTTTTTTGTTTTGGGTTTTTGTATGTGTGTACCTGAAGAAACAAATATTGCCTTTCTCAACAAAATGCATCAAATGCAGTAGAAAGTCAAAAGTAGCATGACTCTTGTAGCTGGAAAACATTACGGTTGATAAAAGATCTTCCTTCAACACATACTAGGTACATACTCTCTTGTGTGGCAACTACAGGATTAAGGTAATTAAAACCAAGAAAAAGTCCTGAAAGAATTGGGTCTGAACTTTACTGTTGACATGAATTATGGGATCAGCAGCCAGTTTAATGAGTTTACTGCGACTTTTCTTTGAGGCAACAGCAGCATCCAGTTGCCAATTACGCTCAGCCTAGATATATGGCTCATAGACTGTTGATGTAGAATAGTGTTTTTAAGTATTCTCAGTTTTTATCCTATTGTGAAAGGAGCACACATGATTTAAGGTGGCAATATCAGCAGTTTTGGTATGTCTCTGCATAAATTCTTTATAGATTTTAACTTTTGCTTTCCTCTGTGATATGTACAGCATTGATGTAGCTGAAAGAAGTCATTCAGGACAGCTTTGTGACTTTCAGCTTTACTTCATTAAGTTTCTGTTTATTGACACAAACTCAGGTATGCAATTCAGACCACTGTTTGGTGTACATAACCTGTGGGGTCTTCAGGCTGAATCCCATACATAGATGCTGTATCAAATGCAACCTTAATCTATTGGAGAGCTGTCACATGAACTTGATATGTTATTTAGGGGTTATCAATACTGAATGTAGATAGAATTACAATAGTCACCAGAGAACATAAATGATGTTTGATGATTTATGTGTATTTCCAGGGTGGGGAGAAAATTCTTTCTTCCAAATACATAAAGGAAGCATTGAAATAACCTATTCTGCATAGAAAAAAATCTGAATGCTAACTATGCACAAGTCACAGTATAGGATTAAAGAATTTATCTTGTGTTCCACAATCTTGCATTAAGAAGATTACTCCAGGAAAAGGGAAGCAGCTGAGAAATTATGTGATTGCTTTTCTTTGTCTTAATAGTATTTTATTTTCAGAATTTTCCTCCCAGCTTTATACAAATCACATCTAGGCTGCATACCTTCTCAACAAAATACAGTATATTTTTGGAGAGGTCTTTGAAAAATTGTTTTCACATGTCAAAGACACGGCTTTTGCAGAGTGTGTTTGATTCATTGGAATAAGCACTGTTGCAATGACAGTATATGTGTTTTATACTTAGAAAGGAGGATTCTTCCACACACATATGGTGTGATTTTTAGTGCAAAAAACATAAAATATGAAAAAAAACACCATATGATCTTTCAGTGAGAATATTGTGCATGGATTCTTGTCTATAGGCTATAATGACCATAATTATTTGCATAGTATTCAATGAAAAAATTTAATGATGGGTCATGAGAACTGAGAGTTCTGTGTACTCCTTCACTAGGCAGGCATGAAATATGACAACATTCATAAAGGTCACTGTAGGCAAATCACTTCATTCCTCTGCAGTGGCAGTATATGTTCTGACATCAGTTATGGGCATGATGTTCTGTAGAACCAAGACAAGATTTAAGATAAAAGCATTTTGGAATATTAGTCTCACACAATAGTAATATACAAATGTAGATATACACATGCAAGCATATTGAATCTATCATGAAAATTTGTCTTGCCCATGATAACTATGGCCTCCTTTCTCTCTTTAAGAACTTTTCTCCTGTGCTTATTTCCCTTCATTGTGTGAAGTTTTTGCACTTCAAAAACACCCTTTAGGTATGAAGACCTTAAATACCTTGGCCTTGCGTGCTTTCATTTCCTTCATTTTCATACACCCAAGTTTGAGACTTTAATACCTATATTCATTTCCTAAAATATGAGGACTGGTTTGTTGCATGGAGACACAGGTCAGTCTGCCCACATTTAGTTTGCATTAGCCAAATAGTAAAGACCAAGTGGATGGATAAATTGAATAACAACATTCTAACTAAAAGATCAAATACAAGGGTTTATTAAAACATTATGACTCTGTGTACTAATTAGTGATTGAAATATTTGGGTTTTCTTTCTTCAGCTTTAATTTGCTCAAACTTTGCCATTTCAATATTCCTCAGATTGTTACCACAAAGTAGAATTAATAAAGATATTTATGTAGTCACAGCTTACTTTTTAAGTTTAATTTTTTGTTGTGTTTTTTTTTTGTTGTTGTTCTTGATTTTGTTTTGGGTAGGGGAAGTGGAGGGCAGAATGATGCTTGGGTCTTAGTTTTTATTTTGGTGGGTTTTTTATTTGTTTGTTTTTGTGGTTTTGTTTGTTTATTTGTTTGTTTTGTTTTAAGCTCATATTTTTAGAATAAAGAGAAACTTCATCATAAACCTAAAATTTTACTTTGGTAATTTTCTTTCTTCATTCATGTTATGAATGTATTCTGTTCCACTTATAAGAAAAGCTATTTCAGAAATATTCAAAAATAACCCCTAAAGCATTTAATCTTCCATAACTTTATATTTAACTTAAAGTGGTTTTGATTTTCTTTTGCTCAGTACTGCATACAGTAACTTCTTTCAGTGCAAAATGGATTTGAAAGTCTACTAAATCAGAATGTTAATATTTATACAAAATATGCCATCAGCCCTCTCTTTAGGTGACTGTTATGGTAAAAGATACAATTTAAACAGTGTCTCCATTTATTTTCTTGAGAAGATCATCCCAAAATCATTTGATAGACTGCTTCTTAGAGGTCTCAAAGTAAAAATGTCATACCACAAATTTGTAATCTTTTCATACTGTATATTTAATTAAAATAATTCTCAAATTAATAACTACTCTGCCACTGGTAACTTATTATATATGACAGAACACCATTAATGCTTTAAATTGGAAAAACAAGGGGAATAATAAAAATTGAAATCTAAGGCAATTTTATCTAACTTTTAATGAACTTAACTAGAATTAAGAAGAAAATAAGGGACTAGCTAGCTATCCACAGATCAAAAAAATTCTTCCTTGACATGTGAAGAGTAAGGACTTAATTTGTAGACATGAATGTTAAAATATACATTATTTTTGCCACTTATAATAAATAAAACATAGGAAAAGAAACCTGTTCAGGTTTTTCACCTAAATAAATATTTCTTTATATGAATATGTTTCAGAAATGCATTGTCTGCCTGTACTTATTTATGGAGGTGAGAAGGTCAGGGTTTTTCTCAAGCTCATCTGTTGACATCAGCAGTTATTCAGAATTTATTATGTTTCATTTTATTTTGTAGGTACTCCCTTCAGTGACTGAGTATTAATTTTACACTAAAGACATTAAGAATTCGAAAGCTGCAACATTTCTACAGACTCTGAAGTTACTTCATCTGTTCTACAAAAGGTGTTGAAATCTTCACCAGAGGCACAGAGGGAAAACAACTTGCAGTATCAGCAGGAATGTAAAATTCCTGCTCATGGGAGTAGTCTGTATTTCCTGTTTGCTGAAACTGAAACAGCACAGACTTGCATATCTTAACCATGTTGGCAAAAAGAAGTTCTGCTGTTTTTTAATTGTTCAAGTGGAAGTACAACATGCTGTAAAACTGGAGAATGAACACCAACTTATAAGGAATTATTATTGCTAGCTTCACAGCTTTGGTAACGAGAGTTGGTGCATCTATGGATAAGAAGTCTAGTATGCTGTGGCAAAAAAACCCCAAACCATACTGACTAGAAAAAGAGCCTAATTCAAAATTAATTCTTTATTTTTTAAGTTGTGTCAGGGTGATTACTTCCTTAAGAGGGACACTCCTTAGGAAAGGCTGGAAGTCTCTAGTTGTTTTATTTATTTCAAGGGAATTCTTTACATAAATAAATTACAAAAAGAGGAAAGGCAACCTATTGTTATTTAAAACATCCATTTTTGAGGGGTAAAGTCACTAAAACTCTGTTTTCTTCTGGTGAAAAGTATTTTGCTACTCAGGAGGAAATTCCCTCATCTCTGCTTTAATTCTGTGGTCATTTGAAGTACTCTATGTGTCACCTAAAAAATCCACTGCGCAGGCTAGAAGGCCTTATCTGCATATGCGGGTAAAGACCTTCCCTGGCTCTTCGTTCGTGAAGACTGGCCATTATTCATCATAGTAATCATTAATTAAAACTAGTTCAGTCTAATCAAAATAAGTGTGGACAAAATATTGCACAAGATGTAATGAAAAATCTACATCATCTCCATAAAACACGAGAATAAACCCAGTAAAAAATCCCAATGTTCCTTTCAACAAGGAAAAGAAAAATTAAATATAAATATTTATGAAGCTTCAATATATTTGGAGAGAAGGATTGTTTATTTCTAATGTATTTTACTTAATAATCATTTGCTGTGATTCTGTTCTGTGTGTAGAATGACTTACATATATTTAGTGAATGCTTAATTAAGAACTTTATCTGTGAGCGGACATCCTCTTGGTTGACTTGGGAGATTTCATTTAGATCAGATCCCTCTTTCTTGTATTTATATACAAACAGGAATTCAAGTTCAAAAGAAATAATTTGTGCTAAGTTAAGCCATCTTGTGTATAATACTAAACAGAAGGAAAACCAACTGAAAAAATAACCCAAACAAAGCCAATAAACCCAAAATACACAATAACAGAATATTTGAGATTGGAAGAGCTCTCTGACTATCAGTCTGTCCAATTCCCCTCAAAGCAGAGTCAGCTGCAGCTGGGTTCAAAGGACCATGTCAAATAAGTTTCTAAATATTTCCAAAGGTGGAGGCTCCTCAACCTCTGTGGGAAAGCAGTCTCATTGCTTAATAGCCCTCACAATGACAAAGTCATTTTCTGTAATGTTTAAAAAGAATTTCTAGAAATTCAGTTTGTGCCTCCTTTCATTTTGCTGAATAATCAGTGAAGGGTCTTTCTTTGTATTCTTAAATTCCCCACATGAAGTATTTCACAATCTGTTAAGTTCCCCAATCTTTCTCTTCTCCATTCAGAACAATTCCAGATCTCTCAGCCTTTTCTGATATGCCAGAATCTCCAGTACATTAAAATGATCAGCAGTAAATTTTAAGGCAATTAAATCTATCTTTCAATAATCAAAACCTGTGTAATTTTCAGATACTTACCAACTATTACTATTGATGAAGTTACTAGCACTTCAAAGGGTTTTAAGTACACCTGTCTAAAAAAATTGGTGTCAATAGCCAGGTGAAAATATTAATTTTAAATTTACTTCACAGCAAGCATATCACATAAATAGCTGTATATATATATACAAGTAAATAAGTATACAAAAGTGTAAAGTGTAAGTGTATTAAAAAATTCCACTTGATGTATTATTCATTAGCAATAAGCACAACTATTTTTGGTACTATTTTACTCAGTTAAATCTGAGGGTTTATACTGTATTCCCCTTATCAGCATGGACATTTCCACAAATTATTATATCACTGAAAGGAAATTTTTACTAAACTGCAATCACGTAAAATATGGGTGAACTCAGAAATTTTCAATCAGAATTTTCTTTTGAAATTGAAAAATTATATTTTGGTAAATAATAACTCAAAATGGTGAAACATTCCTAACTATGTGAGTAATATAGCCGTTATCATTACCACATCATAGCAAGTGGCAAGATACTAATCTAATGCGTCTGATATAAATTAAGACAGTTCGGAAGTTTTTATTTTGAACTTAACAACAATGTCAGTTACATTACAAAATGAAACTTTGGAAGTGTATAATCAAGTGCACTTAATTACATGGTTGTTCACATAAAGTGCAGTTCAAAAGTTTTTTAAATATTTCTAAAGCTGACTTTGTAATGAAGTTACTGTTTAATTGAGGACAATATATTGCAATTGAAATTGTACTCCACTTACTATCTTCTTAGTTTCACTGTCTTAGATGTGTCTTCTTCATTTTGATGAAGTATGTACATAAACAATTCATCTTCCTTGCTTTCCTGCAGACAAAAAACGTTGCCCCCATGTAAACACTGCAAAACTGCTACCATTTTTTGAACCACTTACATTATTATTATTTTCTATAATTGCTGATATGTCTTTATCTCCTTCACAGGAGACAGAGTACTACTGCATTCTGTTCAGCAACACTGAAAGCCAGCCTGTAGCACTGTCTCCAGGATAAGCAGCTTTTCATGTAAATAAAACTGACCCTTACTCTGGCCAAGAAAACCATCTTGCCCAATCAAATTTCCTGGGCAATTAACCTTGATGTTGCTTTTTTTTTTCTCTGATAGGTCTTGTAATTAATGTTTCCTAGTCTTTTGTATTTTTTTAGTGATTCTTCAAATGCTTTCCCTGATGTTTTTTTTTTCTTCTTTTTAATATTTCATACAGATTTTCTTTTCCACTTCTTCAGCACCATCATGTGGCACCCACTTCACTGATATATCCTTATAAATTATGGCAGCAAACACCTCCTCTTCATTTATCTTGCTTGGTTTTTACAAATTTTCATAATTTTCAAATTGAGTAGTATTTCTGGATGAACATTCTTCAGCTTCCACATGTATGTAACTGAATTTCTCATTAAGCAGCTACTCACATACAGTCTGAGAATTCACCCTGTGATTCATTCAGAAAAAAAATCAATATTAACTTTTTCTTTACTTCCTTACACTGTAAGCACTTACGCTTTCAAGGTAAGCACTGTGAAAATCTTGGCATTTTGCTTTCTGTAATGTCTGAATTATTGTGGCTTTTATTCTCCATTCTCACCAGATATGTGAAATATCATTAATAGATTTGTATTCAGAAAGGAACAACAAGCTGAGATTAGTGTTCTTTTATTTTGCACACTCACAAAATCCCATAGCAGGGGAAGCCCTGGGAGCACCCTGCAAGGAGACAGCAGGGAAGACCCAGGCCTAGCAGGTCATTTGCTCATGACTGAGGCTTCAGTGGTTGCACATTTCTAAGGTGTTTTCCCCAAAGCAGATTTGCATCATCTGTGCCATAAATGTTCAGTGATAAAGCAATTTATGAATATACCAAATACAGGCACTAAATATGGATTATTTTACCTTTATTCCACACATCTGTGCATAGCAATATTATCTGCCTTTTGTCTGTATATTTGCCAAGCTCCCAAGTAGTTGGACATCCAGCTGCAAACATTTTGCTAGAGAACTGAGTGAATCAGTCAACATGACCTACTCCTTCTTGTAATTTTTCTCTTATACTCTATGCCCACTAAACCAATATAAACCTGAAAATAGTGTGCTTCCTTCCGTGCTCGCATTCCTCTAGTACTACTTTCATACCTTAAAATAATCAGCTGTGTTGCAAAGATTGCTTTTTTTTTTTTTCACTCATGCTTTCATGGGCTTTGGATTCTGCCATTTTGAATTTTAACATTTAGACAGAGTGGAGAAAAATACAAATGTTTACAAGAATAAAGGCTATCTAACTGTGTAGTTTCTTATTACCTGTTTTATTGTTCATACAGGATGTTATACTGCAAGGAACATTACCAAATTCAATGTGGTATATATGCAGAGGAATATTTGACATCCCTAAGAGTTCGTTTGATTCTGATTATCATACTCCTGACAAAAATAAATGGGATTGTAGAGAAAGGGAAGTAGTTCACTAGTACTGTAATGATTAAGATAACTTTGAATAATAATGAAAAATAAGTATATATTTATTACTTGTCAAAAGACTAAGAACAACATGCGCAGGTCTGACTTTTTAAAATTTTAAATCAATAAAAATATGAGTAAAAATAATATCAACTTTGGGTTTACATTGAGATAGCTGATTATGGTTTAGAGCTGCTTGCTTTAAGCTGCTTCCGTGGGGCAATATTGCAAATGAATATTATTATTATAAACAAGGTGAGACGTCATTAAAAATAATGTCCTTGAATCTTGGAAAGTTTACCACATCAAAAAACTAGAAAATATATAGTCTTCAGGAGGTATGAGCTCTAAATTTAGATTTAATACTAGATACATTTATGTATCTAAAATGCTGACATATGAACCTGATAAAGTTATTTAAGGATACGTTTATTGCAAAAGAGCCAAACAGCTTCTTATAGATAATGATTAATCTGATCCACTTAGTATTGCTTGTCACAAGATTGAATTAATTTCCTTTTCATGTATTTATTTTTCTCCAGAGATTACAGTAAGAATTTTGATTGACTAGCTCAGACTTTGAGATGCATCTTGAAGGTATGTTATTTAAGGCAGATGAATCACATCTTTTTAGTAAGAAAAAAACAAACAAACACCCAAGTAAGCAGTGAAGGTGCTCAGTACTTGTGAAAATCAGTCAGCTACTTATTTACAGATGAAAAGTTACTTCTGAGCTTCTATCTTTGGAAATGCCCCTGTGTCAACTATTTAGGCCAAGATTTAGGTCAGAGATTTTCAAAATACAGTTACTCTGTATGGAAACATCTCCTATTTCTTGGGTATAGTACACTAGCTGTAAAATTTGCAAGTAAATGGAAGGACAAAACACATTATCCTGCTTTATTTGCTGTGCACTACAATTTGCTTAGACATAGACAAGCAATTGCATCAAAACCATTCAAAAATAGAGGAATATTTAATGTATTGATTCAGCAAGAGACAAGTCTTGAATTCAAAAGATAACTGATATGTAATGATAGGACAAAGGCTCATGACTTCAAACTGAAAAAACTAGATTTAGATTAAATATCAGGAAGAAATTATTTCCTGTGAGGGTGATGAGGCACTGGTGCAGGGTTCCCAGAGAAATGGTGGTGCCCCATCCTTGGAAGTCTTCAAGGCCAGGCTGTGTGTGGTCTGAGCAATCTGGTCTACCGGATAGTGTTCGTGTCTGTTGCAGGGGTTTTGGAATTATTAAAGTTCAATTTAATATCCTTTCCAACCCAATTTATCATCTAGAACAATGTAAATACTGAAGTGGATTTGGGGTTTTTAGGAACGAGGCGAACTGCCATCCGACCTCCGTGACGCAGTCTTCATCACCTTGTACAAGAAGAAACAAGATAAATCAGACGGTTTGAATTACCGAGGTGTTACTCTCCTATCCATTGCTGGTAAAATCCTGTCAAGAATTCTTTTGAACAGATTAATACCCACTATAGCAGAAGAGCTTCTACCTGAAAGCCAGTGTGGTTTCAGGGCCAACAGGAGTA
>JAWWES010000001.1:72426977-72448291 GCA_035583135.1 Lophotriccus pileatus
AAAAGAAAAAGAAAAAGAAAAAGAAAAAGAAAAAGAAAAAGAAAAAGAAAAAGAAAAAGAAAAAAGAAAAAGAAAAAATAAAGCAAGAAAAAAAAGAAAAAATAAAAGAAAAAAAGAAAAAAAGGAGGAAAAAAGAAAAAAAGAAAACAGAAAGAATAAAGCAATAAAAAAGAAAATAAAAGAAAAAAGAAAACAAAAGAAAAGAAAAAGGGAAAGAAGAAGGGAAAAGGAAAGAAAAAGAGAAGTTTCAGATCCTGGTGTCGTAAGGATTTTTTCAGCAAAAGAGTTGACACATTTTTGTGCTTCCTCCCTTCTTCAGCATTCTTTTCTGTCTCAATGACACAATTTGCTTTCCCTCAGTTGTCAACAAATATGTTAACAGCATCATAAAATAAATTACTAAAATTATATGTGCAAAACCCAATTTAAAAAAAGTTTACTATGAAATCACTAAAGTAATTCAGTGATTTGATTAAGAGTGGCCCATAAAAATACATACATTAAAATCATTTAAGTTACCTTGATAGAGGAACACTGAAATTGTCTTCTCTAGGCAAGAACTTCTCGATTTGTCAACTCACTCTTTTTTCCTCACTTTCTCCATTCAGTAATTTCTTAATATTTTTTTTTCAGAGGTACCACCAGCTTGTCTGATGGTTTCAGTTATGTTCAGTGCTGTGTCCGTTGCAGAATTGGCTGACACTGACTCTATCTGGCCTGGGGCAGCCCACAGAAACTACCTCTGTGATAACCCCGCTACCAAACCTGGCCATGTCCATCCACTACAGGCACCTAATAAGTTAATTACTATACATTCATGGTCAGTGATTCTTCCAGGAAATGTTCTGCACCAACATTGTCAGCTGATTACCAAGAATTTCTGCATTTTCAGCTGATTACCAAGAAATAACAGGCAAAGGTGTAGTTGTTCGAATTCTTAAATATCAAAAATATGTATATATTTAATCATTACATCATCTCACCTCTAAAGAAAGATTGATCCAACATGAGCAATTAAATTTTTAGGCATCTAATTTCAACTACTGAAGCTCCCCCAGTGATCCAATGAACTGTAAGAGAGTCATTTGAGAGTATCTATTCAAGAATTCTACAAAATATTAGTTATCTTAGCATGTGGATACTGTTAGGGTAAGCAAATTCCCCCCTTCTCCCCTCATGATAAAATATCTTCTGTAAATAAAATTATGTCTTCATTACAAAGCTCTTTTTTCCCAATTCTCTCAGAATAAGAAAATGTATGTGAGAGACTACACATATTAATTTGTGGGTTTTGATCACTGTTGGCAAATAATTAATAACAGCAGTAGTTTATAGGGAGAACCATTTGATAGTTATGCAATAAAGGCGTTACTGACACTCCTCCCTCCCCCCTATTACAAACTTCCTATTGGAACAGAAAATCTGCATGTACTCTTGAGTCCATAATTTATTGATGTTTCATTAAGGAGTCTCTTTTCAAAATGTAATCTTTGTGACTTTTATCTGGGTTTCACAGATGTCACTGAAGCCACCAGAATGAAATTGCATTTTTTTCCAAATATAAATCTCTGGTAAATTTTGCTGTATTTGTTTGCCTTCCCCTCCCCGTCCCCGTCCCCGTCCCCCCCCCACCCCCATAGCTGTAAAGTGGCAAATAACTAAAGCTCTTGGCTAATTTCATTTCAAAGCAGCATACCTTTTTCTCTTTCATTTCTATTCTTCTGGGTACACATTTCTTATCTTTTATTCATCACAAATAACTTTCTCACATTTACAACTTCATAATTGGTCTCCAAGTAATATATGCAGGTAGATTTGAAAATTATTACTGAAACTCAAGAAAGTAATGTATTTAAAAACTACTGAGTATCTGGCTTCTGTATTGTCAGTGTTTGGTCTCCTTCTCTGCAAATTATCATGTATTTTTTTCATAACACATTAAGTGGTACAGAGATTAAATCTCAACATTCAAGTCAGCCAAGGGAGACATATCTTGTTAAGCAACCTTTTGAAAAATAATTAATTGTAAAGAAAAGAATTATTTGTGCACATAAAGCCTAATGTCTGAATCAAAACTCATTCATATTTTGTTTTCCTGTAAAGGACAACCTTGTAAAGGAAATTGGATTGACTTTTTGGTTTTGACAATTATATGAACCCACAAGTGGTGCTGGTATGTCTTCAGAGCACCTTGGGAGTCTTGTGTAGTTTATTTGCATTCCTTTTGCAGTACGTAATTAGTTATTTCCAGAATAATTGATCAGGACTCTGGTTTAATTTCTATACAGATCTTTTTGCTTATGTGTACGCTTTACAGAGTCAAAATCAATCTTCTCGTGCATTCAGCTTTATTCAGACTCTTCAGAGGGGGAAAAAGCTATAATTCATTGTAGATGAACACACAAGCAGAATACTAATATTTTCTTGTAATTTCAGCTATCTTAGAGTTATGCAGATTGACTAAACTAGCTTACATAAGCTTCTTTCATGGTCAAATGGGAGAGACAAGGATCTCTGGAGGTTTATTTAATTAATTTTAGCCAATCACCTGAAATACCTAGTAAAAAAACACCTTCTTCTTCAGATACACTTAGATTTACACATTATTCTCAAGTATCTGATGATATCTGTTAAAGAGAAACTGTCAGGAAGCAGAACAAGGTGGGTTTATTCCTATCACTGTATTTAAAAGTGTTTTAACTAAAGCAATAAAATTAACTTTTCTTTCTTTTTTTTTTTTCTTTTTTTCCTGAGAGAACAAAGGAAAAGAAAAAGGAAAAGTGAAACTAAACAGGTCACAGATTTATTTTTTTTTTTACTTACAAATAATCAGGTAATTCTTCAATAAACAAGAACATGGGTGTAAAGAAGAAACAACCTGTGTTCCTTTACTTCATCATCCAAAGTATTACATATAGTTTGCCATATCTAGAAAGTATTTATCCACATTCCTTTCAAAGGAATAGAAGTTCCCTATACAATTTATTGAATTATTTACTGGTTTTCACACTTAGATTTTTCATCCCAGAGTGCCTATAATAAATTTTGATATTTTCAATTGAAGCATATTTTAATTAACTACGTTATGCAGGCGGTTTAAAATAAGTACTGTACTCTGAAATTAATGCATAGTGTAGTTTTTCACTTAATGGCTTCTGGGGATGTCGTTAACTTCCCCTGATGCAATTGAGGTTTATATGTAGTCCAATGAATAGCACAAATTTTTTTTCAGTGAGTTGACTAGACACATTCATCTCATTCTCCTCCTTAATGTAACTTGGCATTTTCCCATATTTCTAATTCTCTAAAGCCATTAAAAATATTTACTTTAAATATCTACCATATACATTCAAATCAAAATCCCCCCCTTTCTTCATAGCTAGAAAAAAATGTTTGTTTAGCTTTTTTTACCTTGACAGAAATATACCAAACATTTTACCAGGTTTATTTTTGTTACTATTGGGTACAGTTGAATTAATTTAGTAGAGAAAAAAACCAAACCTAACCATGAAGAGTTGAGAAAGAAGTGTATAAAAACAACTAAGTTATTCTCTTGTCAGTGTAAGGCGGTGAAAATACAAAGTGACAGGCACAGACCAATATGCCAGTTGTGATATGTGATTTCTTGCTGGCAATACATAATTTTTAAAATCCATCAGAGATTCCCCCTAGTTGGCTTACATAGCCTAAAGGCTGGGTAAGGACAAGGAATTCTTTTTCTGACTAGCTTGTTTCTTTATTTTTTAACCTGTTTCACACCATTCAAATTAAGACCTTACTAACATTTTACACATTGTCTGTTGCAATCTTTTTTACCAATGCGGTGGGTTAACACTGGTCAGCTGCCAGATCCTCACATTCAGCCACTATGTCACTCTTCCTTCTCAACAGGATGGGAGAAGTAGATTAAAAAAGTTCCTGGGGTGCGATGAAGGCAGAGAGATCATGTATAAATCACTACCACAGACAAGAGAGACTCCACTTGGGAAAAAAAGGAAAGAAAAAAGATTTATTGACAATTAAAATAGGGTTGGGTGGTGAGAAACAAAGACAAAAAACTAAAACACCTTCCTGCCACCCTCACCCTTTTTTGCAGATGGAATTTCACTTGTTTATTCCCAAGTCCTCCATCCCCTTCCCCCAGGTAGCACAAAAAGGCTGAGAGGTGTTGGATTATGACAGATTTGTAACAGTTCCCCTCTCCCACTCCTTCCTCCTCATATTTTTCCCTTGCTGTAGCGTGGGTCCTTCACACAGACTGCAGTCTTTCAGGACAAGCTCACTCCATCATGGGTTCTCTGCATGAACTTCAGTTCCTGTCAGAAATTTGTTCCAGAGTGGGCCCTTCACAGGCTGCAGTGTGGTTACTTCTTTCACCTGTGGTCCACTCCATGAGTTGCAGGGAAATACCTGCTCCACTTTGGTCCTCTCCATGGTCTGCAGGGGAATATCTAAACTTCCTGGAGCCCCTCCTCCCCTCCTTTTTCTCACCTTGGTGTTCACAGGGATGTTTTTCAAACTCCCTCTCTGCCACTCTGCCAGGCAGCATTTTTCCTTTAATAAATTTTAATGAAAATGTGCCACCTGACCATGGAGCTCAGTTGTGCCATGCAGATGGCATTGCACTCATCTGGAGCCAGCTGTATTCAGCATTGGGCAGTCCCTGGCCCCTTCTCAAAAACCTCACTCCTGCAGCTCTCCCCAGCTACCAAAACCTTGCCATACAATCCAAACCCAATACATAAAAATACTGACAAATAATTTTATGCCACACAACATATGATTGCAAATCTCTATTGGAACAGTGCTCAGTGCTACCAAATAGTGCACTTAGCAAATCTAACCTTAGCTTTCAGTATTGACCACACTCCACAGGGCCTTACTCTAACCCCATGGCCACTGGGGCCCCATAGATCACTGAAGAGAAACAGAAGAGGACACAGCACGGCTGTAACTATGAAACTTCTGGAAGAATCTCTGCACTTCTTCTGAAGAGAAAGTAATCCAAGTGGTGCAGGTGGTACACACCATTCAAACATGTATAGAAAAAACATAAACTTTGAATTTGTGAAATTAAAAGGTTATTCATAATTTGAAATAATAAGTCTAAAGAAATTTTCCTGATGCATTAGACAAAAAAAATACATTAATTTTTTTTTAAACACACATGATGAATTCAGGAACATTTATGAAGAAAACATTATACATTACATGACATCATTAATAATTTCCTAGTAAAAGCAAGCAGAGATATCATTTGATCAGTGAATGTGAAAAATATGCAGCTTCTAGTTGTTACTGCCTAGATAGCTAGGTAAATAAGACAACAGAAATAACCAAAATGCTTGTTTATTACTTTGTCGCCACATTTCCTGTGGCATATTTTCTTCAACTGCATCTGCCATAGATCACAGGATCTTAGTCTTTACAGTACTACAGTTTCTTTTATAAATATAAAATCTTCATTTGAACATACTTAGCAACTCCCTGATGTTTCACCTTTAGTTCTTCCTTCTTTTCAGACCCTGTGTTCCAGTCACCTAGAAAATACAGCAGACATTTTTGTTCTACTGGTGAGTAAAGAGTACTTTCTGACAAATCTAACTTGCTCTTCAAGTTTGTCTATTAGTGATCTGAACCTAATTAATATGCAACACATTGACTTCTTGCTCTTTCTTAAATATTGGATCTGGCAGCCTTATTTGTTGCAAAATATAATTTCTCAAGAAAGAAAATATGGCACAAATGCTTGCAGGCTGCAACCCAAATTTCATCACTGTTAAGTAAGTGCTTTTCCTTCTAGAGAAGAAAAGAATTGTAATTGGTTTTCTTTCTGGGGTAACAAATAATGTAATTGCACTAACTGAAGTAGAATAGGATAAAATGTAAGACTGTATTGCAATGCATTTTGTTCTAACAGATTTTTTTATGGGAATTATCAATTCTGCCCAATAAAGGACTGAAGTGAATGTCCAGAATATTCTCCAGTTTTAGAGGTGTTGATGCACCCACTGTGTGAGTCAATCCAATTGGCTTAGGGGTCCCAGGGGCCATGGACATGATCCCAGGATGCCTTTGACAGACAGCTGTACCTCAGGAGTTTAGCAGGGACTGAGATATAGGGCAAGGCATTACCTCACCTCTGTGAGATTTGACCTGTTCCTTGCCTCCCCCTTTCTCCCTCCCCACTTGAGTGAAAAAGGACATGCAATACCAGCTATAATGGCGATTTTTTTTTTTAACTTGGATTAATTTGGCATGTACCACTGCTGTGTCCTTTGGAAGAACCTCAAGCATTGATACATCTAACTTACTCTTTTATAATGGAGAATATTATTACACTTACTAAGACAAAATGCTCATTTTTACCCTGAAACAAGGATAGCTGACAAACTATCAGCAAAATTAGGCAATGATAGAATTATAAAAGAAGTATAATTACATCTGGCAAGACATGAAAGGAAATACAGAATTACAAAATAACTCAGGATGCATGGAAGCACTGGAGTTCAGATAGGATGGCAGGAAAAATGTTTAGTGCTAGATAAATGTTAGTGAATTTAATGGTACTGGAAAATAAAGGACAGATTTAATTAATTCAGGAATGAATTAACAAGGGCACTTAACTTGAAAAAAAAAAGAACATTAATTGCCTATTTTTAGAGAACATTTTAAAAATAATTGGATAAATACAAAGAGAATAAGAGCAAAATTGTTCTATGTGATTTTTTTAGGTTGAGAAAACTTAAAATTAAAGGATCAAGAGATGAAGAAATTCCATCTTGGAAGATGATTATTATAAAGAAGATGATTATCATAAAGAAGTCAATTTTTTTCCGTTCACTGGAAAGCAACAAGAAAATCGCTTAATATGCAGCACAGAAGATTCATGTGTAAGGACTATTTCCCCACTTATATGGACTTATTTCCCCATAACTATATGTAATTAAAATATTGGGATAGACTAAGGACTAAAAACTTCTGTAAGTTCACTTAAGAAGTTAATGCTTCTACTACCCTATTGAACTAAGAAGTAAATTATATGGATTAGGATAAAGGAATTCAATATTGTCTGTTTATAAATGCAAGCACTTATTGTTAAATATGTTTCCCCAAACTTTGGCTGTCTAGCAGGTATTACTTCAAGATTTAGAGAACTACATAAGATTTCTTGGGGAAAAAAAAATCTGCATTAAAATAGGCTAAATTAGTTTCTGGAGTGATCCTTTTGTCTTGGTTATCTAAAGATAACTGGGTTTTTTTGGCTGTTTTTGTGTGTCTGTTTGTTTAAATTGTATTATTTGTTTTTGGCCAGATTATTAGTATAACATGAATGGAAGACAAAGTAATTCTAAAATTAGTGTTCTAATTCTCAGACATTTTAAACTGATGTGTTTAGAAATATCTTGATTTGGACTTGATCACAGGATCCTGCTTTCAGTAGACCCATTGAAAATCTGTATCCATAAAATAAGGCCATGCAGTAATAGCAATATCTTTTCTGGAGTTTGTCTTGATTTAAATGAAAGTAACTGTCTTGTGCTAATTTTAAAAAAAAAAAAAAAAAAAAAAAAAAGAAATTTGACTTTGCACTGAAGTATTTAATTCATTTTTTTATTCCAGTAAGGAAAAGTTAGGTGTATACCTGGCAAATTGGTTTTAGCTAATTGTATGTAACTAACTGTATGTCTCCACGTCCACTAATATTCGATTTTTTTTTTTTTAATTTGAAAGCACACGTTTAAAGAGAGCGTTATTTTAGTTTCTGTTACTATTTTGATATGAAGTAGTTCACTTAATCAGACATCAGAGCAATGCCACTATGTTCTATTTCTAATAGACTCAATTTTTCCAAGAAAATGAACAGATAGTGTTCTGAGTGCATAACTACTTTCATTAATTTGAAAAGATTCTCTGATACTGTTTGCTTTCTAAACATTTCTTGTAAACTTAATGATGGTAGGAGTTACTAAAGAATTTATAACTGTAAATCAAGGTCTACTGTAACTCTAGATTTTTATTGAAGTCAAGTAAAACATTCTGCTTAACTGCCACCTACTGAATTGGCAGTTCAGGCAAGACTACTTTAGACATTGAAATTTCATATAAAAAAATTTGAATCTCAGCCAATGTCCTCAAGCAAGTAATAGAAGTCAGATTTGGGAGATGAGATTAAATAACTAGGTTTTTCACAGATGAAATGATGTTCGTATTTTTTTATTCAGAGTTTCACCCTCCCTAAAAAAAAAAAATCAGATCTTGGACAACTAAATTATTAAATAACTTTTAATAAAAGATAGATTGCTTTGCTCACACTATTTTGGCGGGGGGCGGGGGGGACTGATTGGCAGAAAGCTTGACATGAGCCAGCAATGTGCCCAGCTGCCAATAGCATCCTGGCTTGTGTCAGGAATAGTGTGGCCAGCAGGACCAGGGAAGTGATTCTTCCCCTGTACTCAGCACTGGTGGGGCCACACCTTGAGTACTGTGTTCAGTTCTGGGTCCTTCAATTTAGAAAGGATATTGAGGTGATGGAGAGTGTCCAGAGAAGGGCAAGGGAGCTAGTGAAGGTTCTGGATCACAAGTTCTATGAGGAGAATCTGAGGAGCTGGGGTTATTTAGCCTGAAGAAGAGGACTCTTCCAAGACATCTTATCACTCTCTACAGCTACATGAAAAGAAGTTGTAGCCAGGTGGATATCAGTCTCTTCTCTAACAATAGGACAGAGAAGGCGCAGTCCTAATCTGTGCCTGTAGAGCTTTAGGTTGGACATTAGGAAGAAGTTTTTCACAGACAGAGTGATTTAACATTGGAATGGGCCGGCCATTCCCATCTCCCAGCGAGATAGTGGTGTCACAGTCCCTGAAGGTGTTTAAGAAAAGACTGGATCTGGCACTTAGTGCCATGGTCTAGTAGACAAGGTGGTGTTAGGTCATAGGTTGGACTCAGTGATCTGAGAGCTCTTTTCCAACCTAGCTGATTCTGAGATTATGTGAAAAGCCTTTGTGAGACCTTCAGTTCAATAAATAGTTTTTGGGTTTAAATCACAGCTTCAGAGACTTTCATCTTTTAGGGTTGCATAATAAAGCTGACAGATTTCAGCCACTCCTTTTCCAAAGGATGGATAATGTATCAAAACATAAAAAGAGCATTTGTACAGTTAAAAGCGGAAGAATGGTGAGGAGATAGACAATGGAGGTCCGTACAGTGATAATCCAGATATTGCTTATAATTAAACCCTTAATGATTTGTTAAGATCACTATTTTACATTGTAGTATATTGTTACTTCTATTGTTCTTGGCTGGATTTTCCCAAAGCCTGTGCTCTCCCATAAATAGACATGCACTTCTCTTGTGATAGCCCACAAAGTTATTCATGTAGTCATCACACTAGGTGTTCAAACACTATCTCACAAAAAAAGCTTCATAGACTCATGCCTATTGTTCTCCGACATGAGCTCTTGTGCCACATTGCCAGGGGTCTCCCCCCTTGCTGCTTACCTTGCCTGGGAAACTCCTGAGGAAACCCTGCTGGGAGGTTGAGGTAATAAATGCCTTCTGACCACTGCTGTGTGCATTGTGCTTGTGTATCTGACCCTGCTCAAGTCCAGACAGGCAGCGCATCTGGCAGAGGCCAGTTGAGTGCCACTTGATCACGTGTTTAATACAGACTTCTTCAGAAACTCATTAAATGCACCATTAAATACATGGCTTCTATTTGAACTAAAGTATCTATCTCTGTCAAAAATTAAATCTGAATTTAAACTTCAAGTAAAAGAGAAACTAGCATTCTTTGTTTTTTGAGTGGGTTTTTTTGTTGTTTTTAAGTATGCACAACAATCTGTTCTAATTTGATAGAAAGGTAAGATACGCTTTTCAGCAAAGCCATGGATGCAATTTATAGGAATCAAATCTGCATGAATCCTTGCTTGCTAAAATCCATCTGTCATTCCTGTAAATAAAATGAGTGTGAGGTGGCTTTGGTGTTTGCTTTTTTCCCCCCATTCATATGAACTCTAAACTATATGAGATTTGGTTTTATTTTTTCAGTAAATATAAAAACAAAAGCTTCTAAGATCACAAGCTTGAACATTATGACTTTTAACAGTGGCCTTTTCAAACACTCAGGTAATATTTAAGACATTTAAGTAATCAATAAAATTTTATAAAACATTCTGGGATCACCTACTTCTCCAAACCCTATTCTTAAAAATGTATGATCTTATTAATCTGTGCTTGATAAAGTCTTCATATTCCAGAGGATACATGACAAATTGCACTTTATTTCACCTGTTTTTCTGACTATTACCACAAGTGTACAAAAAATGTTTCTTCAACAAACTTATCATAATGACAGATTTCTGTTCTTAGTAGTCAACAGTTGCACATATACTAATAAACATGTTCCACTTCAAACAGCGTAAATGAAAACCAGAGTTTTCATTCCCAGCAAAATGTTTGGGGAGGGTTTGTTCCAAACTGGATTAGAATTTGATTTGTATGTTTTCTTATTTTTCTATGGTACAAATTGGTTCATTCAGAGAATATATTATGGTACTCTTTACAATTAATTTATTGTTTCAAGTGGTTCAAATTAGTCTGTGTTCATTTTCTTTTAAGTCAGTACAAATCTAAACTGCACTTTTGCATTCAGAAATGTTACAGTTCTAATCTGATATTCTATTCTCTTTGAGGAGAAAACTTGCTGTCCAAGCACCTGTTGCTGATATACACTGCATAAGAGTGCAAACTTGGAAAATAGTGCTGTAGGACGGTTAGATCTTAGAGGCTTATGAAACAAAATTTCCACAGGTATATGTTAAAACAAAGAGAAGGAATAGGGCAGAGAGAAAGAAAAGTCAGTCTCATGTTGAAATTATTCAAAACATGTTTAGTCAACTAAAAAAAGCTTAAATATTTCATTAAATGTTAAATTTTTGCCAAATAGAATATTTGTTTTAAGTAGTTTGTAAACTTTTAGCAAAGTAATGAAATAAATCCAAACCCAAGCTACTTAGAAACTACACTTTCAGTTGAAAAATTGCTCTGGTGTCTCTCAATTAGATTACCATTTACTTTTGGATGTGGATTTCTGTTGTGGACACATTTCTAAGATTGCAAATTGTGCATTATATACATATTTTTTACCACTGAAGCCGAAAAGAAAATAGAAGTTTCATGTAATCAAAAAACCCATAGAAAACACATTCTAAAACATGCCATTTTTTTCCTAAGGCAGAAGAGAAAAAAAACAGAGAAGCTGTTAATGAAGTCCATAATTCTTTGCCACAATAAAAATACTTCTTTCTTTCATAAGAAATTGCTAGTCCTTTTCACAGTAGACTACTATTTTACAGAGTCAATTATAGAGCCACAGGGAGTTACTGGGATTGAAAAGAAAATATTCACACATGAACCCTAAAATACATCTAATTACCAAAAATTACCAGCCAGAAATTTCAGGTGTCATTACCATTTGTTATATAGAGAGTTGTTAAATCCTAAGTTTGCAAAGTTGGGCTTTTTTTTAGACAAATCAGTTGCTCACTATGTTAATAGAATGACATTTGATTTCCTGAAAAGAGAATTCAGAAAAGGGCTTTTATGCTAAATACTTGTTTATTTTAAGACTTAATAGCTCTGATATGCAAATGTAATTCTAAAAAGTGCAAAACAGCTACCTGCACCATCCTGCATATTTATTAGTGACATTGTAAAAGAACATACCATAGTAGGATTATATTTCTATAGTACAATTTTAAAGTTTCTATTTGCAATTTAAATTAGCTTAACTGGAATGTTACAATTTCCTGAACTTAGTTATTCTTTGATATAATAGTGAATAAAGATTCATCTATGCTATATGCTTTTGGTTGACACCTCAGCTTCTAGTTCAAAGGATAAAGGCCTGAAATACTTTTCTTGAAAAAGTTTTAAGTAGGAGCTAGCAACCTATTTCTTGACATTAGCATGTCAGTTGTATTTTGTTATTCGATCTACCTCAAGAAATCATAGAGACAGATACAGGGAACTGCCAGAGTATCCACTAACATTCCTCAACTTTTGCATGTCAGTGAAGATAAAATCTACAGTGTACAAAGTGATAAAGCCATTTCCAAACAAAAAGAAATAAGGGCTTAGCTTCATCAGAAACAATATGGGTACCTCTAATGTGAACATACAATGGTAAAATAGCTATATTTTCTGGAATTTAAATTTCCTATTAGCTGTTTCTGTTTATCTTTAGGCATGCCTTGAGATAGGAATGAACTTTCTGACAATTAAAAGGTGTAGTAATAAGCTGGGTTTAGTTTTACTTCACCACTGAATTTACTGCTGTGTCTTTTATGAATTCACATCGTATATTCCATTTTAATAGGAATTCCATAAATATTCCAGAAATATATCTAGGAATATATTTAGAATGTAGTTCTGATCACGGTGAGACTGGAAGTTCAATATTGAAAGGTGAGTAAACGTTTGGTTGAATTTGGGAAAACAAACCTCTGATTTAAATCTTACTGCTGTTGCTGTTTATTGATTCAAGTTTAATTACATTTGAACTATTGGCATCTGACTCATATATCATCTTTAGTATATTTATAGGCTGAGAGATAAGTGTATCCATCTTGCTTGGAGGCAGAGAAGCTTGGAAATGTTTATTAGCAGCAGTCAAACATGAGTAAAAAAATAAATGTTGTTTTGTAATGTTTTGATCTTTTTAGGCTCGTGGTCTAGATTCCTAGGCTACTTTTAGGTTATCAGATTGCTGCTGCAAACAGCCTTAGTTCCAGTAATGTAGTGGCTAAAACAATTGAACACAATGCAAACACACAGAAGAATCCATGTATGAATAACACTTAGGTTACATTTACAAAAGCCAGAAAAAACACAGCAGAAAACTGTTTCATTAGCAGGTGAAATGTTGAAGCACTTGTAGGCTAAGACATGCCTTTCATTTTCTGAAATGACAATAATCAACATAAAACACTTGAGACACACACTACTGGATTTTTCTTTTCTGACTTTGACACCAATTCTTAAATAAATTACAATTCTGTCTTCAATGCTACAACACACAAAAAAAACCCCAACAAACCAAAAAAACCACAAACAAAACCAAACATAAACCAAAAACTAATAAAAAAAAAAACACTAACCCCAAAACAAATACAAACAACACCCATCACTCCCAAACTTGTCTGATTCTAGTTGCACTGTAATTAAGTCTCAGGTTGATTTCAGTTATGCCTGCGGAGTTTTCTGGTCTGTACATAACAGTTACTTTTGTGTATTGATTTCTCAATTCCTCAGTGGAAAAAGGAAGAATATATTATACACGAGCCCCCTAGTCTAGCAAATATGGGGTAGCCTGATGACAAATGGAATCAGGGATAGTAAGAAGGATCATAGTTTCTATTTTCTCCCACTTTTTGATTTTTTGGTTGTTTTCCTTTCTCATCCCTCCACCCTCCCCTCCTCAGAGTAATTGTTGACAACTGGAATAGGGTTGAGGTTCATTTCATATACCTTAAGCCTACTATAAATCATTCTATCCTTCCCTGCGATCAGTGAAGAAATGCTGGCAACTCTGTGGGTGAGTCATTGCACCTCTCCAGATGATTATCTTCATACCAGATGAATCACTTTCCTGAGCTACCTGCTTCTCTTAAGGGACTATGGCGAATTCTGCTCCAATTTCTTTTTCTGTCAAAAATATTTCTATTTAGATCATGTAAGCTTTAGCCAAACAAAGAACTTCAGTACTTTCTTAATTCTAGGTATTTGGATACTTTCAGTATTTTTAGGGATTTTTAGGGAGATATATATATATTATATTCTATATTATATGTATTCTATATATATATATCTACTTTTGTGCCTTACTTGCTTAAAATTTACATGGATTGGGTAACTAACTTGATTATTCAAGATAAGTTTATTATAGATGCAATGTTTGATTTATAATGATATAGAACAATCAGTTTCATTTTATTTCAGCAGAAATCATACAAAAGAACAGAAGGTAAATCTCCCAAGAAATAAGTAGCCACTGCAAACACATAATTTACTTTTACACTTGGGATGATATCTACCTCTCAAAATTTAACTCTACATTTTTTGGCAATATTCACAGAATATGGTTAAATTTCTTAGGATTCACCTATCTTTTTTCAAATGTCTACAAATAAAATTACTCAATAGCTTATGACATGGCTGGTTATAGAAATGGAAATTCAGTAAATATGAAAACCATAATAATAATAATGTTATTTTTTGCATATTAGACATGAGTGCTTTAAAGATGAAATAGATAAGTGAATCCAGAGTCAGTTTTGAAATGAATTATTAATGTGTGTACTGATAAATTGTTTGAAGTAAATAGCATTAATATGCATAAAATGAACAGATCTTTAACTACAAAAAACTTCTTAAGCAATAAGCTAGACCAGTTCTTGATGTGTTAGTGTCTTCCTTTCTTAGGCCAGGGATTTGCATTATGTTTTTTTTAATTACATTAGTTTCTGTTCTCTTTTATTTCTATAATTCAGAAAATTAAAAAACAAAGACAATTAGAGTGATAAAAATCTAAAGAATATGGTAGATTTGGATTTCTGCATGCTTTTATTATTACTTTATAAGATAAAGGTTAGTTATTGTGGGATTTATTTACTTGTACCATATTAGTTAAGGTTTTATATGATGGTTTAATATGTAAGTAAATTAACAGACTATAAATACCCAGCTACATTATTTGGTACCTTGTCAATAAAAATGTTGCAAAGTGTGTCTGAATCATATACTTGATGTCTTAGGATTCTTAAACATTTGAAGGTTTTTAATATAGCTGTATGGTTTCTAACACTTTAAAATAGCAGCTAACATATTAAACTCCCTTTCTCATGCTGTGTGTCAGATTCTAGAAATTCTTCAAGTTTTCTGTTGGAGTTAGTTTCTATTGCAAGCTACACTTTACAGCAAGCAGAAGAGTCTGGTAAGAAAAAAAAGATAAAAATGGTTGGCAATGATAATAATTATTATAATAATTATTATGACCTAGAGCTATATGATGCAACAATCTAGTTCAAGATGTTCCTGCTCATTGTGGGGGAATTGGACTAGGTGACTTTTAAAAAGTTCTTCCGAACCAAACTATTCTATGATTCTATGACTCTATGACTCAGGAACTCACCTAGTCAGATATCAGGCTTCCTGGGTATTGAGGGTATGCAACATCCAACAATCATAAATTTGCACATGTTTATGCAACATCCAACAACCATAAAGTTCAGTAGGAACCATGTACTGTAAATCTATTTAACACAACATATTTCTTTCGCATACTTAGCATTTTAGAATTCATATGCTTGAGTGTCAGTTGTTAAGGAGACTTCCCAGTCTGACCATTCACAAGGCTCTCGGGCAGTCACACTCCTAAGGCCAGAGACTTTCACTGCTGGGACTGAAGCCCCTTCACAGAGGGCAGCTCCAGTGAGCCCATGGGTGCCTGGCTTGGCTCCCTACACACCCCATTATCACTGGAGAGTGGAAGGGTTAGACAAAGTTTATTAGAGAAACCCTCTTGTTTAACTGCAAGGTGCAGAACGAACCCCTGTGCTTTCTAAACGTCTCAGAGAGGAGCTGAGGTGCAACTGGATTCAATCTTAGCCTCAGATTTTGTCAACATTTTAAATGTAAGGAATTATAGAGGTGTGATTAAATCCCTTTGTCCCACAGGTTTTAATGACGGCAAATCAGATATATTTATATAAATGAATTATTTATCATGACAAAGGAACAGACAAATGAACTGACAAACAAACAGATGAAAAATCTTATTTAGAATTATTTAATACACAGTGTAAAAGCTAAAACCTACTATACTATACTAGAGTATAGTATATCATAAAATAGTATCATGCACTGTATCAAAGTAATTATAGTAAAGCAATTGTATCAGAGCTAGCAAAAAAAGAAACCATTACTAAGAAGAGATTGGTGTAACTCACCGCACCACCATCCAGGGCAAATCTGTTTCTTTCACTTAACCCCTGTGGAGTAACCCTGAAGAGGCATTCCTGCTTCAGGGGAGAAAGTATGTGGGAGAATCTGCCATATGAAACTTGGACTGGGATTTTATAGTTATAAAGTAACTGACTGCCAGTCACGTATCTCCAGGTCAGCCAGCATCTTATCAGTCAAATCTTTCTTCAAAAGGCAGGATGGGTGTTTGAAGTTTGGTGAACCAGGCTGGTGTTAGCATAATCCAACACTAAAAACAGTGGCATGCCTCCACTAGTTACCACAGACAGCATGTGTTGTTTGGATACTCTGACCAGATTCCAGGCCAAACAGATAAGGGTTATCAGGGCAGACCATCGTGCTAGACCCACTCACACACTTAGATGAGTCTCAGATGTCTCATTCCATAAAGTAATTCATGCACAGTGCAGTAACATAGAAAAAGCCCAAGCTGGTGCCTCCAAGGAGGGAGCTGCCAAAAAAGGAATCCCTGGACTTTTATATCTTCACAGTCTACCCCCACACAAGTCTTGCTCTTCCTCCTGAGTCCTTCACTTTTGCTGTCTCTCAGTGTCCCTCTACGTGGCTGGGGACACCCACCTTCGTGCCCATTGTTATCCCGAAGGTTGGCAGGTCACGGCCTCTTGTCTCAGGCTCCCATGCAGTGCTCAACCCACGTCTCAATCTGCATCTCAATCTGCAGCTTGTAAACTGAGCTACTCGCACCAGATCTATTCCTCAAAACAGTTATGCCAGAAGCAACATCAAAACTTATTTGGATGTGTTTCTATATCAGGCTCCAGAAAAGACTAATTCCTGCTTAGTTTGTCCTGATATAAAGAACTTACAATACAATTTTTTGCATGCATACAGTAACAGGTATCATATTATAAATTATAAAAATACAGATCACCAATTAGTATCACTTTCCAGAGTAAGGAGAAGGATAGAAAAGGAGAAGTTAGATATGAACTGGTTTGATTAGATTTTTGATATAATGTTATCATTTCTGTGAAATTTCCTCTTGAACTTCTTTTAAAGAAATACAGCAATGTATACCTCTGATAGTGACAGATACTAGAAACGAGCAAGAAAAGGATGTATAGCTGGACATAAACTTATACTCTCCCTCCTCTTTAACTTCATAGATTTTGTTTTTCTAAAATGTTTCAGTTCATGCACTACTATCTTCTCAAATCTTGTGTCATTCACTAGTTTTCATATAACAGGTCTGATGAGACAGTTCAAATAATTAATTTCATTTTAACAGTGATTCAAATAGTCCATTTTAATTAATGTAATCCCACCATTATAAGTAGAACATAAGAAAATCATTGGAATTCTCTAATGTAATTTTAAAAGTAATGATTCCAAAGTTCTATTTTAATTAGCAGATATTTATGATTATCTTTTAATATGTGTCCTGGACAGATTTTATTCATGAAAGACTATAAAACTGCTCATACAGGATGATTTCAGTGCTCTCTTATTCATACATTCAGATACATACATGCATTCATATTTTAGAAAATGAAATGTCATGCTTCTTGTCAGTGACAGATTAGATATCTGCTAAAATTTTATGCAAAGAAATTTAAAATCTACACTGATCCAGTGGCCAGAGAATACAGAACAATTTTTCATCTAGAACAGTACCCTCTGATTTACATCTGAGGATCACAGTGTTTAGAGACTAGGACAGCACCTGGGGAATTCATGGGGGAAAAAAGGGTTCTTTGGACATGCTCCATTTCTATTCAGATTTTCAGCAAGGTGTTTACTGAGGGCTGAGGAAGATCAGATCAGGTTTAGAACCACCGGTTCCATTCTTCACATAAGAATAGTTCTTTAATTTTTGATTGGACCATATTTGTTCAGCTGGGGCTGTGTAAATACTTTGACAAACATTGTCCTCAATTTCATGTTTTTAATTATCTAGGGTAGCTTCTTCTCACTACAAGATTTGATGACATTCTCATTTCATCTTGTCTGTCTGCTGAGTTTGATTTCACTAGATCCACAAAGAGCTAGTGTTCTTAGTTTCCTAGCTAAATAATATTTTGTCTAAGCAATGAAGATAAATTCAAACATTGAATATTACAACCTCGACTGGAGTTAGATACCTCCCAGCCTTGGAGTATTTTTCATCTCTGTCTTATTTCCTAGTAAATATAATTTCTATCTTTCAGGTTTCGAGTGTATAATTGGATCAAAAATAAACAAATCAGATATACATACAGAGTATTTATACTGTTCAGTGAAATCCTTACCTCATAAAAAAAAAAAAATTAGAGAACTATACCAGTTAAAAAAATAATCAGTTCTGGTGAAGAAATAATTTAGTTCATAAATTCATGAGGATAAAAAAAAAATGTGGTTTTTTTCTTGTGCCTTATATTTCCAGCTCTTTCACTTCTTAAAAATGGGGTAAATAGGTGGAGAAAAGGGGAATATTATTATTACTGTGTTCAGTTGTCTTTTACATTTTGTGTCTGTATCAGATGCAGAGTCACTCTTGCCCTCAGTTCCAGACTTGACTGAAGAGAAAACTCAAAACTCCTTCCCCCACCCCTCCTCTGTCCAGGCGCAACCTAACCCCTGATGCTCATACTCTCTCAAAGCAGCATAGAGAAGGTGGGGAATGGGGGACTATGGTCAGTACATAAGAGTTCCTATCTGCCATTCCTTAGTTCTGATAGTTTTTCCCTGCTCCATCATGGGTCCTTCCCACAGGCTGCAGTTCTTCACAAACTGCTCTAGCACAGTTTGTTGCCATGGACTGCAGTCCTTCAGGAACAGGGCAGTACAGCATGGGCCTCTCACAGACCACAGTTCTTGCCAGGATGCTGCTCTTGCATAGGCTCTCCACAGGTTGCAACTTCCTTCAGGACACATCCACCTGGCAAAAGTTTAGAGGGCAACATTCAACTAAAATAAAGCATTTCACAAAGCATTGACTTAGCACATGATAACCCATACAATTTAGCAAAATCCAACCCACCTGGCTTTAAGTTACTCAAATAGCAAGAAAGGAGATTAGAAGACAAAGAATTAAAGAAAGAGAGAGAAAAAGAGAGAATTATAGCTACTGCCTTGAGTCCCATGCTATTCCAGTTTCCACATATCCAGATGGTAGGGCTGCAATAACGTGAGCTCCTGTGGCCACCCCCACCAGGTGAGACTTCTGGCTCACTGGACACTCTGAGGCTGGGTTAGGGCTCTGAGGCAGGGGCTGGGGAAGTGCTTCTGATGTGCCCGTGACTGACAGCTGCTCTGGGGCTGTTCCAAGAGGGTGTTGTATGGAACAGGGGACCATTCTACCTTTGTGAAATTTGACCTGTCCATTCCCCCACACACACATGCTTAAATTGGTCTGAACCAATAATTAATATAATAATCCAGAGTCTTACGCCCCTCCACCCTTGCTGTCAAAGCCTTGCCACATAAACTCAGTGCAGAGAGATAAAAACTATAAATTCTAGACTTACAATGACAAGACTAAGAGTGTTTTCATTTTGATGTTACTCAATACAGTAATAAGCTCTGTGAATAACACAAAATGTTCAGTTACCGTGTAGATTAGCTGTGTTCTGCAAGCTTAAATAGCTTCAAAGGAATTAATAGAAAAGCTAGAAAACTAACTAGAGATAAAGGATAAACGTAAGATAATTAGTCTATCTTAACCATTTTTTAAAATGCCTTCCATTTTCACAGTGAATAATCTTGTAAAACATCCTCATTGTAATTGAGCCCATTCTTTAAGAAACAGGTGCTTAAAATCTAGAGAACTTGAAATTCTTATTCTAACTGAAGCAATAGCTGAGAAATTGTAGTACTATGCACTGGCAAATACAAAATCAGACTAAACAAGGATTAAAAAAAAACAAAAACAAGAACAAAACAGATTAAATTACCATACCCTCTCAGGTCAGAGAAGCAGGCAAAGAAATTACATTTTGGGTAGCTGTTATTACTTTAGTGTAGATTATAAATTATGTTTTTGCTATACTAATTTATTAAACCTTTAAATTATACACATCCTGCCATATTCATATTCCTTTGAGTAGTGAAGTTTATGTTTTGCAGGGGAATGATTTTTACTGTAGACTTTGAATTTCTATCCTTAATAGGAGCATCCTTTTTACTATGGAATCAAAACCAAAGGAAAACTTTACTCTTCTGTAGTGTCAAGCTTCTGGGTTTTGCACTGTGTGTTCTTTAGCTTAAGTGGGATCCAGTCCATTTCAAATGTGACATGTTATCAACAACTTTCATACAGCATGTTTTTAGAATTACTAGTTGAAGAGGTAAATTCTAGGCTGTGGACAAGCAAATCTTTGAGGTAAATGTATTGTAAGACTGGGAGAACTAGTAAATAAAATTCATTAAGAACTGACAGCACTAATGTCACTAGAAAACCGTATACCAAATCCTAAATCTCCAGATAAAAATACTTCAGGAGTTAGCATTTGACTGGTTCTTATTAGAAAGAACTATGAGAATAAGGAATCCAAACCACAATTTACTATCATTGGTTAATAAATTAGCTTTACAGCCTTTCATTATAATTTTATTAGGGAATTTATTTGAAATTACAAAGTGCAAAATGAGACTAATTTACAGACAAGTTTTACCTTCTTAGGGTCACGTTATGTATAAATTTGAATAAAAATCAATGTCTGTAGATAAAAAATAATTTAGATTCAAATAAAGTGAATACCAGTCAACATAATAACCCTATCCCTAGCCCTACCACTAGGGTTCATTCTCCAGGACTTCATGGCACTAAGGACAAACTGACAAGCCTATAGGCCCCTGGATCCTCCTTCTGGACCTTCTCGTAGATGGGTGTCTCAGTGGCCAACTTCCAGTCAGCTGAGGAAGTCACAGTTATTTTTTTAACAACCGCGTACCAAAATGATGCCAAAGGAAGTATGCAGAAAGTATGAAGGTATTAATTCTTCATCTCAGTTGCTCACATAAAAAAGCTGTCATATGAAACATGAAATGTATTACTGATGCAACCCATTTTGTTTAGTGTGATATATATCAAGTATATATACAGTAATTTATTCCATTACCTTCATGTTGTTTAATGTCGTGGGTTAGCAGGGTTCCCCCCTCCCTGAGGGACTCTGAGATGGTTTGTCCAGGTTAATTTCCGGGACAAAACCAATCACAAGTTTTGGTAACGCCTTTTGCAATTACATCTTTAAGAAACGGAAGAGAAGGTTAGTTGCGTAGTTTGAAATCAAGAAGCCATGTGAGGGAGGAGGCAGCAGGCCCCAAGG
>JAWWES010000001.1:72451336-72492172 GCA_035583135.1 Lophotriccus pileatus
ACTTCTCCTCCTGGACTGATACAAAGGGGGGAGGGGTACTTTGGTATACTTTTGTAAATACGTAGTGCTTTTACTTAATTAGTATTCTAGTAGATATAGTTGTTTTTTATTTACTGTGTAGTAATAAATTCTAATATTATTTTTCCCCAGTTGGATTTGGTTTTGTCTGCATATACCTTCTCTCAACTTAGAACAATTTGGTTGGGGGTGTGGGAAGAAAAAAAATTGTCACCTGGACAAACCCACGACATTTAATCATACTTAATCATGCACCAAACTCTTTTTCTCTGAAGTAATGAGGTACATTGCAGTCTTTGATGACTGTTCTAATGTCATCTTTTGGATTACATGGTAAACAGTAACCTGAGCTTGTATTGGTTTTGTTTTTTTTAAACAATGGCATAAAATTTCTCCTTGCATAGAGTGTGTTCATATACGAAATAATTACCTTGCATCTTGCTCTAAAATTATTTTGCTTTACCATGTAATGAAGTCTTTTTTCAAATTATTTTTCAGATAACTGACAAATTTGGCAATCTGACAAATGCATATTTTATTACTTTATTACTCTATTTTATATAAGAATGTAAGTTATTCTTAATTCAGTATATCTTTAGAATTTAAACACACAAATATGTATCATTTGTATGTATAAACTGCAAATTTTGAATTATTAGTGGTAAGTCTCAGAGATATTGCCTAATGACTCATGAAAAGAAGAACTAATGTTTATTCTGGATTTTATATTTTATTTAAAGGAAAACTATTTTATAGACATGTTTTGTATACATTCTCTATCGTGCATTTCTTCATTTTAAAGAAATGTGCAAGACATACAAATGTCTACGTGAAAGTTATTCCTGCACAGCCTAACTCCACTGAAATTTTGCATAAGAGACACAATCCTTATGGTGTCTCTCCAGGTCAAGAAATCCGATCTTTATAAAATTAATTCCAGAATGAAAAAATAATAAAAAGGGATGTCTTCTAAGAACTAACAAATGGAGACTTTTAAAGCAAAGACTCAATAATTCAGTTACTAAATATACTATTTATCAGAATTCATTTTGCTAATAAATGCCAAGGTTGTTTTACTGGATGTGCTAAAGGGAAATTTCAATTTTTATCTGATCATTGGAAAGTCTAATTTTGCTACATTTTAATTTTAATGGCATATTCATGGAAAAGGTTAGTGGAATTTTTCTGCCCAGTATTATCAATCTTGATGCTTTCTGCTTCTTTAATCAAAATTATGAAAGTCAAGAGCTCCAGCTTTATGGAAGCAATCGATAATTCTGTTTTAAAGAAAATTTGTGAGCTTGTTGTTTTCCCATTTTGGTTGGATTATGAATTTCAGAATGTACATGACATGTAGGTATTCATTGCCATCTCTGATTAGCCTTCCCTTATTGAAAAACACCCCACATTTAGTACACTGAGCCCAAAGAAGTTCTGCAAAGAAGATGGAGCCAGCTTCTTTCAGACAGAGACCAGTGACAGGGCTGGAGGCAGTAGGCACAAAACTGAAACATGGAATGTTCACTCTAAACATCAGGAAATACTTTTTTTCCTATAAGGGTGACTGAGCACGGGAACATTTTGCCCCAGGAGGATGTGTACTCTCCATCCTTGGCAACTCGCCCAAGGTGGTCCTGCTGGAACAGAGAGTTTGAACCAGATGACCTACAGAGTTCCCTCCCACCCTTGAGCATTCTGTGATTAAGACAACTCACACACAGTGAGAGTAGGTTGGCACTTTATGAATGTACTGCTTTAACCCTCATGGTTAATTTCCAGATTGGGAAATTCCAGATTGGGGAGGATTCTACATAATACAGGGGAAGGGGGGAGGGGAAGTGGCAGAGGAAGCAGAAGGGGAAAGGGAAGAGGGAGACAAGGGCAGGGAAGATAAAATCATTGTCATGTAGCAAAATGGGTTTTAGAAAGAGATCTTTCCGTTATGATTATGACACTGAAAACTTAAATAAACATAGAACAGATTTTTATTTTCCTGTCCTAGTTTTAAAGAAATGTACCTCCTCATTAGTTGTTGACTGACAAGAAGTTTTTAGATGTATTCATCTCTATATATTTATATATATGTTTATATATGTATATAGACATACATGTACATATACTTTTAAAGAAAACCCTTTCTGTTTTCTAAAGGTATTTGTAGAATAAAAGCCCCAGGTTTTAAAAGAATCCTAATATGCCATGAATGATCTGTTAAATCTGAAGACTCTTAGTACCTGAATCTGAAAGAACAATTTACATCTTCTCATATCTATCACATTCTTTGAAGAACTCTTGGTCCAACTGGCATAACTTCACCTTAGAGCATTTAAGTGGTCTGATCCTGCCTAGGTAGGATATTATGTAAATGTTCAGCAGAGTCCTAAACCCTACTGTACTCAGATACTAGGAGGTACCACAAATCTCTTAGATCTTTTGAAGAACTGATTTGTTAGCGGTGTAAAACTATGGAGTTGGTCATCTTTAAAACACTGATTTTTATTAGTTAAATTGAGAAAACTCTGCAAGTTTGCAGCTCGTATTTGCGTGAAATCTTTGTATTCAAAGAATGAACTCAGGCAGTGAAAGAAATGAAAGAAAAAACAACCTTGACACTCCTCTGCCTATATTCTCCATGAATAGTTTAATCTTTGGGAGGATAGTATCAGTCCTGAAATATAGGATGGTTCAAAAGAAAAAAACATGTTATGTGCATAGCCAAGGGAAAGAGCTATTTTTTGTAAAACTAAAATACACTGAAACACAGACAGCAAGTGCAGGGAATGCTGGGATGAAATAAACACATGAAGCTTGATCTGCAGTCCACGTGAAGTTAAGTCCTCAGGCTCTCATTAATCTTGGAGTCTCCCCTCCCAGGCCACCCTGTTTTCCAGTGGATTCCTTCTTCGTTACTCTTCCTTACCCACTTGATGATCCTTTTTATTCTTCATTTTACTGCATGATAGGCCCTCTTTTACATGGAGGAGGGAATAGAAGCTCTGCCTGGTGAGTGTCCAAAAACCTGAGCATCCAAGGACTTTCTGAATGACTACACTGGACACAAGCATACAAAGTTTGATGTTTCAGATGCCTTATAAGGGAGTAGTAATAAGGAACATCCTTGTTATCTCTACACTATAAACAGTATAAAATATATGTTTTCTCAAAAGTGCAATTTAACTTAATGAGAAGATCTTGACAATATTTCACAATAATTGTAAAATTGTCAATTCTCTGAGTGTGAGATACACTCTTGCAGGAATTAAGTGATAAAGATAAGCACCAATTGTCCCATCCTTTTCAAACATTAATGAACCTGAGAAATCACACTCAAGACTGTTGTATCATTATCTTTAAGGAATTTATTTGTATTTCCCAGATATTATTATTTTCCTCTTTTCCTGGAAGTCTAAAAATGGCAAGAATCACAATGTGCATAAAAAGACCCCCAAGGACTGAGCTGATTGCCTTTGTTGCATGAAAAACAAAATAAAAAACTACAACAAATATCCATGTGCACTTGATAGGAAGTTTCTTTTTCGCCAAGGGGTTAATTCAGAGCCAATATATAAAAAAGTGAATCTTAAACAGAAATTAAAACAAAATAAGGAGATAAAAAATAAGTTAGCAGGCTGTATCTATTATTTACCACATCATTTAATTACCATTGTATGATTATCTGTCCTCCTGTTTTTAATCACCACACTCTCATATGTATTACTTTGTTGCTATTTATCTCGTGATTAGTTTTATTTTAAAAAGCTAATTACGTGCCACTTATTTCCTTACACTCAGTGTGCAATTATCACTGATCCAGTGTGAACCAACTGGCTAATGATCATATCAGTAAGTATCTGTTTTCTCTATTCCAGGGAAACACTATTTAATGATGACTCTAATATTTGTTTTCACAGTTTCCAAATATAATGATGGGAAAATTTTGAGCTCCTTTTTTATTCAAAAGGAAGACATTTTATCATAAACCTATGTCCAGCATTTAATGACAGTTCAGAAAAATGTAACACATTTATTTATAATCTTCACTGGCTGTCAATCATTGATATCCTTCTTCAAAGTTCCTCACCATTTAATAAGATAGTTACTACTGGAATGCTATTAAATGCTAATAACTGGAGAATCTATTTCAAAATTGCTTAATTATCTACACAATGGGTAAATATTGTGTTATCATTTCAAAAACAAAACACATTTTATGGATTTTTTACATTTTAATATGTGTCATGGTCTTATGTAGTCAACATTAAATATGACTTCAATCAAATGTCATAGAAACTATATTAAATACAGCTGGAATAATAATACTTCTAAAGGAGAATGATAAGCATAATTAGATGGCACAATGTTGATGATTAGATTCTCAAAATAGCCAATTCTGTTGATTAATTCGAAGCATATTATTCTGTAAGATCTTTCATTATGTCATACTGGAAAGCCCCAACTCTAACATTCTGAGAGACAGACACAAGTAAATCATGTATAATTGTTCAGTTTACAACAGTGCAGTCTTCATTTCTGTTAATCTTATAACCAACTTACTTGAAAATTAAAATTCTCAAAAAAGGACAAGTGACAGCAGTTCTATTGTTTATCGTTACCCTTAACAATAATACTAGAATTTTAAAGGATTTGAAATAAGAAAATCCTTTGTATGCTTTTTTGAGTGTAAAAAAATATTTACTTCTTTTTTTTTGTTAGCAGTACCTTATGGGGAAGAAAAAAAAAAAAGAAAGTCCAGAAAACTAAGTAAAATAAGCTGATAAATCACAGAAATAGTTGAGATTGGAATGAATTTAATTTTTTCTTTTGACTTTACAGTGTGCAGCCTTCCTATTCAAATAGGGCCACCTAGAACCAGTTGCCCAGCCTCACGTCCAGATGACTTTTGAATACTTCCAATGTGAGAGCCTCCATAACCTCTGTGAGCAACCCGTATCAGTGTTCAGCCACCACCTCACAAAGAAAAAATGTTTTCTGATGTTCAAAGGGAACTTCCTGTGTTACAGTTTGTGCCAATTGCTTCTTACCCTGTGTGTGTCACTGAAGGGAGCCTAGTATCTCCTTTGCACCCACCTTTCAGGTATTTATATAAATTGAAAAGATCCTTCTCGAGATTCTCCTGAACAGTTCCAGCCTTTCACAGAGATGCATCAGTTCCTTCACTTTCTTAGTAGCCTTTCTCTGGACTTTCTCAAGGATGTTCATGTCTTACATTCCCTGCTCCAGTGATGCTACAGCAGAGCCAGTCTCTGGCTGCCCATAGCTCTGCTCTACCTGGCCATGCACCCTGCACACCTGCAGGCCTATGTCTTGGTCTGGTCTCACCCTGCCTGCAGTCCCTGAGAAGGAGCCTGATGCTCAGGGCTGGCTTCCTGGCTGCTCTCCTCCTGGCTGGAGCATGGGTCCTCGATGCCAGTCCCTGACATGATACCCCAAGGAGGCATCTCCACCCCATGGAACAGCCATTCTGTAAGGATTTCTGCTGCTATGCTTGAGAATTTGAGTACTCACAACTGAGAATATAAGAAAGGCATGGTTGGTCTCTTTGCATATGTGTCTTGGTATATTTTCTGTGGAATTTTTCACTATTAAATACAAGGAATGATTTCATTTTATCCAGCATGAATGAAAAGACAGTGCAGAATTTGTCTTAGAATTAAATGTAAATATGGAGTATTCCATGGTTTTGCTGTAATGTGATGTCAAGCTGCCTGTTAACAACAGTTTACAAAGTAGTTACTATTTACTTGTCACATCTTAGAAGTAGGATTTAATGCCAGCATTTTTTTTTTTCCACAAAATGTTAAGTATTGCCAACTGTAAAGAATTTCCAGAGTGCAGAATTTGGAACTTATGAATTACAGTGTAATAATACAGACAAACCCTAGAGGTATAAAAAGCAAGGTTTGGAGTTCATGTTCCCTGTTAGTAATAGATGAATGCGTATTGCTTTTCTTAGGTGGGTGCTGCTAACATAAACACATTATTATTCTGAAACACTCCATTATCCATAGGGCAAAGATAACTCTACAGCAAATGAACACATCTGTGTGCAAAGAAAAGATGCAAACGGTGTGGTAAATGCAACATGGTACTGCATATATTTAGTACAATTTTTTACTTTATATACACCAAAATGCACATAAGGGAGGTGGCATCTCTATGTATAAATTACATGTACAGATGTACAGAGAAATACACACGTATATATATATATATAAATTATATATACACAAGTTAGATTATTTCTCTTTGTGAGAAGTTTGATGTGGATGGGTCTAGACCGTGCCAAGAGTGTGAATAACCTTTCCTCACAGACCCTTCCCTCTTCCCTTCTCAAATCCACAAGGCTTTTAAGTTCAGGAGCATGTTTGAAAAGAAACTTGAAGCAGTAACTCTCAGCAATAGGTCAAAATGAAACAAAACAGACAAAAAAATGGCACAAAATAATATCACCATCACCCACTCTTTAAGTCTTTCAAGACAGAGTTTTCTTTTTAGGCTTGTTTTCATAGACTTTCTTCTTTGTTCTTTAAAAAACCCAAACAAACAAACCAAGAAACCATAAAAGATGCATTTGTGATATTTTCTGATTTATAGGGATCTCATCTGATGTCTTCCTTAACTTTCTGCTTTTTTCATCAGTATTGCAGTCACTTGTGTTATGAATATAATTCTTACATTATAAAGAAAATTTGAAAAAATCAAAACCTCATTGAATATGTGTAATAAAAATACAATATTGCATAGACTGCTTGCATTTTTATGCAATCATTTTTTCTGATCACATAAAGAGTATTTTGCTTTGAACAATATCTATATGAATGATAATATATAACTTTAAGTTCAATTTGTTCTTTTTTTGGAACAAGCATATCTTTAAATCCATAAGACCAATCCCTGTAAATACCATCTAATGACTCCCAACCTTATTTGAGCAGAAAACTGCTATAACTTCTGGAAATTATTGAGCTGGTGTTTTGGACATAGCATGTCACTTTGAGACAATTTCTTACCCTGTTAGTGGATTGAACAACCTCTGGGTCCTAGCTTGGCTGCTCCAAAAATGAACCTTGTCCTGGCCAGAACCAGGACACCTGCATATGAAGGGTTTTTTCAATGTTTGAATTCACATATGAAAAAAGAAATTAAATTAATGTCATAATCAAGCAACATGTCCATTGACCATGAAAAATTTAATTCACACTCAAGAGAATTAAAGCAACCAAGAACTTACCTGCACATTTTACTTTTAAAAGTGTTCAAATCTAGAGAAAACTTCCATTTTGTTGCTTTTGTCTATCTTAATACTAGGTGAACAGGGTTTGGGAAAGCTTCTTTTTTTCTTAATATTTAGTAGCATTAAGAATTGAGTTTCAATACATCATAGATGTTTTGAATTATTTATATTAATGTCTTTGTTCTGTTAATGTGATGTAGATAAATTTCGTAGAATAGTAAAATAAATACTTTAAAAAAAAATCCAAACCTTTTCTAGGTTTTGGGTAAGTTTCAATTAATGTTACTATAAAAGAAAGTGCATAGACACAGAAAAAAATAGACATGAGCACAAAAATATTATAAAGGAATAGGAACTCTGATATTCAGTAGTTAACTTCAGACTACCCTGTTCTTTATCAGAAGATTTTTTCCTGAGTCCTCTGACATCCATATTTCAGTAGCGATGTGAAATGTGTTATGTTTCCTGGATGGGAGGTGTTGAGTCAGTGATCAAAATTTGAGAACACTTGATGTGACATCTAACATCTTGAGCTGCAACCTACTAAATAGACTGGAAGAAAAGCTTTTATATTTTTCACACCTTTTATTTCCCCACTAAGGGGTCAGAAAATGCTTCTGAGTCTTAACAATGAGACAGTGCTTTTTCAGAATCAATCCCAGCTACTATGTAACAGCCACATCTCCTTTGGGGAATCAATATCTTAAAAGTTACTCAGAGCAAAAGTTAGGTCTATATTATAGGTCAAGCCATGCTGACAGGTTGACAAGGCGAGAATGTCATTTATCCTTTATGGCAGAACCAGGAACAGAGCTCTGTTCTGATCAATCCACTAACAGGATAAGAAAGTGTCTCAAAGTGACATGCTGTGTCCATTGAACTTAAACAGCGCCAATCTGCTGTTCATTTAAACCTTGCCTTTGGCAATTTTCTGGAAATGTGTGTTGAGCACTTTAGATAGTTCTTACACTTTTTTTCTGTAAGGCTCTATCTAGAATTTTGGTCTTGGAGAAAATTTATATGTTCCACAACTTAAAATGAAGATTCAGATTTTACTTCAAATGACTGTCTAATGGAAAAGGGGTTGAGCAAAAAAACAACTGATGCACATTTAATGTTGCTATATGAATATAACCTTGAAACAGTACACATTCATTTCAATAAATATTCACAAGTGTGTGTGCATGCGTGTGTGTGTGTGTGTATGTATGAATATACTAATAGTCAAATGTGAATTTTCCAGGAAAGGTCAATATTATTTTATCAGATTTGATAATACCAGTTTTATCTTTAGGATCTAAAAGTTACCTTTCCCTTTTTTATTGTTTTATTCACATTCCTTCTCATGAGTTTATAAAACCTTTTGCAGAATTCATATCATAATGAATTTAGACGTAATTTTCCTGATTCCATAGTTGACAGCTGTTACCTGTTTAAAACTATTCCATTATTTTAGGTCATCAACTGCAGTTCTATGAGTTCAATATTTCAAATACTCCCAGATAGCTAAAAAATTCATGTGTGTCTGTGTGTGCATGTGTGCACACACGTTTGAGAAGAAAAGAAAGAGAGCAAGAGAAAACTAATCTACATCTGATACATTTCTTTGCATAATTATTCCCTATCATAACTTTAGGATAACTTGCAAATTACAAAGAAATTGTTGTGGAAGGAGGATGTGCCTACAAGATCCACCCACAGCGAACAGAACTATTTGGAGGGAATTTTCCAAGAAGCTATCTTGTTAGAGATAAAGAAAAGCATCAGCCTCAGATGAATCAGGTGGACTCAACAGTAGCTGGGAAATACCAAAAAGACATTTGAAGCAAGGGAGGAATCAGTCTGAGGAGAAATAGAAAAGAAACATTATTGGAGGCGAAAGCTGTAACACCTCCTAAATATTAACACCGTGTATCCACTTTGCATAGGAATCACACACAGGGTGAAAACAAAATGGACAAACCTTTATTTCAGTGGTCAGCTGGCTTTTATGTGGTAGAGCGTGGAATGTATGGAATTTGGGAGGAATTAAGGGAGTTTCATGCAAGGGAATGCCTATAAATGGAGAAATTGAGTTAAACACACCCAAATATGGGTAAGGGGAGATAGAAAAGAGGGGAAAAGCCATAAATTTTAACTCTCAGGGGACAATAAGAAGGGGGGTTACAATCAGCAAATAGGGATAGAGCTAACAATAACTGAAACTGCAGATTACATATATAAAGTAAGATTTTTTCTAGCAACATTGTTAAAAATTTGAATAAATATAACACTTTCATGAAAAACAGTTTCTCTGAGGTAGGAATTTATCTGTTGTCCAGTAGTTTAGCTGCATCCCAAAACTGTATTCTCTTCAATTCTCCTTTTCTTCAGAGGTTTTTCTCCACCATAAATATGCCTCTCATAGGATATTTCCAACAAAACATGAACATTTCTAGCATGGAGATAGAGATGTTGGAAAAGTAGCATCTCAGAGCTCTGCCACTGCTGTCAGTGTCCCCAGGCCATCTGACTGCTGCACAGTCTTGGCAGCACAGCCTCCTCCAGGGTCACTGAGAGCAGCCTGGTCCCAGTGAGCAGAGTGACAGGACCCAAGTGTTTAGTAACATTGTGCAAAACTAATGTCATGGTTTTCATGCTACATTACTGATACTGATCCTGAATGTATGGTCCACTGAGTCTCAGTTAAATAGCCTGCCATTAATAAATTCATAAATCACTTTGATCAGGAGTTTGACTTAAAGCATTTGAATTGAGTAATTTTTCCTGGGCATATGAGAAAATTTCTGACATTTGGCTTATCAAGTAATATGTAATGTAATTTAACATAGGTTGAGAATTGAAATGTAAGAGTAGTCCAACTTAAGTCAAAGCAAAGTATGCAAATTAACACTGATTAGATGAAGTTAGAAGCCTTGATGTCAGGAAGCAATTATTAGGGGAGGAGGGGGATTTAAAAAAATTCCATGACAGACCATAATGGGCTGCTTCAGACTTATGTGCTAAACAAGTTATCTATTACTTTAACTCTGGCACATAAAAGTCTGAAGTCTAATATTTGATAGAGATTTTGCACAGAAACCACAAAAAAGCAGAGGAAAGGATGAGGTTTCACTCAATATCTACATGCTATATATTCTATGTCTGAGCAAGGAGACTGCCCAGGGCTGCCTGAGGAAGTGGTAGAGTCACCATCCCTGGATGATCTTGAAGGTCTTCCCCAACCTAAATGCTTCTGTGAATCTGTGATATCAGGAGGGATATGCAACAAAAATCCTTTACTTTATCCTTTAATTAATTCTGTTGTGCACAAGACCATTCCACCCCATACATTTACATGAAAACCCACTTCCAGCAGTACAGATTCAGAATCTGGTGTCCCCTACAGCCTTGCCTTCTCAATGTCTTTGCAGGCATACTTCTTTCACCTTCCCATATAGTAATTATTTTAATTAATTGATGGGATCTACGCCAATGCCATTTTTAGAGTTAATACCTTGTTAAGGTATGAAAAAAATAGAGTAAAAGCATGCAAAGGAGAAAGCAGCATATATAAGAATATAGATTTATTGATTTAATCATCATGTCAACTTATTCCTATTGACTATAAAGACAGCCTTGGTGTTCATCTGCCTTTATTCATACTAATTCTTTTATGAATTCTATGTTGAGAATGAGGGCTGTTTTAACATAGACATTTTTAGATGTTATCTCCATCAGTCCTCATGTCAAAGGTAAGTGTGAGATCAATAAAAACGTTACTGGTAATAGTAATAGGAAAACAATAAAACGAAATAGAAAATTTTCCTAAACATCAAAAATATCCATTTAGAATTTGGACAAGCAGCTTGTGTTTGTGCTTATCTCAGCTAATCCGTTCATTCTAAGATTTAATATAATTTCACTCATCTTCCTTTGAGTTTTTATGCTAGTGGATGAAAGTGCAGTTGCACAAAGATTATACTTGTTGATATGTGAAAACAGAATGTCCCCAGGGCAAGGATCAAAGGATAGAATTATTTTTTCTTGTATGTATATGGATAAATACAGAAATATATAACATGCACTAAAATTGGGGTATGATTTCAGCAAGAACCTACTCTGAACTTTAAACTCCTGTTATTCCTGCCTTAAAACATTAAATGAATGAAATATTTCTTGATAGTCATCTGGTATTTTGTCCATATTTTGCTGGAGGCATATACAGATTTTATATTACTCTGCTGTTTTATGTCAAATAAAGAGAAGGCCTATGGACTTGTACGAAAATATATAAAAAAAAGCCCAAAAAAACCCCCAAGCTTATTGCAATGTATTCACTCCCAAAGATATTACCAGCAGAAGAATGACAAAGACTAATCTTGAGTATAATAAGAAGAAAACGTCTAGTATACCTAGGTCACTAGTTCCTGAATTAGTAGGGGCATGTAAACATCAAAACAGTTCAATTTACTTTATACTTGAAAATGCTTCATTTTCAAAATTTTATTACTGAGCTAATTACTTAGTTATAATTAGTTTTGTGTGGGTCCCTGTAGTTTTTTTCTTATTTTTTCTATTACATAAACACATTATCGCGTAAAAGGGTGAGCACAATAAAGCTCCATTGATAATACTGTGTTGTTGTTATTTCTTGTATATGCATATCACATCCTAAAAGTTTAATGGATCAGTTTATGAAGTAAAATTAAAAAACCATATTTGAAAAAAAATTATTTCGTATTATTTGGTTGACTGAAATTCTACTCTTCAGATCATACTGAGGAACAGTTTTACTGTTAACAGTATGTGAATAAAAAACTAACTTCTTTAGAAAACTCAGTTACCACCTCATATCTCAGTAAATGGAATTAATTACTGTTTTGAAGGTGAACTAATGGAACCACTGTTTTCTTATCCCTCTTTCTTTCTCTCTTTTTTTCCCTGATTTTTATGAATAAAACTGTACAGCTGGGATTTTCTTTGGGGAAAACCAATGTAAATTGCATGTCTTTTCTGATAGGAAGTTTCTTTACAAGCCTAAGCCAAATACCTCATAGTTTATAATTCAAGGCAGTGTGGGTGAAGGGGCATACATTTGTGTGTTTGTGTATATGTATTTTCCATAAACTCTTCAATGAATAAGCATTTTCAAAAACAATCAATTCATTGGTCAAGAGCATTTAGAAAGATTTTAAAATAGTATTTTTAAAAATTATGAAAAATTGTTACAAATATTTGAACATTTGAAATTTTGCATTTGTATGTAAGATTAAAAAACTCATGGATTATGATTAAAATCAGATTAAAATTGCAACTTGAATAATTTTTTTTTTTAAAAATGAAGTCTTTCTTTCATAACAGCATAGAGAAAGCTGTAAGATCACAATAAGGATATTTCAAACTTTAACAAGTAAGGGTCATATACTCAAGAGCAAACTTGTGCCTTCTAATTCCCAAATGGAGGGACATTTTAAATTTAATTCCATCAACAATTACAAATCTGGTGTTAGTACCAATGAGGGAAAAGGTAACATTTCAATACACTCAGTGTAATTAGACAAAATTGCTTTTTACTGCAATTCATAGGGAGAAATTGTTCCCTCAAATACAGATAATAGTTTGCCAGGCTGCTTGATATAACTATCATTGTTAATTTGTTGATATTAAGAGACATATGGACTGTACTGCTGAGAGAAGGCAGATGAACTTATAGAAGGGGTCTGGGGCATATTTAAGGACATTAAAAGGGCAAGATATTGCAAGTAAATTCTGCAATAAAAATTTATTCAGCTACACCTTTATTCTTTGTTCTCCCAAAATAGATATTTTATATTTATTAGGTAGTTCAATATGTAGAAAAATATAAATCATAAATTACCTTGGGAGCTATAGAGCTAAACTTGATTCATTGAAAAATAGACAATAGGGGTTTTTTTCATTGATTTTCATGTGTGAGCCAGACTGCAGACACTGCATGAAATTCCAAAAATGACATTTCACTGATGTGAGGAAATGTGCTTTGTTTTCCACCAAACAAGCAATTGTATTCTCAAACTAAAGATGGGTATCTGAAGAAAGTAGAATTCAATATTAGTTGCTTACAAAATAACGGTGAAGTTTATTTAACCAAGTGGTCCCAAGCCAGCACTTTGGGCTTTGGATGAAATACTTTCTAAATCCAAATGATCAGGACAATGTTCTTTCTTTTCTAAAAGACTTATCTCAGAAAATATTTAGACCATCCTATCTTAGGATTGTTATGAAGGATCTGTAAATGCATGGTGAAATATAGTACTACAGTAAAAAAACTCATAAGGCCTAATTCAGATTGTCACCAAAAGGAGTTAGAAGGCAGCCCTAAAAAATCAGCTGGAAAATATGTTTCTAAACAAGACTATAATCAATAGCATTAAATATTTATAGTGATTATTTCTCAGGGATTTTTACTAAAAATCTCCAAAACCCAGACATGATAGGCAGAATTTTCAATGCTTTTGAGAAAATGTTTCTGCATGTTAAGTGTTATGCTTACTGTGCTAGGAAAAATGAATATGTCACATTTCAACTCAAAGAAACTCATAGTTTGCCCTGGAATCTTCATGGATTACCTAGAGACCAAGAATCTGTAATTTGTATAAGAGCCAAAAAATATCTTACTATTAAAATTAAATATCTACTTTTTATTTTAAAAATTTGGACTAGGTGGCAAAAAATACCTTAACTATTGTATTTATTTTTTTTAAGCTGCAGTATAGATCCAGTATAAATTCTAAACTGCAGGGATTACATATACTAGAAATTTCTCATGTTTACATCCAATTTCTTTTGAATGTGTGTTACAAATAATACCAGAAAAAAACCTACCCCCACAAAATTACAAAACAAAGAAATAAAAAAAAAACAAACAAAGCCCATGTCACCAAGGAAAATAAATGTATAGTACCATTGAAAAGAAAACCGAATGACTGTGAACTAAGTGAAAATTTGCTACAGTATACTACTCAGAAAATAGATTCTTGCAGTTAATAAGTAACTCATCTAAAACTTTAATTACAACTTTACCTCGATAAGCAAAGGATATGATAAAGAACTACTGGAAAATGCTCTAAAGGAGTTGTAAAAAGGGACTTTGCTAAAATTCTTCTAAAATACTGTATCTGTTACAAGTCACTTTTTTTGGAAAAAAAAACCTGCAGAGAGTTATAGTCAAATTATACTAATATAATATATTTTTTAAAGGATTTTAGAGTAATAGCTGAAGAACAAGCATTAAATATAATTGGAAAGAAAAGCTCAACATCAGTTTAATCAAAGTTAATTTAAATTTTATTTTTTAAAATTGAACATTTTATATTTCTATTTTACTTGACAACATTGAAGCAAATTTCATTACTCTATACTTCCCTATATTTTTCTATACTTCCTGTTAAAGTCTGACATTGAACAGCAAAAGAGAAAACCTCCCAAAAAAAAAAATGGTAAAACCATTATCACTTTATAATTGAAAAAAACCCACAACAACAAATTGGTAATTGATTTAATTTTTAAGGAATATAAGATTTATGACCATTGAACATTCTATATAATTTAACTATAGATAGGAAAAAACTGTTCTTGAATATGACATAGGATATTCTAAGAAGCATATGTACCTGCTCATTTATCCTAAAAAACTTTAATTTGATGCAACTTGTCTGAAGATACATTGAAGTTGCAATTTTTTAATATTTATTAACAATTCATTTTTCTTTTCTCCAGCCAACCATTTTCTCCTGCTGAAAAGTGATGAAGGTTTCGGGTTTACAAAGGTTACTTTGGGGTGTATCCCACAGAGTTCTGACAGTAACCATACCCTTGCTGTTTCATCAGAATATTCTTGTTTCCTGAATTCTTATTTTAATTTTGACCTCACTTTCCACTTGTATTGTTTCCTCATATTTTATGTAGTGAATAATGACAACCCTTATCAGAATGAGACATACTAAAATCTTTCCTGCCTACTTCTCCCTGAAAGTACGTTTTCTGATAGATTGAAGTGACTGGGTTTGAAAATATAGAAGTAGGTGGTCATTATTTCTTACAAATAAACAAGTGAATAAACAAGTGAATAGTGAGTCATGAGGTACTCTCCATTTCCATTATATTTATCTCCAAAATGCAAGCTAGAAATAAAAAAGTATGATGCAGTCGCTATTCCCACTTTGTAAGTATGGCTCAGAGGTATTCATGGGATCTAAAAGAATACATATGGTAGTGGTACAGAGTTTTAGGGGATATTCTGTGACTGGGATTTGAACACATAAAACAGACCTTGGCCTGATCTTTTTACATTCCTGTTGACTCTTTCCCATGCAATTCCTAGGCATAGTTCCGTAGTTACTGTGGGTCAGAGATCTTTATCAAAATGTGATATTTATGCATCTACTGATGCTCTTTGTATCAGCATGATTACCAGTATGGATATCAATTATTATATGACTCCTGTGAGAGAGAAGGCTCAGGACACTTTTAATTTAATGGAGCCGGAATAACTTATGCAGCTCTCTTCCTCTTTAGGCTTCCTCAGGCAGAATCTTATCACTTGTTTCACTTTAAAAATGATGCTGTAACACAGAGGAAATAGATGCAATATTTCATAGAACCGTACGCAGGCAAAAGTTATCTTTAGCTTCACTATTTCTAATACAATTGATAATGCAATTTCCCTCCACAATACAAGATGCTTAGTAAGAATTATGTAGCAATTCATATTCTCTTCCACTGAGATAAGTCAAATATAGTGGGATTTATCTCATCTACCTTTAAATTTTTATAATGCAGACATCTACATCTGAGCTTGTCAGCTAGACGTTTTATTCTATGAATAAAAATGGGTACTTCTAGAACATGTTTCATTTTTTTGTACTCTAGATATCTAAAAAGGTTAGAAGAATTTTGTTTTGGAAGTAATATGCATCTCCTTGAATTATATAGAGAATATAGATGATGAATCAAGATGCAGATATCTGCATAGCTAAAACTGGGAAAGCCCAAGAAACAACTTCATATTATATAAAACCATTCTGCCAGAATTGTTACCCCAGATCTCTTATTGAGTCTTTGCATTTAATAAATCTCATTTTAATTTTGCTTTCTCAAAAATAAAAATGAAGCCCCATCATAGCATATTGTCTTTAGCAGAGGAATGTTAGGGCTAAGTGTAGCAGCTTTTTAATCATGTCGTCAATTTATAGTAATTCCTGCTGATGCAGAATGTTGGATCAACAAAAGAATAATTAGTAGAAAATAAAGCTGATATTTATCTTGTATGTGTCTATGACATCAAAGATGCTTCTATTAATCAAGATTTCAATGAACAAAATGAAACATTTTTCCCAGTACTTTTTTAAATTATGTCATACATGCATAAGCAATTTATTATGCACAAATTTATTTTTTGTAGATATCAAAATATTTACAGTTGAGACATTTAAAATTTTTTAACTACTGCTTTTCTCAGAGAAGATAAGAACATATTATTATTTCCACTAATTCTTTATTTTCTTTCTTAGGCTAGCATTGGAGATTTCATAATGACCGTCATTGATTTTTTTTGGAGTTTTTACATGTATGTCAATTTGGAAACGCTTATTTTTTTAATAGATAGGGGCACTTTTAATCCATTAATCTTACAGTGTCTCCTTATACTTGGATGACATAAATGTGTAAAAACTGCCTACAAAGAGAAGACCATATATATATTAATGTACACGTGTAAATCACTGTTATGTCTGCCAGGAAAAAAAAGAAAAAAGAAAAAAATAAGGTCCATTAATGTTTCTCTGTATCCTTACATCATCTTGACCTGATTTGCCTTTCTGCTAATGCTCATCAGAATCCTCTAGTTTGTGTTCAGTAGGATTGAAATGGCAGAGAAGTTGAGAGTCGGCACTTTAAATGAGAGTCAGGCCTTCTCTATCCATGTCATTGTGACAAATCTTTATAGGAACGTTATAGATACAGAACTAGTGATTAGCTCCATTGCTATGCACTCCTGTATCTCTGCGACAGAGAGCAATCATCAAATTCACATTATCTGGGAACTTGGGAGTTAGCAGGAACTGACCATGCCAGCTGGAAGAGGCTTAAAACATGTGTTATGCTATTAAGTGATATTACAATGTACCAATAATGGATTACAAAAAAACTGTTACAGACCTCGTTACTCGGAAATAAAGATGTACTGTGCACGTTGTGCAGCCATTGTAATGCAGTTTGCTAAAAGAAAAATTGTGAGTTGTTACGCAATTTAGCATAGAATTATGCAGAGGTGAAACTGGATTAAAATAATTTATATGAAAAAAATAAATGCATAAAAAATAAAATATGAACATGAGTGTTAGCAGCAGCATCATTTTAGAATGTTTGTGGGGATTTTTGCCTCATTTTTACCCAAAATGTCTTTTTCCTTTTGGCATTGATATGGGCCCCGCAATTATCCCTGTTGCACCGTGGCTGCAATTAAGACAATTTACTTAAGGACACTCCAATGTGTAATGGGTATTATGAAAAAAATCATCATCAACAACCACAATAAAACCCTTCAGTCTAGCAGAGGACATTCAAGGCTGAAAAAAGAGTAAAAAAGACTCGCTGCAAAATGCTGAAAGTTTATATCCACTCAAGGCTTAACAAGAAAAGGAATCCACATGGAATAATTGGATTCATAAGTAAATCCATTGAGGGAACAAAGGTGAAAACAACTCAGGTCTAGAAGAGTAATTACGGAAATCTGGTGTTTGTAAGTCATGTCACTGGTTGTTTGTGTGGCTTCTCTCACAGCAAGGTAAAACAAAGCTGGGTTCCCAGTCTAAGGCAATAGAGAAGCCCTTGTACTTATCTTCATTCAGACAGTTCATGCACAAATTAATAGAGGAAGAAATATTCTACAAATATGAAGTCACCACCTCTGAATCACTAAGTCTCTGAAGAACAATTCACAGCACATTGAGAGAGAACGCTGTTAAATACTGTTCCACATCTGCTCTGTCTTGGTGATCTTTCCTGCACTGTGTGCTCCTCACCCTCCTAGACAGAGTTCTGGTCATTATGAATCTTCCATCTGAAAGGTCAATATAACTATTTTTATGTTTGTAAGAAATGACAAAGATGTGAGACAGTGGGAAAAATGGAAGAATAAATCACATTTTACATAGGTTCACAAATTCAAGAGTTTAGAAGACTGACCACTGCTCCTGGGAGAAAGCGATTTATTGCAGTCAATGAAGAATTTTATATTCTGTATTTTGAACAGTGCTCTCTTTGGATAATCTTACTTAATGAGTAGTCATTGTGATATTCCTGCATTTCCAGATACTCAATGCAAATCTTCCTCCAAAAAATTTCTATTTAAAAAGAGAAGGATTGTAGAGACTTTTTATTATCCTCATTTTGTCCTCCAAAACTGCTGTTCAGTTTTTTGTTCAGTTTATTGTAGCCTTGAGATTTTAGGGACTAAGAATTCAGAGAACAGTTATTTCAAGATGGGAAAACAGAAGTCACAGGTCACATTCAAAGTATTTATCCTGTGGCAATGGTAATTTAAACTTTAATTCAAAACATACACACACATTATATAAAAAAAATTGGAAATAAGAAATTAAGGAAGTATATAAAATCCTTCATTAATTACTATATTTTTCATAGAATCATGTAATCATTAAGGTTGAAAGGGACCTGAAAGACCACGTAGGTCCAATGCCCCTGACAGGGACAGGGAACCTGTCCTACATCAGGATACTCAGAGCCCCATACAGCCTGACTTTTAAAATTTCCAGAGATGGGGAATACACAACCTCTCTGGGCAACCTGTTTCAGTACCTCATCACCTTCACATTAGAGAACTTCTTTCTAACATCTAATTTAAACCTACCTTCCTTCAGATTATAGCCATTCCCTTTGTCCTATCATTGCAATCTTTGTAAAAAGCCCCTTTCCAAACTTTTTGTAAGCTCCCTTCAGGTACAAGAAGGCTGCTACAAGGTCTCCCTGAAGCCTTCTCTTTTCCATGCTGATTTTTGCTCTTGATGAGTATCTGGGAAGTTTCTATGGGCAGATATTTAAACATATATCTTTCAGAAACATTTACTCTAGTTGCACCTTCATATGTTCTTTAATTATACCTTACCTTACCTTATCTTACGTAGTTGTATAAAAAACATTTAGGCAACAACATGTGCATGTTTTAATCAGTAAGACAGGTTCCTTCAAAGGATGAGGAGACAAGGCACCTGAAGTAACTGTCAAAATGATTTTGCGTGGCAATGAAGAAAGTATTGATAACCAAGGTGTGAAAGAGATGCTCAGCATATAGACAATTAAAGTTATATAAGCTTAAAAAACCTCCAGGGAAGCCAGACAAAAAGTTCTTTCTTAATTTGTGAAGTTTACTGCTACTTTAAAATCAGAACCATATGAATGTTTCTGACATAAATTGTTAGCTTTTTATTCAATAGCAAATATGCTTCATTTGACAAACATGGGCCTGAAAATAATTCTCTTTATGGTTTAGTCCTTTCTCAGAATCAGAATCACAGAATATTCTGAATTAGAAGGGATCCATAAAGATCACTGACACCAACCCTTAGCCATGCACAGGATCACCCCCAAGAATCCCACCATGCGCCTGAGAGTATCATCCAAATGCTTCTTGAACTCTGTCAGGGTTGGTGCTGTGACCACTTGTCTGGAGAGCCTGTTCCAGTGTCCAACTTCCCTCTGAGTGAAGAACCTTTCTCAAATATCCAACCTAAACCTCCCCGACCCAACTTCAGGTCTTTCCTTTGGATCCTGTCACTGAAAGGCCTGTAGTTTCCAGAGTTATCCTCCTTGCCCCCATTTGAGAATTGGAACAATATTTGCCAGCTTCCAGTCAACTGAGATGTCTCCAAATTTCCAAGATCATTCAAAAATAATGGAGAGAGGCCTCATGATGACATCAGCTATCTTCATGAGGATTCTTGAATGAAACCCCTCAGGACTCATAGATTTATAGGGATCCAGCTGAAGCAGCAATTCCTGTACAACTTCAGGGTTAACTGAGAATTTATTCTCAGGGCACTGAGACCCTCTTAGTCCATCATCCATGTTTAAGACAGAGACAAGGAAAGCATTAAACACCTCTGTCTTGTCTCTATCCCTGTTTGTAAGGTGACTATCCCCATCCTGTAACTGGTGGATGTAATTTCCACACTGCCTAGTACCTCTAATGGATTTAAGAGATTTTTTGTTGTCTCCCACATTTCTGGCTAGCTTCAACTCCATTTGAGCTTTAGCCACATGAATTTTCTTACCACATTAGTAAGCAACAACTCTGAATTCTTCCCATGTCACCTGACCTTCCTTCCTCTGGGCATACAACTTCATTTTTTCCTTATCTCCAAAAGAAGATACCTACTTAACCAAAAAGACCTTCTGCCTCATCTGCCTGCCCTCTGACATTTTGGAATTGCCTCTACCTGAGCCCCTAGGAGGTGGTGCTTAAAAAGTAACCAGCACTGATGGATCTCAGCACCATCAAAGGTATTTTCGCAGGGATGTTACTCAGTTCCCAGAGCAGTCTGAAGTCCAGTGATGATGTTTTGCTGGCACTTTTCATCCAGTAAACAGAGATTTTAAACTCAGTTGCTTCATGGTCACTATGGCCAAAATGGCCACAAAACTCCACTTCACTCACAGGACCCACTCTGTTAACAAGCAACAAATCAAGTAGCAGGGATAGAGAGGATAGACACAATCTATTAATCAGTTGAAAAAGGCAAATGCAGGTACTAAGTTCATTGCAGGAGAAGATTGAGTTTGAGACCATCTAAGGAACCCAAATGTTCACAAGTCCCTGGGACCCAATGAGATTCATCCACTGAGAGAGATGGCAGATGAAGTCGCAGAGCTACTGTCCATCATTTTTTTAAAAATCTTGGCAGTCAAAAGAAGTCTAAATGAATTTTCATTTGCGAAGTCATGTTTAGCCAGTTTCTTTTTGAAAGTAAAATTTGGGGTTTAAAATTTATTTATTTAATTCTACATCGTAATACATGGTCTTTCTCAATTGGGTAACTATTTCTATATGCTGACTCTAAATGAGATCTCACTGATGTCTTACAAAAAGGTAATAATATTTCTGCTTAGCTGGAAGCGTTTTGCTTGGTGATTTGGGGGACCACAGTTGCCATTTTTAAAGCTTTGCTCTATTAATGATTTATTGTCATCCTTAAAAACACATATATACCTGTTTTTTTAAATTGTTTTTTGTTTCTCACTGAGAAAATTCCAGCTTGTTTCCAGGCCCAAGACTGCACTACAGATTCTTGTTCTGAATCTCTAAATGAATGGATTTTCACTTTGTTCTCATAAATTCCCCCTCATCCTATTACTTCACTCCTTAAGGCTATTCATTTATTTATGTATAATATTTCACTACTCCCCTCTATTCAAAATGACTGCCAACTTTGTGATATCATCTAATTTCATTACCTCACTTCAACTTTCAAGCCAAGGGCAGAATCCAAGATTGATATACTGTGAGAGCTACCAATCCTCAATAAATTCCAAATAGAACTTCTCCTCAGTCTAATATTTTCTCTTCAATACAACAAAATAGCTGTTGTCATCTGATGTAGTACTTTCCACAGAAGGTCACATCATATGTGTATTTGAGTCTTCAAGGATTTAATATTTTTCTTAAATATTTGCTCTAAAAACTTACATTATTTAAGGACAAATAAATTCAGAGGTGTGTATATAGAGATCAATTTTTATTCTCTTTATAAATATCAATATTTAGCAGATTACTTTTCATTTTTATTCATACAATGTGTTGTATTTATTCTATTGGTTCTCCAGAGTTCTCTAAGGCAGATTATCTGCTATTCTGTCATAAACACATTTTTATTTTATACACAGTGTTTCCATTTTGCATCTCGTCATAGTATATCACCAGACCAGGTGGCTATCCTGTCCGTTTTCTTGTCCAATATGACAAAAATATTAATAAATATTAATAAATCTTTCTATATAGTTTTGATTAATAGTCAAAGTATGTTTAGTCAACATTTTACTCACTAAGTATAATAGTTGTTCTTCCGTATTTTTTCAAACAAAACCTCAACAGTTCATTCTGTAAATGTATACCTTGTGGAACACTCTTTAGCCTTCAGTGAAGTTTTATAACCACCTTAGAAATTCCAGAAAGCAGATATCTGTAACTGAGAACACAACTCAATTTGCATATCAGTGTATGATTGCACTACCTTAATTTGAGTCTATGTTCTTTCACTGTGCCCTAACTATTTGTCCTTAAGTGGAAATGTTTATGGTTCTCAGACACCTTCTCCACACAGTTAGAGTTGCTGAATGCTAATGAGTTTTCCGCAAGAAGTTAGCCTTCTTTTATATTTTAACTTCCAGTATCTGAAGGAAATTAGGTCTTTTGATGTTGTTCCAGGTTGCTTAGTCAGATGCAAAACCAAAACCCCTCAGTTCTCTAATATAAATGCTGAGAACCTAATAAATTAGCAAGAAATATCAGGAGATATCGAGTGAGGGATCTATTTTTAAAGTCACATGCAAATAATACTTATTCCTTCCAAATCCTAATTTCAAAATTGCATTTTTACATTTGTATCTCGAGCAACCTTTGATAAAGAATAAAAGATTGGACAACCAAATTTCAGGATGCTGAATTTTCAGTACTGGATGCTGATCAGATAAAACTATGGTACTAGAAGCACACCTCTTTTTGTCTCTCACTCCCTAATAAGGTTGTCTGTGTTTGATAAAAGATATTCTCTTTATCATGTTCTCTATGGGAAGATAAAACTCTTTATTTCCCATTTTTATTATATACAAGAATTCTGCTTTTCATACATTTATAAAATTTTGCTGCACTCTATTATATAAGATCTAATAATAATATATGCAGATGAATGTAAAAATGTCTCTGCTAATGCTGATGGTGAATTTTATGAGAAAATGTTAAAACTAGTAAAATATACTAAACCAAGCTAAGCAAAATGTTCATAAGCATAGCAAATGCAGTGATTAATAGTCAGCAGGATTCTAGTTTTCTACGTCACCACGTGGATTTTATGTGGTGTTACTAAGCAACAAAGGTTACTCTTCAGCAACACTTAGATGCAGTATTTGCAGCTTTAATCAAATCAGCTGCTAAGTGAACAGTATTTTTGTGTAATGTGTTTGTCAGTGATAGATAAGCAGTACAAGCAAATCAAATATATGCTAATTTATATAGCATAATTATAACAAGTCTCCTTTTAGTTAGTTAATGGGCTTTTCTAACGTACATCTCTGGTTATATAATTTGTCTTATTGTGAACCTTCCTGGTAACAGGAATAATACAGGCAATATTTTAGTTCTCCCTCCAAGCTCCAAATAGTATTTACTGAAATGTACTAAAAATGGTTATAAAAAGTGTTATATTAATATCAAGATAAAAATAGCCCACATAAAAAAAAATAGAGTCAGAACTCTTTTTTATTGCTGTTACCTAATCGTTTTAAAAAACAAAATCCCATAAGATGTTGTACATAATTTTTTAATTTTATCTTCTATTTCTTCCCATGGTACTAACAGAAAAGATTAGACAAAGTAACATGACAGGTTGTCAAAAGATCCCTCAGTTCTGCTGCTTTTGAAATTCTGGTTGTTTTAAAAGCAAGAACAGCTACCCAAAGAAAGCTTCTGTATTCCAGGAAGCATAGACTTGCCAGTAGAGAAACGTTTGCTTCAGAAAAAGCATGATGTGTTTAAAGTTGAAAGGTCATAGAAGTGACGTTTCTTTTAATCTGTGTGCCTCCATATGGATGGGTTTGCTCTCATATTATGATTTTGCACAGATAATTGCATAATTCCAATTAAAAAAAAATCCCTATATACAGAATTTAAAGCTATATCAATTTAAGTTCTTGTCTACAATTGATTCTATGAAATTCCTAATAGCAGAAAAAAATGGACAAGAACAGGATGACATGAAGAACAAAGAAGTTACACGTACCATGCTATGTATAAAGCAGTGAAGATGGTTAATTATCTTCCTATGTTTTTTTAAAATTTATTATTTTCATAGATAGTATGGGAAGGATAGTAATGGTATCATTGATCTTACTGTTATGCTAATTTTTAAAAGAAATTCTCATTAAAAAATTACAAATAAAATTCCTGTAAGCCTTCCTGATGGAATTTAAATAATATACATTGTTTTAGAGAGGGGGAGTAGGCAGAGATGAGAGAGAATAAATACAGTTTTACTGTATTTGCATAATGATTTCATTTGAAATGTATGTCAGTTCTTGTAGACCACAATCTAAGCTTTTAAAATATTGTCCTATGAGAATATTGATGTAGCCTTTTAAGTATTGTAGGCAGGAAGATAGCACTTGAACACATTAGTGAATGTAATATATTTTATACCTAAGAGATATGTTGTTGGTTTGTAATTTTATGGCAGTACTTAGTGATGTCATTTATGTCCTTATTGCTCCTGAGGTTGTGTGATGTAACTTATTGCAGAAGAGAGAGGCTATTGCAGAGATGTACCAACCTTAAAAAAGAAAGGTGAGGAGGGAAAGGAGCAGAAATCCTAATAGCCACAATTTGTTAGATTGCAGAGATACTCTAAATTAGGAACCAAGAAACTGTGTAACTGCCTAAATCTTTTGGGGAAAGGTAGCTTACCTGGAGTTTTAGGGGACTGTGAGCTTGATGGCTTTTTTTGGGTTTTTTTTGGTTTTTTTTTTGGTTTTTTTTGACAGCCCTGTCTCACTTTATTGAAAGGCAGAGCCTCTGCTTACGGTATAAAAGCCACAAATAGTCTAATGTAATCTTATAAGTGCAATGGAAATAAGGCTGGTATGGTTTTACTGGAATAAAAAGGTTTCGAGCTCATATTCTGAAACAATACGGACTCCTTTACATGACTTGTGTATGCACTACCTGTTAATTTAATGCTGATTTAAATTAGTGACAAAGGATCTAATCTTGATTCCAGTGGATCTGATGAAATTTTTATTGTTATGACAATCTCAGTTAGTCTCCAGGAAATATCTTGGGCTTTAAATATTCCATTTACTTTGCCATTTGGATGTTTATGTTTTTGCAGCCCTGGAAATATTTGTCTAGCTGGGGTCAATTAACACAAAGAAATCCTAATAAATTTTTTTTCCTCCAGCATGTAATAAATCATATAAAAGAAAAATATTTTGCTAGTATTACATCTCCCTCTACTGGTAAAATATTATTTTCTTTATGATTAATTTCAAAGGGAGACTATAATTAAAAAAAAAATGTAACATGGTTGTTCCTTTCAAAAATATGGTCCCATGATGAGTATTTTAAAGAGACAAGAGTTAGGTCTGAGTATTGTTTCAAAATTTGGTATTGCAGAAAGTTCAGACAAGGGTTACTGATTTATTTGAGGGAGATTGATTTACAGGGAAAGTAGAATAATGTTTTCAGTGTGGTGGTCTACTGGAGTTCTCACAGTAATTTCCCTTTAAAACAGAATAGAAAATATGCAAATAGGTTAGCAGCCTAAAAAAGTTAATACTCTATTACAATAAAGAAAAATAGCAGGAAGCACAGGTTATCCCCTTGTGCCCCCTAGCAGTGTGAAACAGTTAACGATTGGTGAAATAATATATGCAGAAATGTTTATTAAAAAAGAAATGATAGCTGCAAAAATAGACAACATTCACTCATCTGTTAAAATTATTAAAAACCTGTAAAACAGTGAGTACTGATAATAAGTGTAGTAAATGTGTATTCAAATAAAACACCCTCAACATTCCGAATCACATTTAAATCAAACAGATCAAGAATATTTTGTGCATTATTCACTAGTAATACTGGACTCAAAAAGGACATTTCATTTTCCCTAAGTTTTTGCTACAATTCCCCAAATATACACAGTGGAAAAAACAACAGTGCAGACATATTCTGCTCCTTTAGGTCAAGGATGAGCACATTTTCTGTATAAATTTTCCAGCTGAAGCACTGGAAACTAAGCACCTGGTATACTGACTAAGGTTTTATTAGGATTTGCAGCCTAAAGCCTGCTATAGGCAATAAATTTTGGTCCTGTTTTAAAGCACAGCTAGAGGAGTTAGTTGGGTCACCATCTAGCTTATATATAACATCTTTAAGATGACAGTACTCACTCTGAAGCCAGGAAGTTTTGTTTCTTCAACACAAATAAATCTTTTCTCTCTCCCAGGAGAGTGCTGTGAAAAGCAGAAACCATACACAAGAATGGTCCAAGTTGTATTTTAGGTGAATGTGTGATTTTGCAATTTTCAGTAAAGTATTTTGGTCATCACAGTGCATGAACTAAATATTTTGTGACAGAATGCTCTCATTCTTCAGCATCTGCTTCTGTCATGGTGAAGAAGATACAATGTAGATGATGGCACTGACAAGGAACATATTTTCAGTGTGTATTTTCCCAGAAAGTTATCTAAATAAAATAAAAGCTTTAATAATTATCCAAAGATACTGAAATTATTCTAAAAAAAAACAAAAACCAAAACAAAACAGAAACAAACAAACAAACAAAATCTTAAAAGACCCAGAAAACCCAAAAAGGCAAGAGTGAGAAAGATTAATAATAAAAGAAATGAAGGAGGAAAGAAAGATGGAGCCAGAGGCAATAGACACAAACAAAAACACAGAATATTCCACATGAATATCAGGAAACTCTTTTTTTCAGTGAAGGTGAACAAACACTGGTACAGGTTGTCCAGGAAGTTGCCGAGTTTCCAACCTTGGAGATCTTCAAAAGCTGTTTGCACACTCTGCCTCCTCACAACCCTTAGCAGCTGACTCTAGATGACCCTGCTTTGAGCTTGTTGATGGACCAAGAGGACTTCTGAAGGTCTCTTATAGCCTCAGCTACTCTGTGTTTCTGTGAAAAGGGAGAAAAATTAAGGGGGAGGGGAAGAAGGGGAAAGGGGATTTGGGAGGAAGGAAGGAAGGGAGGAAGGGTGGAAGGGTGGAAGGGAGGAAGCAAGGAAGGAGTAGGATTTTCACATGTAAAATAAAAAAGAGAAAAACTGTGTTATCCCACTTTTGTATGCAGATAATGGTGGTATTTAACCATGTGATCAGGTGAATGTCCTTTCTAAACTATGAGTGTCAAGGTAAATTGATTCATTGCTCCTGGTGTGCACTGTCAGCGTCTATTGTTATCTTTTCTTTTCTTACTTGTCACTTAGATTAATAACATTAGTGGTGCTATACGCTAGCAGCTGTCTTCCCCATGTCAGTCACATGGGAAGTTACTCTGCACAGGTAATTTCTCTTCTGTGGATTTCTTTGTAGTACTTTCATTAGTTTAAATTGGCAGCAAGAGCGCATTGTATCTCCTTCTGAATACTTGCATAAGTTAAAATTTCTAAAAACATGATGGTGTAGTTACTGAATACATGTCATTGCTTTCATTTTCACTGATTTTTTGTTTGTATCCTTTTTTCCTTCAAACTTGAAAGAATGCCGTTGGCAGCTAATTGAATGCCACAAAAAAGAAAGAATACGTTTGCATGTGCAACACTGAATGAATCTTTCTTTTACTTCAATAATAAAATGTAATTAATCCAACATAATTAGAGAAAATAAAGCCTACAGTTACAGCAAATAAAGCCTACGTATTATAAATCATGAAATCCTACTAAACGTAGTGTTGGAAAAGATGACAACTGATTTTGATGCAATGGAAATCAGGTTGGAGACATTGATGGTAGATTCCAGTTCTTAATATTTTAATTCACTACACTGAAATCCAGAACTTGCTAACAAAATGTCATGATGATGCAAATCTTTGAGACACTGATAAAACACAAGAAGACTGGAATCTATGGAGAATGAACTACATAACCCTGTATGAACAGTGATCTAACCAAATGGGGAAAATTTCATCATAGAAACTGCAAGATCATGCATTGACTAAGAAACAGAATTCCTCCCTTGAGATAGGAGCTCAGCAGCTGCAGATATCATTGAAGCAGAAACCAGCATGTGTGAGCTTATTCACAAAGGAGAAGAATAATGTGACCTCAGATAACAAGTTGTTTCCATCTGAGAGAGAAAAATAAAGCCTTACTACAAAGGACCAGTGAGTATGTATCTGTGATACTCTGTGAAGTACTGTGTTTATTTCTAGTAATAAATGTTTAAAGAAAATAATAACTAGAAAATAGCAGGCAGTGATGCAAAGGAAATTATTTGAAATGTTCTGCAAATAATAGCTGTGTTAACATATTTTGGATTTGCTTACCTTTTTCAACCCAGTGAGACTAGTCAACTAAATGTCTGTATTGCCAGTGCCAGTGAGACAAAAGAGTGAAGGCAGAATTTGATGAATTACCCAGATCAATACCTTGTGGTTGCTGTCATTGCCAGGGCTTTGGTTTCTACAGTCATGGGACATTTTTTGATACCTGCAACCTATGGGGGAGAGATGGGATCCACCTATCTAGAAAAGGAAGGAGAATCTTTATTGTAAATTGGCCAACATAGTAAATTTTTCTTTAAATCTTTCCAAAGGCAAGAAAACTAAGTCCAGCCAGCTCAAGTGCATATGTACTAATGCAGGTAGTCTGGACAAAAAAAAGGAGGAAGTGGATGCCTCTCTACACCCTTTCTGAGAGTTATGATATTATAGGAATCACAGAAACCTGTTGGGAAAGCTCACATGTCTGGAAGACCACAACAAATGGCTACTAAGTGTTTCAAAAGGATAGGAAAGGAAGAAGAGGAGGTGGAGTTTCACTTTATGTAAAAGAGAAAATTGAGTGTGTGGAGTTGAGGAATGGAGACCTAGGAATTTCTATTGAATTTCTGTCAAGATGAGAGGAATCATTACCAAGGTGGACTCTTATGACCTTCCAGTGAGGATGATGAGGCCAATGAAACCTTAGCTTGGCTGCTCAGGGAAGTTTTGGGCAGGTTTCTGCAACTCGTTGCAGATTATTTCCTGCTCCAGAGGCAGGGCACACCAACCAGGAACAGTTCATTACTAGATTTGTTATTCACAAACTAAGAAAACTTACTTGACAACATAATTACAATGGTAGTCTCAAATACAGCAATCACAGTATTGTGGAGTTTAAGATCCTGTTGAGCACAACAAACATCAGTAATAGGACAAAGGCTTTGAATTTTGGAAGAGCTAAATTCAATATGCTCAGAGCCCAGCCACAAGGAGTTCCATGAGAAACATCCATGTAGGACAAACTAGCTTGTGATTACTGGGAATTATTTAAGAATGATCTTCTGGAAGGTTGAAGAGGGACAAGGACAATCCATCCCCCAAAAAAGGAAAGGAAGAAAGCAGAACAAAAGACTACTGGGGCTTAATAATATGCTTTTGGATGTGCTTAAAAGCAAAAAAAAAAACCCAACAAAAAACCAAAACAAAACAGGCTACTTGTGGAAAGGTAGCTAAACTGGCAAAAAGGACTATAAGAACCTTGACAGAACATGCAGTGATGCAGTCAGGAGGGCTAAGGTTCAACTAGTACTGAAATTGGCCAAGAGTGATGAGTGATGTCAAGAAGAAAAAAGGGTTCCTCAGATACATGAGCAATAAGCAGAAGCACGAGGAAGATGTAGGCCCACTGCTATACAGGGCTGGGAAACTAGTTATTACTGTTAATGAGTCAGAAGTTCTCTATGCCTTATTTGCCTCTGTTGGATGGGTAGTCTGAGAGTTGAGTAGAAAATTAGCTAACAGGCAGCACTGGGATGGTGGCAGCCTGTCACAAATGCATTCTCACAGAAATAGATACTGGGCCTCACACTGTTCAACATCCTCATAAATGATCTGGATGATAGGATTGAAAGCACCCTCATCAGCTTTGCTGGCAACACTAAACTGGGTAACAAAGTGGGTAAGTTTTACAGGAGAGCCATCTTACAGAGGGACCCAGCCAGGCTGGAAGAGTGGGCTAGCAAGAATTGCAGGAAGTTTAACGAAGACAAGTCCTTGCACCTGAAGATTGGGATCCACGTAGCTGGGGAGCGGCTACATGAAAAGAACCTTGGGGTCCTGATGGACAACAAGCTTGATGCAACTAGACAGGATGCTAGATCTTCTCATCTAACTTTCCTTTCCTGTGAAAGTTTGGATTAGATATTTTTCAGAGGTCCACTCCAACCTGGGCTTTTCTATGATTCTTTGTCTTATGTTCTGTAAGGTGGGTCCATAGTAAGACAGATGAGAAATAACTTCTGAGAAATTTAAAATTGCTTGGGATTTAGGGAATAAATTTATCTAAATTATATCCCTGGAAAACTTCAGGAGACACTGCATAAAAGCAACTACTTTTCAAATGAAAATAGATCAGTGAAATAAATATAAGGCGTTACACATGTGGGTTTGTTGTGTTGAATTTATTTGTCTGAAATGTTTACATTATGGATAAATTAATCTGATTCAATTTTTCTATGATGTCTTTGTAGTCAATGAAAAACAGGGAAAAAAAAAAACAAACAACCAAACAAAAAAACCAAACACCCAAACAAACAAAAAATCTCCTCACATTGCAAGGATAGCATTTATCTGCAAGTTTTAAATTTCTATTTTAAGACAAGATTCTAGAAGTGGATATTTCTCTCCCATGACAATGAAGATCACATAAAAAGGCAAGTTTAAACAACAAGCCTACACTGTAGAAAATCAGTTTTGGCAAAGTGAATCATCATTAAGTCTTTACTTGTTTGTACCACATACACATCTTTCTTGAGAGAACTAAATGCAATGAGAAGAATAGTGGCCTTTCAGATTTCAGTTTGCCACAAAAAGAGTAACTAATGAGTTGTGCATTTCCCTGGCCTTAGTCCTTTCTAAAAGATTTATCATCATGCTTTTTGATTTGGAAAACCATATACAAATATTTGAATTTCCTCTTGCCATATCTTGGGCTCTGTTAAGTGTGATTTCCAAGTAAATGTTTCATTTCATGTTATGTCAATCCCAAAGAAGCATCATCCTTGCACTATCCTACTAGGCCATCCCAGGCAAGTGTTAAGGTGCCAACAAAAGGGTCTAGAATATATGAAAGCTAGAATAGTATTTCTGCAGGACCTTTATATCCTAGATTTAGAGATAGTAGTGCAGGCAGTCAGGAAAGAAAAGGTATTTTCCGGTGGAAAGCAGAAATCAGGAAAGGTCTAGTGGAAGTGACAAATAAACTGGGAATAGTTGAGTCTAAAGTGCCTTGAAAGAATTATTTTAAAAATACTTTTACTGTCTAGGCAACCTGCTACATACATGTAAAAAAACTTAAATTAAAAAGACTAGTGTGTCTCTGGAGTGAGAATTAATCAAGATAAAATAAAAGTAATAAATGCTAAGTTACATTATCTACAAAATTTTGTTGCCTACTACGAGGTGCAAATATATTACCAAGCAGGCATTGTCTTATTTACACTGAAGTCAGTGAGCAAACTGCCACACAATCAAGTGGAACTTACATCATTGGTGATCCTTCCTCTGTTTGAAAGAAAAACCCATGACAGTTTTTAAGTTACAAATTTAGTAGAGACTGAACTGAACTACATGAAAATTCACTGTAAATTGAGTCAGTGTGGTCTACTTTCAGTGAAAATGACTATTACAAAACATGAACAATAATGAAAATCTAACTAGATTAAAATTAGAATATAATTTTTGATATAATATCACATTCCTCACAGAAGAAAAACCCTAAAATATTTGTGCTTTTCAACAGGAATTGCACAGTAAAAGTAGAAAGTGATATATGAAGCTATCAATGTTTGATATTGATAGAATTTTTTTTCTCTTTATTGAAGGACTATTTAAGTTGAAATAGTCTTGAATAGTAATAAATATGGTGAATAATTTCTGTTAATATACTCCTTTGTCAGTTTGTGGACATTTTATATCTACCACAGACAAAAATTCTTTCATATTTCAAAGCCATAATTTGATTTAAACGGAAGCAGTGAAGGAAAACAGCAAAAGTATGAACTCCCATATTTTCTAGCAACATAAGTTTGTGTGTTTGTGCATGTATACATACACATATTTATACATACATATTTGCAGAGATTATATGTATCTGCATATATATATAAACTTTTGCTCATAGTTAGCCAGAAAACTTCATTAGCATGCTGCTTATTTTCAAAGACTCCTATTTTGCTATTTCAAGAAGCTTTCTATCAGAATCCTAGAAATCTACATATGTTAATGCTTATAATTGAGTAATGTTTAGTGGAGATTTTTTCATACAAGATATTCTTATTTCTAAACTTTCATTTACTCAGAAAAGAGGGTAAGGGACCACCATTAACATGGTTGTATCAAGATCAGAGCTGTCGACAAGCACTGTTTTTCACAGTAGGTCATTTATTGAAACCAGTATTACAACATATCTGTCTAAAACCTGTCTCATCTGAAAAAAAATACTCTGTTGTTAACCTTTGCAATCTTGCTCATTGCTTTCTTACAACTGTGTTGAAATTAATGGGAGTGAATCACTGTTCAATATTTCAATTAAATATTTCAAGTTACGATAGGTATATTTTGGGAGAGTGTGCACCTACTTTGAATATGTGTGAAAAAATGTGCAAAATGAGGCTGAGTTTAACACCATATTATTAATTCAAATTAGGCCTAGATATAAGCAGATATACAGGGACACAAGGTTCCCTAATTGGACTGACTCTATTTATATTTTTATATTTTTAAGAGATCTAGTGAATAGGTTGGACAGTTAAACATGATAAGTTGAAAGTGAAAAAATTCCATGTTTCTTGAAATCCAGGACCTAGGAGGTGCTAGAGGGGTATTTTGAACTAAATGACAAATAGAGTTGATCTGTCATCCTTGTTCAAAGAAATAATCTGTACTCAATTGAACAGTTGTAACAGCTTTAAAGGAATTCTGAAGAAAGGGGAGTGGTTTTATAATTTGTTTATATCAACTAGAAGATTTGCAATTGCTTTCAAAAATTATAATTTTATACCAATTACAGTGGCACATGTTTGAACTAGTTGTTTTTAGAATTACAGCTTATTAGAATAAAACTTCTCCTGTTCAAGCTGAAGGAGAACTATATTGAAAAATACAGTTATAATAAAAGCTAATAGATATGTATAAGAAACTTATTATAGAATATATTAAAATCATTAAGAGAGAAAGGCAGCAGAAGATGTACAGTTTTGTTGGACCCATTATTATGGTCATCTCATTTTCAGTCTAACAGTTTCAAGAAGAAGTTGAAGACAGACACCTGTCAGACTCACTTAACTAATATCAATTCTGCATTGATTGCCAAAACTAGTAATGAAACACTCAAAAAACCACCACAGATTCCTTAATTGCTGCAAAAATGAGCATTGAAGGTTATGGAACAAATGCTAGGATATTCAATATGAAAATAAAACAATACATAGTTGGATATTCTTACTTAAAACTCATGGTACTGCAATAAGCCTTTTAAGTTTTGTATTACTAAATTATAATATATCAGATTTTATTATATATTATATTATTACATAACATAATTATAATGTAATGCTGTAACACTATTATTGTATTAAAAAGCTCATAGGCTTGTCACATAAGATTAAAATTTTTTAAAAAGTATTTATGCACTTAGAAGCAAGGCAAGCTCCACTCCATAAAGTAAACGTTAATTCTTTATTACACTCCTTAGCTCTACATGCAGAGCACAGGTAAAATTTGGCCTTTAAGAATGGCATCACACCAGTGCTAAACAAAGATATGGCCAAATCAAACCAACAGGAAAATGTTGAGATTAGAAGAAGATGTTTATCTCAGGCTTAGTTACATTTGCAGTAAATAATCCTGAACATTCCATGATGAAGTAATTTGTGTAGAAAGGTTTCCCCCATCAATGCATGTTCAGTCTAGCTGATCAAGTTACTCAGGGGATTGGATAAGATTTCAAATCCTCATCAGGCTTAATTATCAGTTGTTAATTGAATTTCTCAATGCTTCCAAAAGAGGCGTTATTGTACACATACAAACATGAAAATTTAAGGCATTTTAAAGTCATGTAATTAATTGTCTTGATGATTATTTATTTATATAAGAAATACATAATAATATATAGGGTTAAAAATTAATTACAACATTAATTGACTGTTTCATTCCTTTCTACTTCGATCAGAGGAAATGAAGAAATAACTGATGTTATGCCGTGAAGATAACATTAGACACATTTAATATATAAAAAGAAAGATAATACATTTTATAAATTTGAACTTATGTAAAAAACATTTACATGATCTCAAACTTTGTGTAATTCCACTGAGATTAACTGCCACAGTAATAAGTATTTTAGATAATCTTCTTGATGTTTTGATAATTGCATCCAAATACATTTTCCAAGCTATAGAAAAGAAGGTGATTCTTTCTGTTAAAAATTAAAGAGAATGACGTTCTCATTTTGTCATACAACTCTTATGGTATCAAAAAATGTGTTGACTTTTAATGACCAAATCACCAAAGGCCTTGCATTATTTAATTGGATTTAAAATGATTAAACCTGCATAGGTATTGGCTAATTAAAGATGTCTGGTCAGTTACCAGGGTTAGTGGGAGCAAGTCTAGATTCAGATTTCGTAGAGCAAGATAGTGCTTCAATTTAACTCAGCTAAAGAAGTTATGCTTAGCTCAGTGCTAAAGGATAACAAATGTTCATTTACTTTACTCCAGGATAATGCATTTTAGAGATATAGCATGTATGTATAGCAGTATAACTAAAAACATTCACTAGATATGAGAAAAATATGCCCAGGAGTTATTTATTATAATTTAGGGGGTTTGCAATGTTTAGGAGTGCTGAAGGTGCTAAACAAAGATAAAGTTTGCTTATTTTCGCTCAGAATATTCTGTACCTAATTCTGAATTATTACAGAGATTTGTATTCATTATAATTTCAGAATGCCTAAAGATTAAATTCTGAATTTCTTCCAGTGGCATGTGCATTTGATGGCATTATGAGTTTGAGACTGAATGGTCTTGGGAAGCTTAAGTATTATTTAACTTCTATTAACTAAGGATTTTCTCAGTATAATTAAATAATAGAAAACACTCAAAGCTCACTTAAATTGACAGAGATTAAAACCATTCAATAAATTGAAAAATAAATCTTAGATTTCACAGCAAAATAATTTAATTTGAAATAAGGCAAAATCAGTGTTAACAGCTCATATTTATTTATCTAACAACATGTTCTTTCCACATTCAGCTCAGTTTTTTTTTTTCTGCACAGACAATTGTAGGAGATATCAGGATTAAACCAGAGAGCTTTTACTCTTTATGTTATGGTTTTGTTTCCAGTCTCCAAAAAAATATCACCTTTTTAATAAGGTGACTTCTAAATCATCATACCAATTAATGTATCTTAACACAACTAAGTCTTTCAACTACTTTCTTACCTGTAATTGTAAAAATATAAAATCAGATTCTATCAGAAAGTTTGTGTAGATCTGTTTATAAGAATTCTTTTTCCCAAGGAAGTTTTGTTGTTTAACCCCAGCCGGTAACTAAGCACCACAAAGTCACTTGCTCACTCTCCTTTGGTGAGATGGGTAAAAGAATCAGAAGGGTAGAAGTGAGAAAACTCATAGATTAAGATAAAGATAGTTTAATAACTGAATCAAAAGCCCTGCACTCAAGCAAAGCAGAACATGGATTTCACTCAGCACTTCCCATGGGCAGGCAGGTGTCCAGCCATCTCCAGAACAGCCATGCCTCATCACATATAATGGTGACTTGGGAGGACAAATGTCATCACTCCAAATGTCATCCCCCACCCCTACTACTTCTTCTCCCAACTTTATTTACTGAACATGACACCATATGTTATGGAATAACCCTTTGATCAGCTGGGATCAGCTCTCCTTGCTGTGTCCCCTCCCATCTTCTTGTACACCCCCAGCCTACTCACTGGTGGGGTGTTGTGAGAGGCAGAAAAGGCCTTGACACTGTGTAAGCACTGCTCAGCAACAGCTAAAACATCCCTTTGTGATCAACACTATTTCTAGCACAAATCCAAACCCTAGCCCCATACTAGTAGCTATGAAGAAAATCAATTCTGCCTCCCCCCAAAGGAAAATACTAGTGCAGTTGAAGATCAGAATGATTTGTAAAAATACTGCAAAAGTTTGGGAAAGTAGAATAACTCCATAATAACAGAAAGCTATCATAAAAAGAAAATAACAACAGACTAATTTAAGAAAATAGTGGAAGAATATATAAGAAATATGTATATCTGTATAATTGAAAATTTAATAATACAAAAATAAAAATTAAAAAAATTACATTTTTTTAACATTTGTGTAACACATATATATGTAAAGGAATTATAAATACACACACATAGGGAATAAGAATTTATTGGTAATAGTAATATTTGTAGCAATATGAAGAACCTGAATAAGGGTATGAATGAGGTATTTCTTTATTGTGTAGTCCTCCATAGTCAGTGGAAAGAGAACAAAACCGAAAGTTTGCCTAAAAATCAACTCTCCTTAAAGTGTTGACTCTGTTTTCAGTAGAACAACTTGAGCATGATTAGAATCTTATGTGAATCCTCCACTCAGGTTACCGAAATTGAGTTTTATGTACTCCCTCTTACTTGTTCTATGTTACTGTAACTGTTATATAAAACCCAGGTCATTCATGAACAGTATTAGTCTCTGTGTCAAAGTGCTCACTATCTATACCCACATGGTAGATAGGTCAGGAAGAATATTAAATAACTAGGTTTACACCAAAGCTGCAGCTTAATAGTTTACATGTATCATGATAATGTAAAAATTTTGCAGCTTGTGAAAAGTCTAAAATTATTTGTAATTGTCATTTGGTCTAATGCAATATCCTTTTAAAACAAAGACTACTATAATCATCTATTTACTATTCAGTGAAATATGTTACTTACCTCTATCACAGATGAAAGGTAGTCCCAGACTCTGGAAATAAATACACACGCATAAACAATGCAAATGTACACAATGATCAAAGCAAAGTTATATACAATTTGCAAATCAGGGACAGTTCAATTTTCTTTACTTTTGTTTTACCAAATCCACCAAGTGGATCCACACTAACAATTTGTAGCATGTGTAACTATCATGGTTTAGAAAGTGTAAAAAACAGTTTGCTCTTTTCAGATTCCTTGAAAGTATGAAAAAGAAAAAAAAAACAATTTTAAAAATATTTATTTGATTTGTTCCATTCTTTATAATAATTTCTGTTGGTTTGGGGCAAATTTTATGGTGAGCATGAGAAGTTTTCCAGCAACTTTTGAGGTTTTGAAGTGTGTTTTTACTCCAGACCGCAAAAGAAAACCACAGAAACTTTTGCAAAATAGACTTGTACTGAAGTAATTTATTCTGAATTGAAATTGGCATGTTTCAGTTTCTTCTGTATTTCTACTTTACTTTATAATTCATCCATCAGAATGTCCAAGCTGAATCTCAGAAAACTTCATACCAAAAATAACTTCAAAATCAACATCTGTTACTTGTTGTATCTTTGCCAGAGTAGTAGTGTTTCAGCAGGAAAAAGCTTAGAAGAAAAGGGTTTGATGCACTCTGGTTCCTCCATATCTCAGTAATTAACTTTGAAGTATATGGCTGTAAAGGATTTGTAGACTTTAAATTCGTGTCTATTGGCCCATCATGAAAAAAGTAATTGCTACCGTAAGTCACAAAGCTGACTAATGATGCACTGATCTGCCGCAGAGGGCCTTTTTTGTGCTTCGTGAATGGATAACCAGAATGACAGCCTAAGAACGCCTGCTGTCTTTCCAGAGAATTCCCAAGAAATCTGCCTGTTTTCTAAGGACAATTTATAGACATTGTGGTTGAAAATGCCTCAAAACTGTGTTATTACCAGCAGTCACAAATACAACATTGAAGTTTTGCTCTTGCTCAGAGATGCAGAATTTTTGGTCAACTGTGAAGAAAAAAAAAAAAAAAGAAAAAAGAAACAAAAGGTGTCAGTGATAATGCCATAATTGAATAAATATTAATAGAAAGTTGTTGAAAAATCTTAAATATATACACGATTATGTATGTGACAACTATTTTTTGAGTTCATAAACCTTAGGACACTAATATATTTGTGACCAAACCAATGAAAACCTAAAAAAAAAGAACCACAGCCAACCTGAAAAAACTGTAACCTTCTCTTACAAAATCTTGCTATTGTAATAACAAGGATCACATCCCTCTTACACCTGAGCTCCTGGCAAATTAGTGTTTGTTTGACAGTATGTACTATTGGTATCGAAAAAAGACAGTCCATACATCTGACAATTACTTGTAAGTCCATTGTAATTTGGATTATCTCTAAACTTTTACTGCACCTGTATCGGATCTAAATGCAGTTATGCATGTTAATTTAAAAAAAAAAACATCCTTGCTGATCAAAGTCAAGTACCTTGAATTATGGTACAGTGCCCACAGTAACATGTGACCAGATAAGAATCCAGTGCTGATATAAACTGCCACTTCTGTAGGTCAAATAAGAAGGATTTACTGTAATTTCACAGAGAAAGACAACATGTTCTAGAGAACTGATCTGAGTGGAGAGTTTCCAGAGAACTCTATTATGCCCTCAAGGATGTTGTTCCAGTGACTGATTTTCCTCATTGTAAAAAATTTCTTTCTGATTTCAAGATCAAACCTCTCCTCCTGCAACCTGTACCTGTTGCAGCCTGTCTCCCTGTTTTGGATTTGAATGGTGAGGGGACCTACAGAGGTGGCTTCTGTGAGAAACTGCTAGAACTTCCCCTGTGTCTGACAAAACTAGTGCCAGCTGGCTCCAAGATGCAATCTTGGCTGGCCAAGTCTGCAACAATGGTTGTTGCTCCTTTGTGATAATGGACTTAGGAAGTGGGAAAATCCATTACTTTAAGGAGGTTAACAGTGGAGCAGATTCCTACCTGCAACCAGTGGAGGATCTCACACCAGAGCAGATGGATGTCTGAAGGGGGCTGTGACCTCATGGGAAGTCTGCACTGCAGCAAGTTCCTGGCAGGAGCTATGGTCCCATGGAGAGAGAAACCCATGATGGAGCAGATTTGCTGGCAGGACTTGTGACCCCATGGAGGAACATGCTATGGAACAGTCTGTTCCTGAAGGACTCTACCAATTCATAAAGAACTGCAGCCCATGGTAAGGACTCATGTTGGAGAAGTTTGTGGAGGACTGTCTTCCATGCCACCCTGGAGCAGAGCAAGAGTGTGAGGAGTCCTCCCACTGAGGGGGAAGGAGTGGCAGAGACAACATGTGATGAACTGACCTCAACCCCCATTCTCTGCCCCCATGAGCAGCTGCAGGGGGAAGAGGTAGAGAATTTGGGAGTGAAGTTGAGCCTGGAAAGAAGGGAGGGGTGGAGAGAACTTGATTTGTAATTCAGATTTTATTTCTTGTTAACCTACGCTGATTTGATTGACAACAAATCATACTAATTTCCCCAAGTCAGGTCTGCTTTCCCCATGATATTTCGTGACTGATCTTCCCTGTCCTTATCTCAACTCAGGAGCTTTTAGTTAGTTTTTTCTCCACTGTCTAATTAAGTAGGAGGAGTGATAGAAAAGTTTTGGTGGGCACCCAGATTCCAGTCAGGGTTCAACCACCACATTTTTCCATGTGACTCCTTGTGGAGAAAGAGCCTCTGTTCTCTCTGTAGATGCTGTTTAATTACTGTGTCCCAGTTTTATTAAGAAAGTAAAATATTTCAGCTTGAAAACTCCCTGTAGATTGTAATTGTTTAAAAATGAGAAAATGGAGATTTAAAATTACTAAGTAAGAGGACATATAATCCAGATTCCTAATTTCCAGTCTAAATGTTCAATAGACAATTATGAATAAGATGAGCCTAATAACTGACTTCAGAAAAATTGGCCATGTTCTTTCACTATCTGTCCTCACGAATATATTTGGGGTTTTGAATGGTATGTAGGTGAGGTCTTGATTCAGATGGACAAAATTATTAAGAGACAGAAGTTTGAAACATTTCTACTTGGAATTTCTATAACCAGCTGCCTTCTCAAAAAACTGTACTGACATTCCCATTCCTCAGAGGACTATTAAAACAGCCATTTTCCCAAAACAGAAAAAAAAAATTATATACCAACATTGAGGGGAAACTCTATGCAAAACTCTCCTGAAATATCTGTCTCATTCCAATAAATATAAAGGTAGCCCATGAAGCTATAGTGGCCAAATTAAAACAACTTTCTGGGGCTAGATGCTTAATAGTCAAGCCAAAATGCTTTAGACTAACATAATAGCATAATTCATCTGAGTAACTTTAAATCTTAAACTAAGTTATACTGCACTGATAATTCGAACAGATATACAGCTTGAAAAACTTTGTTTTAATCCTTTTCCATTGCAATTATCTTTTTTCTTTATGAAAGTTTTGAGTCAAGATTATCTGCAGTCATATGCCTGTTTCATTGTATACATTTTCTTACCCTTTGTTTATTTTCAGACACATGGGGGGGGGGGGGGGGGGGGG
>JAWWES010000001.1:72492182-72530870 GCA_035583135.1 Lophotriccus pileatus
ATTTTCAGAAACATGCCCCCTCCCCCCCCCCCGCCAAAATGTCTTTATGGGTAATGTAAAGTTGAGGATGATTAAATTAAATTTTACAGATCCCAGGAGCATGCGTTTTTGGCAATTTTTCATAATTTACACCTCTGCTCCTTTAGTTCTTAATCCACCAGTATTTAGATGCTTAATATCATGAAGAACCAGAAGTGTGACTGAGCCAACTGAAAACACCTGGTATCAGACTATATAGGTATAAACTAAGATCAGTTTGCTGTCAGCTGCAGAAAAGAAGTGGAGGAGGAAAAATATTGAACTGAAGAATTTAGAAATTTCATTATACCAGTGCACAAAACCAGCATACAAATGTATTCATTAGGCATTGGCCATACATTATGTCAACTTTTGTCATAGAACTGTGATAAGCCCTTCTGTAACCTTTAGAATATTTCTGTGGAATATCTAAATTGTTTTGTTTGACTGAACAAATTAAAAAATCTAAACATATAGCACGATAACAGTCTGTCCATCTGTGTAATTATTCATACAGTAATTATTCCGACATATGCATTTTATGTCCTTCAATAGCCATATACTTGAATTGGCTTGTAAACATACAAGAGGAATCATATTTAAACCACATGCTTTGATTGCAGAAATTCTTACTCAATTAACATGCTTTTTTCTCTGGGGTGCATTTCAAGTCTTATGCAGATACTCTGAATACATTGTGAGTTTCAGAGTTTCAAAATATCTGCCAAATGGACTATAACGTTAACTGTAAGGCATATTGGAAGCAGTTGTCAATACACACACAAATCAGTCTACTCAATATTTAAGAAACAAGGTGTTGAGTTTATCACTAGCAGATTTATTTGAAAAGAAACTTGGAAAGTTTAGTAAAAATAATAATTTAACTGTCACACATCAACCACGTTATATCCTTAGTCCAATGAATTTTCCTTCAATCAATCATCACATGGATACAATTTAAATATGTGTACAGACACCCCCCTATATTTGTGCTCTTCCTGTATTAATTAACACTGCAATAGGTTCTAAAAGAAGAGGACAGATCAAAATTATGATTGAAAATAACCAACTGAATAGAAAAGAAATAAAATTTATTGCATTGCACAAATGTTCCTCTGCTTTTCTCTTCCTGCTTTTATCAATTGCCTCTGCAAGCTGTTCCAGCGGTGCAAATTGCTGGCAAGTTGTTCGTCATATTACCTAACCTAGAAATTAAAGCACTTTATAATACCAGAAAAACCCCAACAGGAGCCATCTTATAAATATTTTGTAAAGCCTGAGCAATTTTTATTACCATAAATGCCACAATGGAGTCACTAAGAAATCCTAGTGATGAGTACAGGATAAAAGAAAAACTATCTATTTTTACAGCTTGTTTGTAGGAACTGGAACACAACTGAATTGTAAGTTCCCTTAGGTTATGAATAAATCTCTTTAGCAATTTTAGTGAAGATCATTGGTATTTTCTCGCAATATTTTTTTTAATGAAAATGAGAGTTTTGGCAAAAATAATAATAAAATAATAATTCTCATTATCACTTAACAATAATTTTTTGTACAAATGAAAGACCCAAAGAGATACTCAGATGCTAACTTTACAAGGAAATATGATAACTAAGTAAACAATAGACTCAATTGCTAGCAAAAGTCTAAAAGTGATACGTAGCTATTTAAGAATTTCCACAGTTACTTATTGAAGCTTCAGATACCACTTAAAATTTCAGCATTTGAAAATATTACCTCAATTTTACAAATGTTAATATATCAAAATTTTTCCAACTTGAAAAAGGAGTTCAGTTTTTAATGCACTCTAATGGCATGATATGTACTGACTAATAACATATGTACTGCCTTCAGAAATATGCAGCAAGATCTGATTTAACCAAGTTTTTGTCTATAATTAAGGTAGATGAGTAGTACGACTGTATTTTTCAGTCCACAACAGTTCTCTAATTCATTTCTATAATTCAGCTTTTAGTTGAACTTCCTTGAACTTTCCACAGATCTGTCCTTTCTTCTGGCAGGGGAGGAAGGCTTTAAGAGACATATGGCATCAGGTCCTCACATACTTTAGCTCATACTGAACTTCTTCCTATCTCTTCCTCTCTGCCTTTCTTTCCTCTACCACTTTTTCCCTGTCTCAACATAGATTTCTCTACATCCTTCAGGAACAGCCTGCTCCACCATAGCTGCTCCATGGTCCACAGTTACTACTAGAAAAGCTGCTCCTCTATGTGTTTCACCCCATGGGTCACAGTTCCTGACAGGTATTTGCTCCAGCTGCAGGATAGATGTGGGCTCCATCGTGGGTACTCCAGGAGCTGCAGGAGAATCATTGTCTCAGTGCCTGGAGCAGCTCGTTCCTCTCCTCATTCTCTCCCTTGGTGTTCACAGGTCTGTATCTCATGTGTTTTTTCCCCTCACTCCTCACACAAATTCCAGGCAGCAATTTTGTCCTTTCTTAAATACGCTTTCCCAGAGGTGCCACTGTCTTGACTGAGGGGCTCAGCTGTGCCCTAAGGTGGGTCCACCGAAGGCAGCTGGAACAGGCTGCATCCAGCACAGGGCAGGTCCTGTCCTCTCTTCACAAAGGCCACCCTGCAGCCCCTACTGCCAGCGCCTCACCAACTACATTCAGTACAACTTTTTCTCCCCCATATAATCCTTTTGATTTTCCTCTAGGGTATGATTTAAATCTTTATAAAAATCTAAGATTTTTTTATTTATTCCTCTTTTTGCAGTTTTCTTCTTAACCTCTGTGTGAACTTAACGTTATTGAAATTTGTTTTTTCCTTTACATGCACTGATATTTAACATTTATGATGGTCTCATTAACTCAGGAATTGTGGGATTGCTAGAAACACACACTTTATGTGAAGAGGACACACAAACCCCTCTTAAAAAGCTGAAATCTTCTATTAAAGTATACAATTTATTGGGGTTTAACTTAATTATGTAAAACAGTTAAATAATGTGGCAAATCAACGGCTGGAAGATGGGGAGCAGAAAATTATGTCTGCAACATGAAATGTAGTGAATCCATTAGCTTTTACAGAGAAAAGCAGATGAATATCACCTGTAGAAAACTGAGAAGCTCCTTGGGGCAAGATATGGAGAAAATTATCTGCAGTAAAATTAGTATCTCTACTGAGCCTATAAATGTTACTAACTTTTTGTATGGTAGAACTTTATTTTAAATAAGCAGGCACTCATAAAAACAAAGAGAGAAAGTTTTCCTATCTCCCATATTGAACAAAGTGGTCTTGATGCTGACATTTAAAGCATATTAAAATAAAGCGATATATAATACTGGATTTCCTTTAACAGTGAATATTTCCACTTTTTGTTCGCTCAAATCCTCTTTGCTCTAATCTCTAATAATCCAAATTTCATTGTTCCATTCTTTTCAGACACTTTAATATAAGAAGCAGACTTGTCAGTAGTAAAGGCAGTTTCTATGCATGATAACAGGATGTTCGTACAGTAAACTATAGCATACAATAATGTACAAAAATCAATAAATTAAATATGTTCCAAGGTGTCTGTCTGTCTATTAAATGCTATCAGAGTGACAGATTGATGCTTGTTAAAACATATTCAATTCAAGCTCTAAGATCTCAAAGAGTGCTGAGCAGGAAAAATGCCAAGTAGAAATACCCAAGTCAGCAAAAAAGATTATCAGAAAGTTTTTAAAAAGACAGAAATATCAGTCAGCAGAACAAAAACTACATTTATGTATGATTTGACAATTTTAAACTAAGAATATTACAGTGACATTTAATAGGACATTGTATAAAATATACACTGTTAATCTGTCTAATAAGTGTACAGCTTAAACACTACAGAGCTTACACTACCTGGTAAAAGCAGGTACCACCCAGCCAGTTACAGGTTTCATGAGAGGAGCAGAGAGTGGGGCAGCACTTATGGACCCTGCAGACAGTTCACATTGTGAGTGGCGAAGTATAACTGGTCTCTAGGGTGAGCCAGTGACCTGAGTGAGCCTTGGAAGTTTGCACATGTAGGGTAATACACTTTACCTTTTGCCAGGTTGCTGAATGCTCTGCTCACCCACAGGTTTAGGCTACAAACCTGATGGTTGCCGCAGCTAGGTGGTGGCCATGCAAACCTACCAGGAAACTTGAGATCTCCAGGGAATTAGAAGTATTAAATTTTAAAAGAATTACCCTTTTATAAAAGTACAAAATGACTGTGACCTCCTGAAAGAAAAGCAGTGCTTACATCTGCACCCAAGCAGACCTCCCAAGAATTGAAATAGTTCCTCTAATACATGAAGACAGCAGTGGATATCATAGCTGTAGGTGTGCCAATCTAGAAGCACTTTTCAAACAAGTAGCTTTGTCACAGGAGACACTCAACAGGTGCAGTATCTAGGAATGTGAGTGGTAGATAATCACTATTGAGTTTTGGCTCAGGCTGAGCAACAGCCTGGCCTTAAGGCCACACAAGAGGGAGTGAAGCCTTAATTCAGCCTTGAGCTGGATGTCACATACAACTACTTCAGGCAAAAGGAAGAACCTTCATTTGAGGTCCCTGCATAACAGATATGATGCTCTTAGGGTGAAAAATGAAGAGGACATGAATAATGAAGGAGGATCCATGAGAAGCTGACCATGAGAAGTTGATCTTATTACCCACCCACATTAGAACCAGTGCTACCAGAAAAGTATGTAGAGCAATCAGAGATTTCTTATTGAGATCCACCAGTGTACCACCCGGACAGATTGTCTAGAGAATTTTTCCACTCTACTAGTCCATGTAGGGTCCAGTGATACTGTGATGGGGCAACTGATTGTCAGAAGTAGTGATTAGCATTTTCACTTCAAGCTTATGAAGTCAAATTCAGTCATACCTTAGCTTGCTTGCTTTAAAACACTTGTGCTAATAGTAATATACATCACTGGAATATTACAGACTTTCCAGATATGTATGCAGATACATTTTTTACTTAGAACACCTTCTGTATATTAATAAATTGATAATTTTATGTGCTTAGAATCATTATATTTTTATTGTATATTGATACATTAGAAATAATGCTAAAATCATATAATGGTTTGGGTGAAAGCAACACTAAAGATCATCTAGTTCCAGCCCCCCTGTCACAGGCAGGGACACATTGCCCTAGACCATGCTGCTAAAAGCCCCATCCAAACAGGGCTTTAAAATCAATTAAACTTTTTATTTTTAAAATTCTTCTTTCTTCAAATATAGTGGAATGCCTCTTCTTCATTAAGAACCACAATGTTCTTTATTATTGCTCTTACTAAGGCAAGCATGAGTCTAGATATAAAATAATTACTTAAGAGGAAGCACTTGAAAACACTTGAATAAATTAATGATTGTTTTAGATTAGTTTTAAAGAAATGTGATAGTATGTAATTTTGAAGTTATATAGTCAGTGGTTCCGTTCACACTTCCTTGTTTATTGTATATGCCCAAATATTCCTTCCTATATTTAACATTATTATATTGGTTTTTAACTTAATTTCATTTAAAAAGCATTCTGTTTTGATATTTTCTTCTATGAGAGTAAATGAATGAATAAATAAGAAATGGTAGAAAAAAATAGTGGTATCTATGCTACATCTTTTTTGAATATATGTTTCTTTTATGATGGACTAGAGTAATGCATCACCAGACTGACAGCTCTTATCAAAGCTACTCTGCTGATGTATTAGTGTAGCATATCATCATAGTGCTGTCACTGTGATAATTTATTGACGTGGTGCATCATCAGACTGATGATGAAAACAAACTGTGCTCAAGACAGAAATCACTAAATTTTGTTGAATTCTCCTAGACTCTGTGTATGTAAGTCTACAGAGAGAAAACTGTTATAATACTTTAATGCTCCCACACTTTACCTGCATTTTATTTCTATCTTCTGTTATATTTTCTTTCCTTTCTACTCAATTTATCCATTCAGGTTACCTTTCCTTTTGCTGTTTTCAGCTCCAGTTGCTTCCACCTACAGCCCTTTCACTCTTTATCCTGATATTTGGTAACACAGGTCTAGGCTAGGCTACAATCTTCCTTGCTATTCACCTTCCTTCTATCCTTTCCTGTTCTGCTTTACCACCATTACTTACAATGTTTCTATATTTATTACTTAAACTCTCATCATTCTGTTGTGCTAGGTATTCTCTGTGACTGCTATTCTACCTTTCTGAAAATGGTGACCTCTGGCTTAAAAGTTTATGTAAAGGGATGTTTTAGTTGTTGCTGAGAAGTGTTTACACAGTCAAGACCTTTTCAGTTCCTCACCCCACCCCACCAGCAAGGAAGCTTGAGGTGCACAAGAAGCTGGGAGGGCACAAAGCCAGGATAGCTGACCCCAGCTGATCAAAGGGATATTCCATACCATATGACATCATGAGCATCAATAAAAGCAGGTGGAAGTTTCAAGACGGCTCCTACTTTCAAACTAGTCCGCTAGCTCATTCCTGAAGATGACTGCCTGGGAAGGTCCTGGACCACCCTGGGAACTAATGACAAGAACACTGTGTGTGCACAAAGGCACAGTCCTGATATGTAGCTACACCACAGTTAAAACAAAAAGAAAATGTGATTTTCATGACTATCAGTCATGTATAACTTAAGATTCAATAGTTCTTGCCAGTCTCTATTGGACTGTAGGAAATATAGAATCTCTTCTTTCAAATCAAACTGGAGTAAGTGATTTTTGTCTCAGTCTCCTAATTAATTACACCAAAAAAATAGTAATTGTAGCAGAGAAATTCTGAATAACCAGCCTTAGTGGTATGATGCCAACAGACTGAAATAAATGCCATTATTAGTTATAACTGTACCAAAACCATCACACAAAACTAGAAGAAAATGTATCTTCTTTCCATTCTTAAAACATGCATCTTGAGACATGGCATAGCAAAATCTTTTTCATAAGATCTGTTGTAAGATGTGTAGAAATGTAAAACTTCGTCCTAATCTCATGACAATGCTTCTTTTTGAACAGCAGTTCTTGCATGTTAAGAGAGAATGTTAATTCAGAGACTAAAGAAAAGTATTTTTTAGGGATTCAGTGTCAATTCATAGAATCTCGAAGTGATCAAACCTATAGAATATAAAAATGTCCTTCCTTTCTCTAAGATATCTGCCTATTCCCTACTAAAGGCAAAATTTTTTGTCTCTCCTCTTTTCTCCTTCTCTCTCTCTCAGTGATATGGGGAGTGATTTTCACTGCAAAGCCAAACCAGTAGAATAACTTTACACAAATATTGAAATACAGCTCAAATCACAGAACTGAGATACAAACTCTAAATTTAACTGAAATTGTGTTTGAATACAGCTTTGTGATGAGAAGTAAGAAGGTTCAAGATAGAATCAGCCATTCAGCTCAGTAAGGCAGAGATGTCTTTTCCTTATGGTACTATTTCTTAACTGATTAATTATGGCCTGAACTAAATCTTGCAGCAGCCAATGAAAATTCCTAGTGGGCTTTCAGTAAAACCATAATACAGCAGAGTAATGTTTTCCTAACTGTTTTTCCTAACTAGTTTTGGTGCTTCCTTGTATTTTTGTTTTCTAATTTGTCAGATATTTTCAAATGTGGTCCAGCTCTATTTTCATTTGTATTTCAAATGTGGGAGGGGGAGAAACAAAAGCACAGAAAATGTAAGTATACAATGTATACTTATTGTAAATGTAAGTTTCATCTATAAAAACAAAAATTAAATGAGAAAAAACCCATACAAAACCTATAGGCAATCTGTTGAGTGTTGTCTGATATGGTATGAACAATTCACTGATGTCAAAGAATTTAATTAGGAAAGCTGTAAATAACAATTTAGTACAATTTGATGGCTTGCTCTAATGTTTTGTTTTTTACTAGCACTCAGGCTCTACATTCTATTTCCAAACTTACAGTTTGGGGAAGTTAAAATCTCACAAAATACACTCAAGTGGCTGTGGTTCAGGGCACAGCAAATGTTCCCTTTTGTTTCCTTTTAACAGGTTCCAATAAAATGGAGTATTAACTTTCAGAAGATTTTAAGCCCGTTGGTTCTGCACCAGACATTTTTTAGAACACAAAGGAGAAAGATTTTTCTTTGCCTTGAAATACTGCTCCTAAAGATAGAATAACATGCTTTTTTGCATTGCCAGGAATTCAAAACTTGAATATATTCTTTGCATCCTTTCATTTTCTGGAGCATCTTTCCTGAAATGAGTCTTCTGAATATATCTCAGCTGTTTCCACTCTCATTATCACCTGACATATTATCCAGTATTGTCTAGATAGCTCAGAAATGGTCAGAAGTAAAAATACGCTTTAACCTTCAAGTCATGAATGTGTATAACTGTGTTTTTTGAATGGTAGTGTTTAGGCACACACTCATTACACTTTTCACTAGAAATTAAAATGTGCAAGAGTTAAGGTATCATATTATCTATTATGCCTACATGCCTATATTTTATTTTGATCCTCTCATTCCTTTTCTCTTGATAATGTGGGCAAATGTATAGAGATTATAGAAGCTTAAATGAATCTATTTTATTGTTTCTCCTCACTGCAATAAAGGAAGCCTTAATAACAGTCTATTATTTTTTACATTATTCCAATTATTATTTTAGAAACACTGTGCTATTTTAGGAAATGGTTTTTCATGTTTTTATTTCATTTATGAACTTAGATGTGCAAGCCTTTTTTATTTGTGTTCATCAACATATTAGTCATAAGCAGTCAACATGAAGACTTCAACCAAGCACACATTAATAGATTCAAGATTAAACCTAGGCTCTCTATAGGGGTCAAGAGATCAAAAAATGTTAAAGTTCACAGTATTAGATAAAAAAGCTGTAAGAAACTTTAGATTATACTTTCATTTGAAATGGTACCAATTAAAATGTATATCACTCTGCAGAACATACAAATAGGAGCAAATTCTGGTCATGGTACTCTTCCTGACAGTCCTATATCCAAACTGCACTGATGTGAAACACCATGGGGCACATCTTAAGGGAAAATATAATATATCCTGAGATGGTACAGCCTTAATATATCTAGCCAAACAAAAATAGGGAATTCAATGTAATTAAACTACTTCCACTGTGGAGATGAGAATACAGACAGGAAGACTTGGGCTAACTGCATTTTATGTTGTAGGATTTTGAAATCTCAAATGGCAGTTCAGACTGCTCAACTTGCTGAACCTCTCACTGGTCAGTCAGCAAATTTAGTATATGGCTGACTGGAAACACTATTTTGAAAGTGCTGAGGAGAAAGACACGATGCAAATTATGCTTTGTTAGTACAATCTACAGAACTATAGAGACGTACTTCTTGGGGGTTTGTGTCACAAATCTAAAAGTAGACCTATACCTTCTTAGGATTATATTTTATAGATATATTAACTGTGTGTATGCAGCAGCTAGAAGAAGCAAGGTTTTGTTTATGTTTTGTATAATATTCAAGTAGTGAGAAGTGGATTGTACATAGTCAGTTACTTTCTTTTAGAGAAGTTAGAACTTCTCTTTAACACCGGCTAAAAACCAAACCAGACCAAACCAGACTAAACCAAACCAAATCAAAACAATCCAAATCAATTATTCTAGGGATCAGGACCACAACCAAAATCTCTCTTTTCACTGAGATGTGTTATTCCGAGCTAAGTTTGCTTATCTCTGGAAGAAATTATGATTTCTCCTGGCTGCTCTCCTGAATATGTACTTCAAGTTACAGAGGTCACACTTCAAACAAATGGCTCGGTGTATGACTAAGGACATATTTACTCTTACTAAGGACATATTTACTCTGTGGAATACAAAGCACTGAAACAGATTACCCAAAGAGGTTGTGGAATATCACCCACTGAAGATATTTAAGAACTATCTGGATGCAATCCCATGCAATGTACTCTGGGATGACCCTGCTTGAGCAGGGATGTTGTGGGGGGAGAGGCATATTTTGGGTTTAGTTTTGGGTGATTTTTAAGAAACATGCATAGGAATACATGCATAATTTTTAAAATTAAATACTTTTGTTTTCAAAGATAAAGAACTCAAGCTACATACCAAAGTCCTCATTTGACTAATACAGAATTGGAACTTAAATGAGATTGTTCTTTATACTGTAAGGAAATAGCAGTTTGGATTTCAGAATCCTTTTTAATCAAGTTTTATAAAGTCTTTTTTTCAGACCTTTCATTATTTCCTTCTCAGGAAAATAGAAAACACTGAAAATGTAGAAAAAGTGCTCTGAGTGAGTCCAGGCTTATACACCACACCAGAACCCAAAGGGAGCCTACAAGAAGGCTGGAGAGGGGCTTTTCACAAGGTCATGAAGTGATTGGACAAGGGGGAATGGCTTAAATAGAAAGAGGACGGGTTAAATGGACCTAAGGGTAGAATTCTTTCCTGTGAGGGTGGTGAAAAACTGGAACAGGTTGCTCAGAGAAGCCATGGATGCCCTATTCCTGGCAGTGTTTAAGTCAAGACCAGGTTGGATGGGGCTTTGAGAAAACTGGTCTAGTGGAAGGTGACCCTGCCCACCGCAGGGGTGTTGAACCAGATGCCTTTAAGGTCCCTTCCAACTCAAATCAATCTATAATTCTATGACCCACTGTGATCCCTTCCAACCTTACCTATTCTGTGATTCTGTAGAGTGTGATCACCCATTACTGCCCAGTCAGAGTGGCAAAGTTAAACCTCGGCCTCAAGAAGAACAGGACAATCCATATTTTTTGCTCAAGGACTGTAAATACACATCTGTGACATAAAGGTTTGCAGTGCTGCTGTTCCTTCTAAACATCTGTCTGCTGAAAGATGTAAATCATACCAAGATGAGGCTTATATGATTGGGTGAGTTCTTAATTCAGATAAGTATCAAGATCCTGGATCACCATCTGATGGGAAGCAGAGAATAAATTTCTTTTTTTGCTTTTCTCCTTCATCTTTCCTTCTCTTGATTAAACTGTCTTTATCTAAACTGAGGATTATTTTCTCCACAAGTCCTGCTGAGGTCAAGGTCAACCCAGTAAACTGTTGTAAACTGAGATGAAACTCATATTTTCTATTCCCTCTACTAGACATTTTAGGGAAGCTAAGATGATATGGTTCACTATAACATATATATTTATGTATCATATTTCAGCAGATTAATACTTTTTTTCTTTATAATTTAAAATATTTTTTAAAAGATGAACAATAAGTTCATCAACAAAAGTTTCTTTTTTTTTTAAATAAATGAAAAGGAAGAAAACAAACAACAAGAACCAATTTAACCATGAAAAAGGAGTCATTAAGATAACTATTTTTGAATTCAATAAAATTCTTACATCAAACAATACTGATTCTTGCTATTTTCATTAGGACAGCTGTACTTGTGTATCTTATGGGGGCTGATGCAATTTTTCAGTAACTGAGGCTGCTACTGCTTCTATTTACACAATAAAAAAATTCTCTTAGGAAAGAGTTAAGAAGTAAATATTCCCAGTATAATTTTCCGTCCATCATTATGCAAAGTTTTTCTCAAAAATGTTATAATCTACAGAAAAATAATTCATATTGTCCATGTAACTAAGTCATTCCTCCATGGCAGGACTTGGCTCACATTTGCATTTGCTTGGCTATTTTTTTTTCCCATGCAAGATGTTTTCAAACAAGAACAGTGCCTATCCCTTTTGACGTACTGAAATAATAAAACAACTGAGAAGAAAATGAAGAAATTTTAATGCCAGGTTGATGTTTTAGATTTGCTTTTTTATTTTATATGTTTTACTTAAGTGTCTAAACTCTTATAGAAGTCAATGCAGTTATAAGACTAGCTCTTATTTTCATATTCAGCTGAATTTATTTGCCGTAACTCACATGGTCTTATGGCATTTAAGATGTCCTAGCACATAGGCTACCTCTGTCTGAGTTGACAAAAAAAGCACCTATAAAACAATCATGCCTTTCTGTAGCAATAGGCAGAGGTCAGACATGTTACATCTAAGCATTTCTAGTTATATTATAACATCAAGATTTAAGTATCTAGATTTCACCACTAGATTATATTTAGACATTAAATTAGAAAAATCTGGAACTGAATTCCAGAATTGGTATTTAGTTTCTTTTTCTGAAAAATAATAATTAGGTTGTCCTTCTCACTGGTATCTCCCAGTAATAATTTGTATTAATATGTATGCATGAAAGTATTCCCCTTTGAGTTCTTTAGAATCCAGCAATAAATAAATATTAATGGTACTGCTCTCTCTATTCTAAAGGATGACACCTGGAATTAAAACACATTTAGTTTTAATGGAATACATGCTCTAAATGACTCTAGTTCAAGAAATGGAACTTTCGCAACTACAGTTGCTATCCTTTAAGCTGCAAATTGGTCAAGATCATGACATTAGTAATTATTTAGTAATTAGCTTTTTTCCTGGTATTTCAGGCATTGCCATTGAAAAACTTCTTGTTTTCTTGTTTTCACAAATAATATATTCATTCAGATAGATATTTATGTGAATAATTTTAATTAAAAATAAATTTTGCTTAGAAAATATTTTCTCAGGAAGAGGAAACCACATAGTTGTGTTAATGCTTTGTTGATTAATGTCTGTAATAAATGAATGATAGTTCTTCCACAGGAAAAAAAAAAAGTAAATAATTTTGGTGTAAATTCATACTTATTTCTTATGGTAATGTGATAATGTAATTTTATATATCTTCATTGTTGAGAGGTTTTAAGGTCTTTCGTGTTTTAAAAACATTACTTGGCAGCAGTTGGCCTTCTTAAGATAATTGCAAAATGAGTTTATTATAGAGTTTGATGTTTAGCTGTTTTGAAAAAAAAATGTTTTCCATTATGTGATTTCTAAAAGTATAACTATGTTGTCTGAAATTTCTGCCCATGTTTGAGAGCACTGAAAAGTTACTCATTTACATACAGAACATTCAAAGACATAATAAAAAACACTTTTTTCTTTTTTTAAATTTGGAATACTGTAAGACTTTATAAATTTAATTTTAGTCAGAAAAATGTATATGAAGATCTTGTGTAATGTACAAGATCTTGTTTCTTAATTATATTGTTGTGAATCCTGAATATTTCACACAACATACAAAGTGTTCACTTTTGCTCTTCTCTTAGGATGCTTTGTGTTTCTCTCCAGGTAAGACAACAATATATTTAAGTCTTAAAAGATGGTTCTTCAAAGTGCTTATGTGACATGGAAGTAAAAAATTATTATAAGTAAATTGGTTGCTAAGTTACAATTCTCAAATGTTTTTCAAAATCCATTAAGACTCTCAATATTTAGTGAAAAATCTAACACCTATGCTACTATCAAATTCTATAACAATAACAATGTAACTTCCAAGCACTTTGAGGAGAGCTGTGAAAGTGAAAAAAGAAATGAAAAAAGAGCTACTATATCTTCCATTTATTCCTTTTCAAAAATTTACAGCTTTCTATGCTACATCTCTAATAACATGACTTACCAGGACTGTAAGGGAAATTCTTTACAACTTGTTCAAACAAGTGGAAATACATTTTGCAAATACAAGAAGTCAGTTAATATTGGTAAGATTGCAGAAAAAGTGACTAGAACTCTTGTATTTATGTATGTTTAGATTGTCTGTGGCTTCACTTCTCTTAGAACAGTTTTCTTTTAAAAAATGTCTATATACTTTCACATTATTTGTTTAACATAATACTTTCTTAAAGAAATTTAAACCTCTTTTCTTCTCCTAGCAGAAAACTCAGTTGGATTCAAGATCAAGTTCCTCCCTTTCCTATTACAAAGCACAGATGCATTGTCCCTTTGTGACTCATACTTTTCTTATAAATTCAGGATTAAACCTGAAAAACTGAATTGAGATTAATTTTCCAAATATTTTTGCTTACAATATTATGTGTTTAAAAATATTAGAAATCAGTGGTAACATAACCCTTACAGATTGAAATAGTGACAAGGAAAAAAAAAAAAAAAACAAAATTAAGGGGATGAATTCAATTAATACTATTTTATGAAAAAGAGTTCTGTGAATTCTTTTTTTCCCCCTTTTAATTTTTAAAATATATTTTGGAATTACTTTTATTTTAATGTCATTACACATTATTTTACAAAAATGCAGTATTGCTACTAGATTCTGTAGTTTTGTTATTTGTTACCGTCAAAGTCTTACAAAGTGCTTTTACATTATATTTCTTTTAGTATATCCATTAAAATGTTTTGAGTAGCCAACAGTCAGAGATTCTACAAGATAATAAAATAAAATGTCAGTAGTAGGACAGATGAAATATTTCTTACTGATGTGAAATACAGGAAAATAAAATACTAAATATAATAAATAAAATGAAATAATAAATAAAATTTTTAAAAAGGTTTAAATAATGCCTCAAAATACCAATTTTTAATACTTAAGATTGTAAGAGAAAAATTCACCACTCAGGATTTGACAGCCCAAGAGAGATGAGATTTCATATGCACGGGTCCAAGCCATAGAGAGGTTGAAAATTCCACCAGACACAAGCACACAAAACGTGCACACACACCACCCCCATTAATATACCTGCATACGTACATACACACATACATACATACGTTCATACACACAAACATACATGGGCAACAGCCTCAAATCCCACACAGTCACTCAGATCACTCCCATAACGACAAACAACACCAGTGTTCTCATCCATTCAACCCGATCTTCTCATCGGATCAGAGACTCTCTCACTTTTCTGCACTTGCTCCTGTTCCTGGTGATACAAACTCCCATACATGCACATACAGATGGGAGCCCCTTACTGGAAAACAGGTGAAGGTAGAGTTCAACTCACACCTTCATAGACATGGGACCAAGTGTTCTCACCCTGGTTAGAGTTAGTATGGATTTTAACAGAAGGCAGGACAGATGTCTCTGATCAAGCACAGGACATAGCCAGAGAAGCATATGGACCATCTCCTTCTTGCACAAGTACAAACCCTTTTATTCTCTTATCCTTCTCTTTCCTGCAATTATCAATCCCAAAATTATTGAAGCCCCTCTCTTTTCCTGCCTTTGGAACCTCTCCTAATCATCCCAGTATGAGTCCTGTGCAATCACAAAATGTTCTTCTTCTGTATCTTATAATGGCCCACACATCCTCAGGCAGCAACCCTCATAGGCAGCAATGCTCATTAATCTGAAAAGTGTTCTGAAGAACCTCTCCTCTTCACTACTGATGGGTTTCACACTTGGATATTTAGGCTGAGAGTATTCTAGTAAAGGTCTGGGAGGTGCTTCCTCTGAGTCCTCAGTTTGGATTCTAGCTTATCACTTTGCTTCCCTGTGCTCCTCTGAGCTTGCAAAGATGGACTTTTGATGGGCTCGTGACTCCCATGATGGGCTTGGGAATAGCCAAGCAGAATATTTTTGTAGCTCTTCATCTGCCATGGTCCCCATTTTACATAAAATCCCTGTCTTTTGACCAGATCTGGATATTAATGGTTATTTTGGGATATTATACAGAAGTTGAATTTGTTCTGAAGACTCCTTTGGGCCCTGAAGTTAATAACACCAGAGACAGTAATTAGTAGGCCATATACCATCACTTTTGACAGTCTGAAACATGACTCAAACATTCCAAAAGCCTCCAGAACTAGGAGAAATAAATCACATGAAACACAAGTAAAGTCAGTGTAGATAGCTGCTGTGCAAATATATATGTACGTATAAAGGTTTATTTTAATTAGAGTCACACAGATGAAAGTGAGAAAGTTTGGATGTCTAGCAATTCAAAAAGATAGGAGTTTAAACAACTTTCACAGTATCACAGAATATGTTGAGTTTGAAGGAACCCAACCCCTAGTCATGCATAGGGCCATCCCCAAGAGTCACATCATGTGCCTGAAAATATTGTCCAGATGTTTCTTAAACTCTGTCAGGCCATAATGCTGTGACCACTTCCCTGTGGAGCCTATTCCAGCATCCAACCACCCTCTGGGTGAAGAACATTTTTCTAATATCCAACCTAAACCTCCCCTGACACAACTTCAGGCCACTCCCTCAGGTCCTGTCACTGGTCACCACAGAGAAGAGATCAGTGACTGCCCCTCCTCATCCCCTCACGATGAAGTTGTAGACTGCAATGAGTTCTCCCCTCAGCCTCCTCATCTCCAGGCTGAACAGAACAAGTGCCTTCAGCCACTCCTCACACAGCTTCTCCTCAAGGTCCTTCACCATCTTCGTTGCCCTCCTTTGGACACTCTCTAAGAGCTTAATATCTTTCATACATTGCAATGCCCAAAACTGCACACAATATTCCGGGTGACGCCACACCAGTGCAGAGCTGAGCAGGACAATCCCCTCCCTCAACCAGCTGGTAATGCTTTGCCTGATGTCCCCCAGAACACCGTTGTCCCTCCTGGCTGCCAGGGCACTGCTGACTCAAATTAACTTGTCATCGACCAGGACCCCCAGGTCCCTTTCTGTGGCACTGCTTTCCAGCATCTCATTCCCTAGTCTGTACAAATATCCAAGATTGCCCCATCCCAGGTGTAGAATCCAGCACTTCCCCTTGTTGAACTTCCTATGGTGGCTGACGGTGGTGTCCTGTGAAGCACTAAAAGAATTTCAGGACTTCAGCCTGTATTTCTAAAAGGGTTAAATGAATATAACCTAAAAAAAAAAAAACCAAAAAAACAACCCCCCCCCCCAAAAAAAACAAACAGACTACAAACAGGAAATGTTGACATAGATTGATCTCATAGGTGAAGGATGACTGTAGTTCCAGTTTGCTGTGCTCATTGGGAGATAATTGCATCAAAAGTGGATGCCAAACAGCAGCTTTTATCTGATGCACTTTGCAGACCTATAACATCAATAATATTTTATTTTATAGAGTCACATTTGAGAAAGTAATGATGTCAATAGAAAAAAAAATGAATTAAAAAAAATAGTTGGGATCAAAATGTTAGTAGTAGTCAAGGACATTTTATGATCGTGTATAGAAAGCATTATTTTTTTAGCATTTCATTACTTAGACACATACGTTAGAGGTTAAGATGATGAACAGATTTGAATTTACACTCTGTTCTGTTTATAAAATAACTACTTAACCTACCTACTTATTGAAGGAGGCCTTCTAAACATGAGAGTTTCTTTTTGTTAGGGGGGAAAAAAAAAAAGAATGTCAAAGAAAGAAGGAAGAAATCTGTCCAAAGATATCAAAAATGTAAAACATACTCAGTGGGTCTGTGGATATGTATAAACTTACATCAGATGTTGAAGAAAAATGTCAGCATAAAATTGTTGTGAGACAATATTAAATTTTACTCAGTATCCAAACTGATTTAGCGTATTTTAAAAATGTGTATGTATTATTTAGGTAATTCTTCTTAAAAAGGGATAAAACATTATGTAGATAATGCCATTAATGCAAAAGGAATTATACCTTTTTTGTAGTCACCTTAGTCCTGTACTGATGCCACACATCAGGTCTGACACCCTGAGTGTGCTCAGAACACAGTAGCTAGCATGGGAAAACTGAAGAGGTGGAGCTAAGGAGGTCCCATGTACAAAATACAATGGAACTGATTGTACTTTTTTTGGTCTGAAGCAATAAAAGATGTATTTAGAATTCTTCTCTAGAAAATGCTGTCTAGAAGTCAGCTCAGAAAGTTGTTCACCTGCACTTCCAGCTGTTAGTCATACCTTTCACCTGAGACTGGTGATTGACCATGTCAGTACTTCAATATATTTCAAATAAAATCAGATTCATTGAAACTAGCATAGAAATGAGTTGCAACTCGGCCTGAGGGAATACAAAACCATATATGTATATGCTTTGTATGTCAAGCATCAGGGTAAGATATTAACGGAAAGTATTTTTATTTAGTGTTCCACTTGTCCTAAATTATTTGTCTAGTGCTTAAGGTGCTTACTAGAGGGAAAGGAAATCTTTGGAATGTGTATTTCATTCAATGTTTGTCAAGAACAAAAAATAAACAAACAAGCAAAAAATTGGTAGAAAGAAGGAATTGTTTGAGCCATTGTTTGTTTAAGAGTAGTCCAGGAAGACAGACTTCTTTGTACAAGTGAATATCCTGAATATGAGATAGAAGAGTCTCACTCTTAATTTCTTTCCAGGGATTTTTTTTTTAATCTTTGCCATAGGTGTGAAGCATAATCACTTTCATGGGAGAGAGTGAGACTCTTTGTCCATTCTTATTTACGAAGAGTGGCCTGTGGACTAATATTTAAACTATAGTGTTAAGGGGAGCTCAGAGTTGTGAAAAGATTTAGCAGATCTCATCTTTATTTTTTTTTTAATGACTTATCTAACCTCTGAGGTATTTCATGAAAGAAATAGATACTACTATTTATTTGTTTAGTTTGTCAAAAAAAAAAAGAAAAATTGTTCCTTTGGGAGAAGGAAACTAAGAAGTAAATTAAAAAAGAAAATAAGGTACAAGCTGGCCAGATTTGTGAGTTTTTAAGTAGATTTAACAGGGGGAGTAAGGGTTGGGGATGAAGTTTCAAGCAATAAACACCCAAGGCCCCTTGATGTGCTAGGAATAAACAGAGAAAAACTATTGGGAAATGCCCCAAAGGAATTAGGACATGCTCCTCTAAAAAGATGATACAGGTAATAACCCAAACAAAGTATTCTACATCAATGACTGCATCATAGGTAACAACCACAATGAGTTGGTAGCCGTTGTACATCTAGAAATAAGATCTACTTGCTATCACTGAAAAAGTGCTAGAATGAATTTAATGGCTGAAGCACTGCAATGGGCAGCTATAAACTATTCAGAATGGACAGAGAAGGAGAGATGCTGGACTTGTCCTCTTCGTAAAAAAAATGGACTGACTTCACAGAGTAAGTTGTTAGACTTTCAAAACAGTAAAAAACTTGAGAACTTATGAGTGAAAATTAAGGGTCAAGACAACAAAGGAAGCCTCGTGGTTAGTGTTTACTTCAGGCCACCCAGCCATAGGGGATCCTATATGAAGTGTTCTTACTTCAGCTACTAGAACGGAACAATCACATTACCTTCATGTCATAATATTTTGTGTTACCGAAAAGCAAACTGTCAGTATCTGTCAATATAAGATCAAGTTTATGATCTTGAACATAAATGAAAGCTGTACATCTTAGTGCTACATGCCTAGTGTTTAAAACACCAGCAAGTGTTCCTAGATCTGCAATTCATCCTAAGTATACACAGAGTTTTCTAGAAGTAACACAAAAAAACTTTAAAAATTGTAAAAAATATTATTTAAATATAAGTAAACTATGCACAGGACACTCAGTGCTTTGGAACAAAAAATGTTAAGGGGAAAGTATACAAGTTCTTAGCCTTTTCTTTAAAGGTAGCTCATAACATTTATTTTCAGAATTAACAAGAGTTTAATTAATAACGTAATAGCAAATCAGAGCAACTATATCTGACAGACAATAACAGATCTTCTAAGTAGAATCTAGTTTTTTTGCTTGTGATAGAGAAATAGAGAAACAAAAATCCTAAACATTTATTTTGGATGATGACCCAAATATGCAAGGGATACACATCAAATTGACTGTTATCATCCTTCATATATATTAAGTAGATAAGGTTTTTACAACATGAGATTGCAAAGTGGCCTTATGGGGCTTTCCAGGAGCAGGCAGCAAAGATATATGAGAGTAAAATGATATGATAAAATGTTACAGCTTTTCCTAGCATCTTGTCATTCTTTTACACTAAGGGAAATAAATCACCACAGTGCATGGTATTTCTGATTCTGTACTAGGTAACAGTATCTAAGGAGGACATGGTAAAAGTGGGGGTTAGATAGATAGCAGAGAGCTGCTTTATGATGAAATATAGCACCTTATGATGAAATAGCTTTATGATGAAATAAAGCCCTTATTTAGCCACATTTATTCATTGTTTTATATAGTCCTGACAGTAAATACACTTTAGAGTTTCATGATATTTTAAAGTCATGGTTTGTGGTGTTTTTTTTGTTTTGTTTTGTTTTGGTTGGTTGGTTGGGTTTTTTTGTTTTTGTTTTGTTTTGTTTTTTTCCTGAGCATCAGCTGGACTTCATTCTGTAAGGCTCAGAAGCAGGAAAAATCATGCAAATGCATGTTACAGTGCAGTGTCACGCAGCAGTACAAGAAATATTTCACCAACAGAGGCTAGAATCATGTAAAATGCTAAATATAGTTTCTGGTACTTTCAGCACAATTCATCAGGACTACCAGCATTCTTATAGTAGTTTTTACACTCCTTAGCTACAAAAAACAAACAAAAAAAAGTCATTTGCCATTTAGGAATCTTGAAAGGATGGATTACAGAAGGCAGAGTGTTCTAACTCGTATCACTAGATACCGGGTTTTGGTAAATGTAGTAATGATAGAAAACATTTTAAAACAACACATGGAACACTGTAAGTGACATATAAAAGAGGACTTACAAGCAGGAAAATATCTTGCTACAGCTTGAATTACTATATTAGTTTATTCAGGGGTAAATGAATACATGTTTACCACAAGAGTCTTTTCTTAATTTTCTTGGGAAAAAAAAAATACATCTGAACTCACACTGTGTGACTGCCAGCAATTTCAAGAAGATATATTCATTCAGCTGTAACATTCATGTCAACATCTGCAGAACTATCACTTCTGTTCATTTTCACAGAATAAGCACTTACAGTGTAGGCGTAAATACCAGCGTCAAGTGCTGGATATTGAGTTAATGCCTCTGGCTAACCTGTACACCTATAAATGAAGAGGAAGGGTTTTGCTGACTTAAAAAAATCCCATATTTATCAGTATCACTCAACTAATTCAGCAAGAGCAGTAGTAATTTTTCATTTGATTGCTTTGACTGGTGTTTTTTCTCCACTTATTTCTGTATTACATGTGTTGATGTGGGTCTGTGCATTCAAGCTGTCTTGTCCCTATGTTTGGTATTCTAAATACATATCCTGTGGGGAATTTGCAGTATTTCTTCATGAACTTCACGTTAAGAAATCATTCTTTGTAGTCAGCTGAATGCCTGCTGATTGGTGAAGTGGACATTAGACTTACTTGACATGTTGGATTCCTCCAGGCTATAATGCTCATTTTTCACTTGTAATAGATATCCTTACAATATGATCCTTACTACACTATTCTTTGTATTCTTAGTTCTATGATACTGAGAAGAAAGCATACAGCCCAGGGAATCATCAGATGTCACCATGAACCACTGTGCCATGAGACTGTTCTGTAAGGGCAAGTATTTAATTCCTCATAGAATTCCATTCTTTTTCATAGCAACAGCTAATGTGTAGATTTGTAAAATGTACATACAGGACCAAAGAATCTCAATTCTGAAACTTCTAAAATTTTTCAAGAGTGAGTAAAAATTTAAATGTTTCATTAAAATGTTGCACTGAATAGTCAGTTGTACAGTACAACACCCAAATATATTCTACATTTTGTTGCTGCCATAATCTTATATACTTGGAATATAATATTATAAATAAGCTAAACCCAATGTGAATCATGTTTTATGATTTTTTTTTGTGTTTTATTTCTTTATGTTCTTCGTGTTATTAGTCTCGGTTTTCTTTAAGAAATTAGCAACAACAAATCCCAAACAATGATTGTTTAACAGTTCTCATTGTTTACATGCATAGACCTAAAGTCATTATTCTGTACTCTCATCCTACATAATGCTATTTATATAAGTAATGTTTCTTCAGAAGTTATTTTTGTAGCCTAATTATTTCAATTTCTCACATGAAAAGTTCATCTGCCAATGCAGTTGCTCAAACTGACTTTCAAATCAGAGGTTGTCATACATGCAAAATCTCCTTTCCACAATTAATTTGGAGTTCTTAATTTTATACTTTTATTGTTTGGGGAAAAAATAATTCTGCTGTCTTCTATTTTTCCCAAGAAATGTCTGCCTATATATTTCAAGACTATTCTTTTCATGTTATAAATAACAACTCTACCTCTGTTTCACAATACCACCTGTCAAAGATGAATGCTTTTGTAATCATTTGTAAGTACAACAAACTTATTGAGAAATATTTTTTTAAAATTTCTCTATTCTGTTTTTAATTACATTTAATGTATTTTAATATAAATTCTAATTTATCAGTGAAAAATGCTGATAGTAATCAGACTATTTAGAACCATTAACAAATTTTTAAAGGCATTTATAATCTTTCCTTTATTAATGTTTGAAAACCTTCCTCAATTTTATCATTTTATACCTGAGCTTCTCAGATACTGAATTTTTTTCAGAATTTTTCATCTTCTTGTGAGCTGTCTGGAAATCCATATATGCTGTTTCCATTTTGTTTTTTGCATGAGGGTCCTTGAAATTGCTAAGATTTGAAAATACTTGTTCTGTCTTCTCAGTTAGCTGACCCTTCTTACATGCTGAAGATGAATCACAGAAGGCAATATATTTTAATACCTAGAATAAATCCTAGTTATTGACTTATAGCCTGAAGAAATCATTAGATGTTCCTTCAGATTTTGGAAATAAATTCAGCTAAAGTCTTGTTATAACCAAGGTAACAAACAAAACAAAACCACTCCAATGTCCATAAAACCTAGACAGACATACTAATCTTAAAAGACTGGTGGGGGAGGAATCTTCCATTTTTCTGGGGTTTGGAGAGGAATTGGTCTAAAAACCTCTAATGTAGACACAGACTTTTAAGGTCAATATTTCTAGTCTTTATTTAGAGTTAGAAGGGAGCAAACAAGTATTTTTAGGCACATTCAATCTTTTCTTTTTAAAGTAGACCTTAAAATAAGGTCAGATGACTCACGGTTTAAAGTGTCTGTTTTTTCCTGTTGACTAGAAGGAAAGCCTTTTCCAGAACATTTAGTTGACATTTTCACTTCTTCCAATTGCCCTATGAGGACATGCTTTTTGTCTATGTGTGTGGTCTGGTTAATTTATAATAATAAAATATTTAATGTAATTTAATTTTTTACTATACTGAAGTGTTTGTCTTGGTCAGTTGCTTTGGACTGATTGCGTGATGAAGTCCTCCTAGTTATAAATGAACCAGTATATTTATTAAGCCTATGTCCTGATTCAGGCCAGAACAGGGTTAACTTTTGCAGCAGCCAGGATGGGACACACTTAGGACCTGGAAGCTTTTCTATACCACCTCATATCCTTGCTGGGACAGGGGGAAGGGAATCTCTTCCTATGAGAAGGGGTTCTGGTCGAGTAAGTGTGGCAGGAGAAGTCAGGGTAACCCTGGTTCTGAGAATTTTGCATGCCTCTCTCTTTTGTACACTTTTGTTATTATTATTATTGCTGTTACTGTTCATTTTCTTATCTCATTGCTGTTTCCAGTAAATTATTCTTATCTCAACCTGTACCCCCAGTTCTACTCTCTATCCCATCAAGGTGGGAGGGGAAGGAGGGAAGCAAGCAAACAGCAGCACTGTTTGGGGTCTCAGTGAGAACACTAAATTGAAGAGTACCATTCCTAAACCATGAGAGCTTATTTAAATATAGAACATGGACCAAATAATTTTGTAATAAAAGAGATGTACTGAAATGAAATTAAACACCTGATATACATAGCAATGTTTTCCTTTGCATCAGCTGTCAGAATCCTCCAAATTTAGGAGCTTGATTTTGAAAAGAAATGAAAAAAAACCCAAACAAAAAAGGCTCAGCTTTTTAGGCTTTAGGTGAGCTCTCAGGAAAACCAACAGCTGGCTTGAACATGCTATGGTAGCTCTGCTTTTTTATGGCATGAAATCATACCATATGCCTCATTAGAGAAGTATGCGAAAGAGATGCTAAAATGCTGTGAGATTTCTCTTCATAAAGACATAAATATACAACTGACTTTTCTCCCATTTGGCTAACTTGAGGCTTATATTTATTAAGCAGGATTTTTTTTCTTTATTACTAGGTTTAATGTTTTATGTAGGGCATCACTATTAGTATCTTAATCTTTTTCCACTGCCATTGCAGATAAAAAAGCAGAACAGGTATGTGTTGTGATCATCTACCTTACCACAGTGAAAGAGATGTAGCAGGCAAAATATAAACTGAAGTCACTAAGGATGAAGATTGAGATGTTAATATGATGTTTGTCTGTTATGTTTTATTTAGCTAGCTGTAATAAAATAAATAAATTATTTTCTATAATATTCGAGGCTGTGAAATTAATGAATTGCTTGTAACTGGGAAAGTTAGCTGAGAAAATTTTAAATCTGAACTAAAGTATATAAACAATTAAAAAAATTAAGTTGTGAAGTACATGTAGATATATCAATATGGAAGTAAACAACTAGTTTTTCTCATGTATTTAGACTATACAGAAAAATAAAGGAACTTGGAAGCTCTCAGTATTAATTACTATTCAGATAGTTTTTAGTGCCTGGATGTGAAGCTAGCAATCTATTTTCCAAATGTATTTAGAAACAAAATAAAATACTGGTATTATATTATTTTAAATTGCATACTTTCATAGTCATTAATCTTTTCCTACATATTTACCTTAAAAACTGATGCATATTTACCTTAAAAACCTTAAAAACATAATGCCAAAATTTAAGGACTTAGAATCAAATGCAAATACCCCAAAAATTTATTCATAAGAACACCTTAAATACAATTCTATGATCAACTAAATTGTTGATCTATATCTAAATTGGATGATATAATGTACCTGTGCAAGTATTTCTGACAGCCCCAATCAAAAAGGCACTCAAACACCATAAGGTATTTAATTAAGACATCATTTATTAGTGGTAACCTGTGAGTAAACAAACAAACAATTAAAAAGTGTAGATAACTTCAGATCTCTTCCATAACCTACTGTGTGGTGCTGAATTGGAAGGACCTCCAACCTGGGGAAAGCATATGTCACTGATCTTGTGCATGAAGAGGTTCCCTAGGTTTTTGGTCTTTACAGTTTTGATAGCATGATGTTAGAAGGGAAAAACTCCATTTGTCATTTCTACTAAGAAACACAAGGATGATCCCAAAAGAACATGCCACTTCACTTTAACAAAAAGAAAGGGAAATGCAGGTGGAGTAACATCATTGCCAAGTCAGAGCTGCCTACAAGTCCATCTGTTACAAAGAGCTGTCTAAGTTTATCCAGTGGCCAAGGAGTCTGTTTGGAACAACACAGGCCTGAAGCAAAGTGCTATTCACAGCATTGCACAGGCCTGCACGTACTCACTTGACTGTTTGGTGGATCAGTAACTCCCTCATGTGCAGTAGTCTTCCAGTTAGAATCACTACTGACCATTTTCTTTACAAGAAAGTTACAGAAGAAACACAATATTTTCAGAAGTACACATATAGAATAGAAAAAAAAAAAAAAAAAAAAAAAAAAGGTTAATTTCCTGACTATTTGTTTGAAATTATGTAGGTTTTTTGTTGTTTTATTTGTTATCTAAAGGGTGTCCTTGGAGATACTCTGTAGAAAGTCTATTAGAAGGATTACAAAAGGGAAAAATATTTTTGCAGAAGCAGGTAAATTGATATCATTTTAATTTTTATTTTTGTATGTTACTTCCTGAATTGATGCTACAGATCCCTGTTTTCAAGGAAAAGAGAAACTACAGAAAGTAACAAATTCCTCTGCAAGGATGAAAGGGAAAATGTTTCCAAATGATTACTGTGAATTTGTTTACATTTAACCTGAAAAATCAAAACCTGCATAGATTAACAATATTCATACATTTTCATTTGCTCTCCCTGATATGGAGGGTTTGGTATGCTTGGTTTGATACAAACCATCTCACTAGCTTAGGTTTAAACAAGATTTAAGTTCAGTAAAGCAGTGATTAATTCAGCTTTGTTAATAATGCTAATAGTGTTGATTGTAATATATTTTAAAACACAGTGATTCACTTGTGTGACTCTAGCTCTTATACCAACGTATCTCTCTGAAACCAGGGCAGTACTTTTGGCAAGAGTCATTGCTTCATTATTAAGCCTAAAAAAAAGACAATAAAAGATCTCCAGATTTTGCATCCTTCTGGTAGCAAACCAGTTTTATTTAACAAAACTTGAATTTTCTTTATGCAGTCACCGATGTGTCTAACCTTTTTTTCAGGAACAAGCAAACTCTTTTCCCAAGAAAATTCGTGAATTACAACATTGTTTCCATCTGGAAATTCCTAACTTGTGGCAGTAAACATTGTAACACAGATGTTACAGCTCAGGGCCAATAATACTATGTATCTATCTACATTTTACCAACATTTTATCTCAGCTTGTGTGCAACATGAAAGATGCTAAACTTCACTTGCTTTTATAGCAATAGAAAGAAACAATAACTATAAAACATTCCACTACTTCAAATTTCAAAGTGAAATCCTCTTGTAGTAAATTTTAGGGGTGAAAAGAGACTACTCATCAAATAAATCTTCAGTGCAATTACTTTTATATATATATATAAAAGTATATATGTTCTCATGCTCCACAGAGTCGTGGTGGGTATGTGTGAACAGTTCCATTAGATGTCATCTCCTCAAACAAAGAATAATTATTATATCATGTTGTGAGGACAAAAGATGAATCTTAGGGATATAGAAATACATTGGATAATATGACTTGAATTTTTATTTCCAAGACTGACCTCTAAAGTTCTCCCTGGTAGGGCTTTTATAGCAGTATACTAGCATTGCTACTAATGAAAAATATCTAATATCGAAATGTAAACAATTAAACATATCATAAAAAAAATAAACATCTCCAGATTCCATCAACCCTATTGAATAGGGCTGAAATACAACCTCTTATATGTGCAGTGGCTAGGTATGTGAAGCACTCTTAGAAGGTTGAAGAGTCTGATACAGATCTTAAAGGAATCTTTCTGGATCATTATCTTACAAGCAGGTGGCTTACTCTAATGAGCCTCAAGTGGCATGAGATCCCTACGATGAGACCAGTGAATTGTTTTTCTTTGAGTTTCTTAGCAGTGTAAATTTCTAACCAACAGACAGTAAATCTAGACACCCTAATGTAGGACTAAATGATCTGGATTTTAAATCCACCCTTGATTTCTGTAATCTTACTCTATTTTGTCCCACCCTTGTGCATTCAGAAGTATTTTATATTATTTATTTGCTTGTATCCAAAGTAGCCCCCAGAGGATGTTCTTATTAACTGGTCTAATGTCATTGACTTTGCATCTTAGTCCAGTTATTAAAATTATTAGAGAGATGCCCTTGCCTGAATGAAGGTGCAGATGAGACAATATGCCAAAGTCAATAGTATGGATTTAACAGTAAATATGAGATAAAGAGAGATAGAAATAAATAGAAAAGGGGAGGTGGGAGGAGGGAGAGCAGGAGGCAGGAGAAAGAGGGTGACAGACAGATTAAGTAGAAAACTATCACCACTCTGTGGATTCTGAAAGCATCCCATTGGTACTCTTCTTGTGGTCTTCTCAGTGATGACAGTCCCAATCCTGTCAAAGTGATGGTTGCAGCCTGGGGGAAGCCCAGGGTGGTGAGGGAAGCCAACAAAACACAGAGCCCATCATGGTTTATATTATGCTTAGGCTAGGCAGAAATTCCCTAGTACCTCTCCTGGGGCAGGGACTTCTACACTGGGTGTTGTAATACTGGATCATGGGACATTTCAGGACTCTTTGACACCTTCTAAGGTATTACAGCTGCCTGTTACATCAGCACAGTTGAGTCAGTTATGAAACATTATGGCCCATCAGCAGCAATTAATATCTTCAGTGATGTACCTACGTATGTATCTCCTATGAATGCACCAGTGCTTCCCCAGCAAGAAGTTATAGCATTTGAGTCATTTGTGTAAGGATAAAGAAACACTACCTCACCTCACAGGATTTGCCTCTTTCCTTATCTTCTTCCTACAGTGAGATGGCATTTAGAAGTAATAATCACACCCACCAAGTAAATGTCATCCACAAAGTAACTGTAGCTCTTCTGATTCTGTAACAGAAGCAGAATTACCAAATGAAGATACAATAGGTTACTTCCATGCACACAAGCTTTTCAAAACTGGTTTCATCTAAATGCTTTGATAAAATATCTTTCCCTGGGACATGCAGACCCTCATCTATCATGATTAAGCATTTCCTTGAGGTTTTTATTGAAGTTTAATAAGCTTTCATCACTTTGATGCTACAAACATTTCATGGACGTGAGGAAAAACAACAGTTTAAAATGTGTCAAGACAGAATATTCAGTCCTTGTTTGTTTCATTGAGATGGCAAGCAATATAATCAAATGTGCTATGCCTTGCTGGCACTTGAACCTACTCTTTTTATCTGGAAATGCACCTGTGATTTAAAGTTAACCATAAACAATATTCATCCCTTTCTTCTCTAAGTGCCAACTTATTAGTTAAAAGCCTGTTGCCATATGGTGAGGCAGTACTGACTGAGAAAGAAGACAAAAAAAGCAATTAAAATAAGCTTCTAAAGAAAGATCTTTCATAAGAAAAGTTTATGTGATGTTCAGTAACAAATACTGACATCAGAGTTTGGTATTTAAGTTGAAAAAAAGAGAAGACACTATTGTGTACAGAAAAAATGATTAATAAACAAAAAAAACCCAAGAAATAATTATATGTTTTTCATGATGTCCCAGTCTTGCAGTTTGAAATATACTGACAAAGCTTTTCCCCCACAAGTTGAATTCCAGAAACACTGTGTTTGAATGAGATAAAAAAGCTGGCAGGACTAGTCTACCCAACTTGATCAAACCATTATGATAACTTTCAAATTTCAAATTAATCTCTACCCCAGTGTTATGGCTTAAATTGAAGATGTTTGCAGCTGTGTTGTGGACGAATTAATCATTGGAAGTTATTTTATTTGATTGGAGTTGCAAATGTACTGAATCATTAGCTCACTTGTACCTGTACAGAGATTATTTATGATAGCTACCTCTTTAATCTAAATCAAGTGGAAAATCTAAAATTGAACTGCATAGTGAAATGTGGGTGGACTCAAGTTATACACTCAAGCTACCACACCTTCCTCAGCACCAATGTGCTTCTCATAAGGGTCTATGGATTTACATATGTCCAGTTTGTTTAGGTCAAAAAATATTCCATTTTAAATGTGAATCCATTCTAATTTTTCAGTCTCTTTTGAGAAGAAATCTGAAAGGATTGACACAGAGATAATAATGAATTTTTATTAAACTTTAAGAGTTCTTTCTCTTAAAGGGGGAGAATTTAGAAAACATCTCTTTTAAAAAAGGATTAACTTGCTAGACAACCCATAAGTTAACCCATGGACTCTTCCAGTGATAATTATCTTTCCTTGCCTAATGGGAGTATTCATAAGTTATAAAAACTATAAAAATAATATTATCTAAATTTTAATATTAGAAAGAGGAGAAAACTGAAAAGTATAAAAGTTGGTCTTCAGATCAAGAAGCTTCTTTTAAATTTCTGTGGCTCTATGCACTTAAAGAAAAGTTAGAAATTTCAGAAGAGAGGGATGAAAGAAGTATCTCAGATTCTTTCTGATGTGGATGAAATGAAGGCAGTACTGGGTTGAAAGAGGAAACTATTTATCAGTTGTGGATGTGTCAGCTATTCTCTCCTGGATCTCTGTACAGTCAGTGGAAAGAAACAAATATTTTAAGGGCGTAAGTGTTCTAACCTACTTTTAGATATATCCCTCAAGATAAATCATGACCTTGGAGCACCTTTTTCTCTCAATTGGTTATAAAAAGATTCAAAGATGACTAGCTTAGATGTGGTGATATTTTTCTCATACTTTTAAAGTTAGATAATGAATCCATCTGTTTTTGTTTTTGTTTTTTTTTTTTTTTTTCCCAGTAAGAAAACTGCTGAGTTGAGATACAGACAGTTTAATAGATAAAGGAAAAGCCTTGCATGAAAGCAAAGCACAAGAAGGAATTAATTTGTCACTTCCCATCTGCAGGCAGGTGTTCAGCCACCTCCAAGAAAGCATGTGAAAAAGGAGGCTCTGATGGGACCTCATTGCCCCCCTTAGCAGGGGCTTATAAAAAGATGGAGAGTGACTTTTTACATGAGTAGATAGTGACAGGGCAAGGGGGAACAGTTTTAAACTAAAAGAGGGTAGATTTAGATTAGAGATTAAGAAGATATTATTTACTCAGAGGGTAGTGAGGCATTGGAAAAGGTTACCCAGAGAAGTAGTGGATATACCATCCCTGGAAGTGTTCAGGACCAAGTTAGATGGATTTAGTGGGTGGCATTCCTGCCCGTGGCAAGTGGGTTGGAACTAGATGACCTCTAAGCATCACTACATTGATTTTTGCTTAAGCCTACTAATGAAAAACACTGGATAGGGAGACAGATTTAAATACTATAATTTCTCTTACTCTCTTTCTATGTCATATCTGCAGATAAGCACTGCTACTAACCTGAAATTCATTATTCCAGACTTTGTTTCAGAATCAGTGAAAATAGACTCTGCTGAGCAATTGCATATTTTATTTTGATTTCATTCTCCAAAATGTTTAAGCTGCCTGATTAAAAAGAAAACAAAACAAAACAGCAAACTCTTCCTTTAAATGTCTTTGTTCAATTGACAAATCAAGAACAGTACCATGTTTGTTAAAAAAAAAAAAAAAAAAAAAAAAAATACAAATTTATATTTAACTCAAATAGGGCCAGTTACTTTCAAACTCTAATTTTCAGGTTCTGTAGCATGGAGATCTCAATCTTCCTCAAAATAGAAGGGGTAAAGGTTTTCCTAGATGAACCATACTCTTGTTTTGAGATAGAATTTACTGCTTTATCTTTTTGTGAACTGAAGGAAAATTAAACAAATTATTTTAGACTATGAATGTGACCTTCAGGCACATAAAAATGACATGATTGCAAGTGCCTAAGGAATTTTCACTACAGAATTTAGTTTTTTCCCCCGAACTCATGCACAGAACCCTTGATTGTCTATCCTGTTTATCTGTCAGTTCATTCCCCCTTTATGTTCTTTACCATGTAAATTACCTTTTTCCACGGCAGTCACTACAAAGGGAGAAGCTCTATCTAATTTAGATAAAAGCTGTTCAGTGTCACCTGGCATCAGATTACAAGCTGGTGCTTTATCAACTTTCATATACAGATGATTCATGTTCCCAAATACTTTAAGACAGGACTTTTTGACACTGATGTCTTGCCTTTATGTATTCATTTCACACAACTTGCCCTTAATGCACTGAAATATTGCATTAGGATAACTGTAGATTGCCTCCAGTAAGACCTTTTCTAAGTCTAAACCTAAAAATCTTATAAACAGATTGGAAAATAGATAGGCTGGGAATATCAGAAGAGTTAAAATCAGGTATGCTAAGCCCCTGGTTAACATCCTAACATTTACTTCTTTCTTCTCCTGCTGTGTGTCCTTTTTTCTTATCTTAGTGATCTTATTTTGACCAATTCATTCTTTAAAATGATGCACAAATTGAGTTTCTTTACGCTTGAATGAAGTTATTTCATTTAACAAAAATATATGCAATTTTTGCGTACAATGAACTGATCCATTTAGATTTGTAATGAAACTTTTGCATTTGTGTGCTATGCTTTTACATTTATTTTAGCTGAGTCATTAAGCCTCTCCTTCAGGAAAGAACCTGAAGATTAATTACCTTCACCTCAAATAACACAGTCAGTTTGATAAGTGCATGAGGAAAGGAAAATTGTCTTGTAACCAAGAAGGCAAGAACAGAGAGTTTTTGTAATTTAAACGTATCAATGATCAAATATATAACAAACTGCCCTTAGGAAATCTTTTATTTTGTTTGGTTTGTTGTTTTGTTTTGTTGTTTTTCTTTTTTTATTTTGTTTGTTTCCTTGAATTACCTTCTGCTTCGCTAAAAAACAAGAGTGGACAGATTTTATCCTTGGGCTAATAAAGTTTCATGACTTTTCATCTTCCTGCCTTACACAGTCTGCCAAGGAAAAATGCAGAAATCTGAATCCCACACGAAGCAATAAGCTATCCATCAGATCACTCAACCTGAGACTAACCTCAATTTTTTTACAGGGGACAGCAAATCACTAAAGGGTGAAAAGTCTCTGCTGTTCTCCTGTTGTGTGAAACAGTGGGATTATCAGGGACTGTACAAGCAAACCATACTTCTAAACAACAACAGTCAATCATCATACTATTCCTTCACTATCTTATTTTTGTTCCAGAAGAGTTTTCTTTTAACTTTCTTACTTATTTCATCCTTACAGTTCAATATTGACTGAAGTGATATTTGGTTATCAGTCATCATCATGGCTAGGCTTCGCGAACGAAGATTTGGGAAGGGTAGCCATGATGATGATTTGGTTATCAGTAATCCTTTATATACTAACACCTTTTTTCACTCAGTTGGGCCTATATTTTTTAAGTAACCTCTCAGATAAAACCTATAAAATATAGAAAAGCCAACTGATGAAAATTACAATAAAACCCAATAAAATAGGGACATATTAAGCACTCAGTTACAGTTTCAGAATATGAGTATTTGTCTCCCCATTACATTTAGATGATAAAAATGTATGTTTATATTCACCAAATGTGTTACAATTACCACGATTATTTCATTTTATAAATAAAATTTTATAATTATTTTTATTGGGAATTAAAATTGAATTTTGATGACAGGGTGATTCAGTAGTTCAGTTACCTATCCCCTCCAAACAATTTTATAAAAATAATGCTTTTTTTACATATATTTCACTGGAAAAGAAAATTGGTATCCTATCATCATGGAAATCTGTTAGATTTTTAAAAATTTGGCTAACCAAATTGGGTTGATAAGAGCAGGTAATTAAAAAATAATTTCCAGAATATTAGAAACATTTTACTAAATTCTGTTATACTTAAAAGCCATTAGATTGCTTGACACTGTAGCACTCTGAAAATGTAATTTTACTAAGAGTAGGGAAAAAAGTAGATTAAATCATTAGGTCATATGCAAAGAAGAACATAAAAATATGAACACATGGGCCAATAATTTTCTTTAAATACTCTGTGAAATTGATTTCTAAACCTGCAAAGAGAAAAAATTCTCATTCACAAATCATGTGCACTTCTTAGCTTCCACAACTAAATGAAAGCTACTGATTATGTTGTATTTTTGCAAGTCAGGGTCTTATAGAAATATTTTTTGTGGAATTACAATCCTGACAGTTGGCTTTCTCCAGTTTGACAGCTTTTCTTGCAGATGCAGGGAAAAAAAGTTTTATTTAGGAAATAGAACTCGAGAAAAAAAAAATCTGTGAAAGCTTTGAAATTACATATTTGTTACTTATTATAAATATTAATAAAATATTAATGTGTGCTGAAATATTTTAAAAACATATAATTTTGGCAGTGTTTTCTATTCCTCCCTAAAGAATCCTTTAGAGAGTAGTTTACGAGTGAATTTTAAAATAAATTTATTTACCTCACATTTGCAGTGAAATGCACTAAGATGATGTTGTAACTCACCCTTCTTGAAGCAGTTTGTGAATATGAATCTCTAGAACACATTTACCACTTCTTTTTTTCTTAAGTAATCAGCAGAATGGAAAATTGTTCTTAAAAAGATAGAGAGGGAAAGGCTACAATATAACGGAGATAAATTGGTGCTCCCTATAAAGTGAAAAGATTGTAGACACCTCTCTGTGTCTTGGACACAAGACATATGTGAACTTGGGAAGTTCACATGGGAATGGAGAGATCACATCTATTACTGATTTTTTCATATTTCAAATGGTAATGGGTGGGGCATGTCATATGTTAAGGAGGACATGCAAAATTGTGAGAAGAAAATGTATCAATATAGAGGGGATAATTTCCTTCACAATCTGGAGAAGTTTGAACCCTTTGTGCCTGAACAAGAACTCTCACACATATTAAGATAATATCCTTTGTGTTATTCTTTATGCTTATTTCTGATATCTGCCTTTGGACAGAAAGAATCATTTTATGGAAATAATACTTCTTTCTGTTGACCACAAAGGGCTCATAGGTGACTAGCTTTACAGTCAGATGAATGTGAGTCCCAAAAGTTTGGAAAATTCTTGTTTGTTCTTTTGGAAGTTCACTAGTCTGCTGAACTGAGTGGTATGAAAATTGACAGTGCCTTGAAAATGAAATACTGGCAATTTTGTCTACTGTAAGAAAATATGGAAATCTATCTTTGTATTTGACTGATTTAAAACTTGAGGCAAATGATGAGAAAAGATCAGGAGACAGCTCATTTTTTTAGTGTCAATGGAAATATCCACTGTTTCTTTCAGATTTCTGAAATCAGCCTTGGTAAAACAAAAGACAGGAAAAACAGCTTTTCTTTCCATCTTTTGATGATTGATCTTTGCTTTGTTACTATGACAATATATTACAAAACTACTCAATGGCATATTCACACACAATTTTCCTCAGTTTCCTAACATGTTTTTTTCACTTTATATGAACAAAAATAGTTTCAAAATACCATAAACAATTTCCAAGATATCTCAGCTACAGATATAAAGAGAGGAATTATACAATTAATTTTTATCCCCAAAAGCCAAAAGGATTTTAAAAATAATGTAATTAGTATACGAAGAGAGCATTTTAATTGACAATTTAGTAAAAAAAAAAAAAAAAAAAAGACATCTAAAATTATCTGAAGATACAATATTTTATTTTCATTCTACTAAACACACTTTCCTTCCTAGATAACAGTAAAGTTGATTTGAAACTTCTATCTTTTATGTTCTACTCTACAGTCACATACATAGCTAATGTATTAGTAAGGATTTGAGTTAGTGCTTTTTAAACTGTGCTCCATGGACAACTGGTGGTGCAGAAACCTGTAATATGAGATCTACATATTTCTTAGAACACTTGAGTTTAAAATTTGGTGATTAATGGGAGTGGTTCTCCTACAGAAATTCTGGGATTTAACAGTGACCTGGATGGCCATTTATTTAAAAGCAAGTAGTTCAATGAAAAAGAATATTTTTCTAATATATTTTATGAAATCAGTCTTGAATAAAGATTTTCTTTAAAGTATTCCTACTATAGTAATAGAAATTGGAGCTACCTTTATTATATTTCCATAGAAGAAAAGGTTGCAGGCCATTAAAACCTTTCCATATCTTTTCCATGGCATCTCTAGGTGACCTTTACTAATTTCTCTTTTTATTCTGTAAAAATATTTATCTCTAGGTTTTCTTTTCTCAACACATGTCCAGTTACTTCACTTCACATATATATTTATGTTAACCATAAAAATAAGATTATAGGTTTGTGTAATCTCATATCACATCAGTTGGAGCAGAAGACAGTGTCTCTCCTTGCTTCAGTGAGGCAGGAGCTGGAGCTTCCATGCTCCATTGTCCAACCCCTATAAGTATTTCTAAAGGGTACTCAGAGTCTCTGAGAAATCAAATAACTTTGATAACTTAAAAAGTTTGGGCTGTGTTCATAGAACACACTATTCTTTTTAATCCAGCTAATTTTATCTGATTATTGAAAATCCACATGTAGCTGTGAATGTTGAATTTAATGGTGCTTGGTTCCCTGTAGTGTAAGATCTTATGCACTGGAAATGTGCCTGTTCTTTTTTGATTCAAAGAAGAAAGGCACAAACATTTTTAAGGTGGATAACTATTTTATTAATAGTCAAGAAATCATGATAGAAAAATTATGAAATCTTACATCCCTTCTGATGATGAAAACCGTGAGATGATATAGTAATAGGTAAACACTGGTGTGTAGGTCTGCCAGTGGAGAGGTTATCTGGCTGCAAGGTCCTCCTCCCACTTCAGAGTCATCTGTAACAGCAACCAACAGGACTCAGCTTTGAAGAGTCCCTTGGACAATACACTTTAATATTACCTCACTAAGAAAGTTAGTTCCTGAGAAGATTCCTGTAAGATTTCAAGAAGACAAGCCACTCTTTATGTATTTATAATTAAATACATATTTCTCTCTCTGTGTACATTGACTGTGCAATAACTATGCCCGTATTTATTAAATATGATATTGATTAGATACATCTAGATGAAATAATAGTCACATGGTATCCATCATACAAAGACCTGGATTACCCATTATGTGCATCAATAACTCAATGTACAATAGTTTTTTGGACTGACAACTACATAGGTTCTGAAGGGTGATTTGTTTTGGTGTCTAAGAAAGTATGATACAAACATGTTTCCCGTAGTTAAATATTTGTAAGATCTGTTTCCTGTACAGATCATTTAGTTTCTTCTAAGACGTAAGTTTACACTGTGATTAATTTCCTGAACTGTTAGTCAAATACTTAGATAATACCTCTTTCCACAAATGTTTTTTTAGAAACGCATTACTAATACTTTTTACAACGGTGATGATCTAAGGACATGGGTAGTCACATTTGTAGTTTTTAATTAAGGGTATAATTAGAAAAAAACCCAAACAAACCTGTACAACCTCTATGAGGTTACATCAGTTCTCTAAATAATATAATACAATGTTGTAATTGCTGCTGCCTACACAATTAGACTGAGAACAAATGAAAAGTAAAAACATTTAAACAGTATTAAATGAATATCTAAAAGTCAATCTAAGCAGAAAAAAAAAAAGAAGAAGAAAACATTAACAACATCAGAGACATTATTACTTCAGAGAGAAAGAAGTCTCCAACATGAATATAAAAAAGTACAAGAGGTCAAGTAATAAAAAGTAACATCAGTAAGATATAAATAGGGAGAAAAGATGTCTGGTAAGTGCCAAATGATCCTGCAGAGCAGACTCAAAGAGTGTCTAGTAAAGACATTATACTTCTGCAAAATAAGCAAAACCAGAACAAGTTTCGGTCCCCAAAATAGAATATGAAGAACAAATGAGACCACCTGTTTTTCTTCTGCATACTGGTAGTGAAAAATTGAAACAGCAAGAGAGAGGAAAGATAGAGAATGATGAGAAAGGGAGACCATCTTTACTTCTTCACCCCCTTGTTGCCAAGCTCTTAAGCCTGACAACCTTAACCTCTGTGACTAGGAACCATTATGGATCATAGCCATCAGTGTTAAGCCAACATCAGTTCCATGGTGCTGTATACTCACAATATTAAAAGTTAGTATATGTTTCATAAGGACTAATTGTTTTCATATATAATGGCAACGTTTAATAGTGGTTAAGAACTAAACACTGGCAATGTGTATTTTTAATGAATGCAGTAAACAGTTATTTTGAAATTTGAAAATGTTCTGATTTTCTGTCTTTAACACAGTCACGCCAGATCTCCAGTTTCCTAAGTGTAGATACATCTGTATGTTCAGTAGCAACAGATATCAAGTCCTGCAAGTGTTCTGCAAGGTACGTAATAAAATTCAACAATCAATCTTAAAATATGCCATAAAGACAACAAACAAACAAAAAAAAAAGAACTGGAAATAAGTTTCAAACTAAATTATTGTGTCAGGATTACATGCATGTAGAATGGTTTGTTTATAAAAGTGGAGGTCATGTCTGCTGCATTTCACATCATTAACAGTTGAATAATTCTAAATTACAGAAGACTAACAAAAGTGAAACATAAATTTGCAAGTGTGAGAAGTTAGACAAGATATAACACAGGAAAAAAATCAAATCAGAAAGAAAACAAAAATTCTTCCCACAATAGCAAAAATTTTAAAAGATGGTCTCGTTAAATTTTTTACAAATTATCAGGGACTGCTTGTTTGAAATGGCAGAAAATGTCATGGTTTCTTTCTTGTCATTACTCAAAAGATATGTACAAACCTAACTTGTATGTGCCATCTTCTCCATTGCCAAGCCCAAGAGTGTCTGATGCACAGAACTTATCTCACGATATATCAAAGAAATTCCGTGTGGCACGTAACTATATTTCAGTAAAAGAATGTGATGTCTTATGTCCACCTGCTTTAAAGTCAAACATTTATTGTGCTTCAATTATTTTGCTGTGCTTGATTTTTTTTTCAGCTAAGAGAAAACCATGTCATACAAAAGATTCATCCTTTAATCTTCAAATAATTCCTCATGATAATTTTCTACCTGCAAATTTCTGAAGCAGATGGCAGGCTACAACACCCAGTGTTGCTCTTGCATGGTAATTTCCTTCTGGAGTACTTTGAACATAAAAACTATTTGTTCACAATTATAAACGTTGTAGAACTCATTGTCTCTATATACTAAATCACTTTTGGAGATTATGTTGTAACAATTAAATTATGACATATTATTTAAGAAAGAAGAATGAAACTTATTTCTAGTATAAATACTGAAATGTAAATGAAAACTTTTGTTTAAAATACATCATGGTTGAGAAAGGGAAAATTTTAAGGGAGTTTCACATTTTCTAAGACTTTATGATAAATTCTGTTAATTCTCAACTCAAAGATTTTGTTTTATAGATCTTTGGTGCATCTGTTAATGGTGCAGTGTTATTCTGGGGTAACCACAATAAAAAAACTTGATTCTTTGCAGTACTATTTCTGAAAGAGATAATATGAACTTTTCAGTACTGTTCCTTTATTTATTTCATTGATTGATATACTTTAGAATAGCTAAGATACTGTTTTAATGAACCAAAATGTTATATTCTGCAGTATATGAGAAACTACTGTTTTAACATGTTCCAAGATGGCTTTTATAACCCTTTTTGCTAAAGTACCTTCTTCTTCCCAGGATGCTCAGTCTTATCTCTACTTTAGGAATGTTCTAAGAGATAAGTTGAAGTTCTCTCACTGGCTTTGTTAACCTTTGCCT
>JAWWES010000001.1:72531604-72547625 GCA_035583135.1 Lophotriccus pileatus
TCTCTCTCTTGCCTCCTCTCCACGGCCCTGTGTGCTGTCTCTGCGGTGGCCATGGGACTGTGGGGGGGGAGGGGGGGAAGGGGTGAGCACCTCTCCCCTCCAGGGTTAGGGGCTAAAGAAACCCCTGGGACTGGAGTTCCCCCTCCCTATCCACAATCAACCTTTGGAATATTCTTTTTGATATTAAATAGCAACAGTTGTATGTTACCTCTATTGTTGCACTCAAAACAGTACATAGAGAAAATGGAGCTCATCTTTAGCAATACGGAAGTATGCTTTGCCTAAGTAAATTCTGAATTACCAAATGGAAATGCAGCAAAGAGTGACCATTACTCCAGTTATAATAACACTAATACTTTAAACTGACACAGGAAAACTCTTTGATAATAATACACTAGAAACTGTTAAACTGTACTGTTAAACTGATAAACTGTTAAACTGCCACTCTCTGGGATGGTCCTGTGGGTCTTCAGGTCAAGAGTGATGATTTCCACTGAGCAAAGGGTGTTGGAGCCCTACATCAATCACCTCCATCACATCCTCTTTGCTGGGAAGTGGTCAACAATGAAGATAGAGCACAACAAACATTCTCCCAGTCCTGCAGTCTCTTTGTGACTATTTTTCAGTGTTTTCTTTTTGCAGTGTGTTTCTTCCTCTCTGGTTGTCTCAAGATCTAGAATTCACTGGCCAGGTCTACTTACCTTGAACATCTATCATAGTTTAGCCTCAACCAGCAACTATGGACCACACAGCTGCTCACTCCCACTCCCACTTCCCCTCCCAACCCTCACCCCGTAGCCTCACTGTGGAAGACAATCAAGAGAAAAAGAAAAGTAAACCTCATAGGCTGAGATAGCAACAACTTTATAAATGAAAAATATATTATAACTGAATATAATTATTATTATATAATATAATAATAATAGCAATAAAAGAAGTGATGAGCAGTATAATTTCTCACCACCTGCTGACTGATGCCATGTCTTTTGTAAAGCAGCAAAGTGTCTCCCAACCAAGTTCCCCCCAGTTTATATACTGAGCATGACATTATGTAGTATAGAATATCCCTTTGACCAGTTTGGGTCAACTGTCCTGGCTATGCTCCCTCCTGGCTTCTTGTGCATCTGCTCAGAGGAGAGCATGGGAAACTGAAAAGTTCTTGTTTTAGGGTAAGCACTACTCAGAATCACATAAAAACATCAGTGTGTTACCAGCATAATTCTCATTCTAAATCCAGAAAACAACACTGTAGCAGCTACTAGCGAGAAAATGACCTCTATCCCAGGGTTTGTCTGCCCTCAGATCCCAACCACAAGGTCCCCGGACCTGGCCCAGATCCCTCACAGCCACATCTCTGTTCCCATTTGCTCTGCTGGACTTGTTTCCTTGTTGACCTTTATCCTGGCCTCATGCCCATGGCCCTGTCCAGCCATTCTGTGGCTCTCTGACCCTGGTTCCCCTCACCAGCCCTGAGTCCAACCACCTCCCACAGGCTGATGCCCTGCATGGTAATTTCCCGACCTCAGCCTGTCTGCATCCCCCGAGAGGTGCCTGCTGATGTCCTGGGCTATGGTACCCTGTAACAACAGGCTGCTGTTTGTTAAATAGTGACAGCTGTGGTGTGTCATTAGCCTTATTCACAGTTGTGAAGTCAATATATGTTAAATCATAATTAACCGTGAGACAATTTAAAAAACATACTAAAACTGGTTTAAATTAAGTCAAGCCCTGATCAAGAAAAGTCCTGAGACTCTGAACACTCAGGCTCATACAAACCCTTTGGCCTTTTAATAATAATAATAACAACAGTAAAATCATATTTACTGGGCTACAACATTAACACTATTTTAGTAAAGAATCTTGACAGTTTTTATTAAGGTCTAATCTCACTGCATAATATAAAATTAAAGCATTTTTATTGCCTGATGTGAAGACTACGGAAAAGTGAAATTGTAGACAAACATCTATAATGCTACCATGGGATACATAGAGATTTTTGGGCCAAAGTCAATGAGCAATTACTAATCCTTTTAAATGATGATTTTTTCACTGGGCCACCCTGATCCTACTTCAACATATCCTTGTATGACATATATTCATTCTATACCTATATCCAGCATCAAAGAAGAAAACTGGTATCCTGCTTCATGTCTTCTATTTAGTCTTAGAATTATTAGCTGTAATTCAAGTGTGTGGGGATATTGGATCTATTGTTATCTCTAAACTGTACTTTGTATAAAGTAATTGAGAGAAACTGAGGATCAAACTACCTTTATTCTATTTTCATGTCTGTACTTTTTCTTCCATGCTACATACAATTCATAACAAAATTTAGAAATCTTTTGAAGTCAGATTCTACTTCTGACTTAGCCTTAATTCAAAGAACCAACAATAGGTTTTAGAAAAAAAAACAAAAAAACAAAAAACCAACCAACCAACCAACCAAACAAACAAAAAAGTCTTATAAAGCACCTGAAATAGCTAACAAAAAATTAAATACAGGATTATCTCCTAACTTCATTATCACAGTAAATATACAAAACTTTCAGCCATGATGATCCATAATTTCAAGGGCTATTTAAAGCTCATAGAACTTTGCCAAAATATTCACAGTTATTTTTTCTTTTTATCTCATACAAGACATAGAAGTTTTGCATGACTGAGAAAAATAGATACCTGCTAACAAAAACGTGAATCCCTTCTCAGTTTGTGTTTTTTTTCCCTTCCCTCACACCTTCGCAATCATCTCTCATCATCTTTGAATGCAGAATGAAGTCTACCTGGAGACGTGGACTTATATGGTTCAAGATTCCTCAAGTGTACCCAGAGTCAATCCTCTTCTGTCAACAGCTCCTACTGAATTCCTTGAGCCCTGTCTCTATGCAGAAAGAGCCTGATCTTGTTGGTAAAGACCAACACAAAGAAGGTATCAAATACGGCAGCCTTATCTGTGTCTACTGTCACTAAAACACCCACCCTTTTCAGCAGAATTCAGCACCATTTTGCAGATGTAAATTTGTGGAAGATGAGTTGAAGAAAACATGAACCGTTGTGATGATGTTTATGGTTTTATGAACATTTTGAAATGCTCTTATGTACTCTTTCAAATACTCAGCAGGATATTCTTCTCTGATAACATTATAATGCAGGACAACAGTTTCCTTGAGGGTTTGTTTTTTTTTTTTTCCCTACTAATGTAACAGTAGAGGCTTTTTCTGTTGTTGTTGCCCTTGACAACTCTCGTCAGTTTCATTGCAAGGTGAACTTTGGCTTTTCTATCATCTTTTTAACACTGGGAAAAGTTTCTACATTCTTCCTTTGAGTTCTTTCTCCACCTCCTGTGTACATACTTATTGCACTGAAGATTAACCATGAAATTCCTGTTTAGCCAAGTCGTCAGCCTCTTAATATGCTTACATGTGGGCTCCCTGGGGCCATCAGTTCCTGCTCCAGTGATACCTGGAGCAGAAATAGTCTCCAGATCCCCTGCTCTGCCTAGCCAAGGATCCCCTAAGCCAGACCCATCAAAGGGTTGGTGACCTGGCTTAGCCTTAGCCTGACATGGCCCTAAGAAGTGCCTGATGACTAGTGCTTGGGCTGCCCTGATGACACCTGGATGTCCTGCTTCTGAATGGAGAATGGGATGGGCCCTGCTTGCCAGGTCCTGCCCAGCCACCCCATGGGGAGCCCCCACCTGCCTTGTGTTAAGGATCAATCTTGCTCTTACTGAAGAAAATCCTTCAAAATTTTAATATGACAGAATAGAGTCCTGAGAAGTATTCACACATCAATGCAGGGATGATCCAGTCCAGCTATAGTAACTGAAATTAATTCATCTGTAGATTGAGTTATTGCAGGTGAAGGTATATTCTGTATTCTCAGAATTTAAATCCATAAGAAGTTCACAAAAAAAAGAAATACACTTAATTTCCATCTTCACTATCTTTTGAAACAGTGTTCAGTGGGAAATTAAACTAGCATAAATTTGAAAGGCTGCACTTTCAAATCTGGTCTGATTCCACTTACATTAAATATCAAAGCCATCAACTGACCCAATATAAATGATAAAAATTATCTTTATTTAAATAGACTAATTTTCTTGAAAGACTTAATTGTCCTTCTACATTTTTCACACTGCTTAGCTATTATATTTGTGTTATGTGCAGGGAAACCTTGTAAAAAGTAGTGATGTAAAAGTGGTGTAAACAGTGATACTGTTCAAAGCACCTGTTTTATGAAAAATCTTTTTTTCCATTTACATTCAGTAAAATTTACATTAACTGTGACAATTTAGAAAAAGAAAGTCTCATCTTTTACAATAGTGGATAGAGTAGGAAGAAAATCTTTACAGCTAATCAGCTAGACTTTTGCATGCTATAAATATGCATGGGTCTAATGGCCAAAGGTGTGCTTTGTCAAACAAAAAAATATGTAACTGATTTTATTTTAAGAGCCTGAGACATATTTTCCCCATGGCTGGCAGGTCAATAGTGATAAAGCTAACCATCTGCCATCAAGTCAGAAAAGAGAGCATACAGATCAATCATCACCTAGGAAAGTTAATGGAATATGTCCTAATATAAACAAACAAAACAGTATCTTGACCTTTTATTTAATGAAATAAATCTTCCTCTTTTTTTGACAATTTAAAATCTTTTAAAAAGTGTATGTATGATTAACCCATACACAAAATATGAATAGCCATATATACAACAATATATATTTGATTATATAATGAAACTGGACATTGAAATGTAGATTATATTGCAATACTTATGGTCGGTGCTGTAGGCAAGAGGCTGGGAGTGAACATAGCAGTGAAAATAGACAAAAAGTGACCAAAAAAATTGCTCCATAACATTGAACATAATTTTCAGCAACAAAATTGAGGAGATAGTATTTAGAAAGCAACTGTTGCTCAGAGACTCTCTTGGCATTGACCTCTTTTTGGGAGGAGGTGAATAACTCCATTTAAATTGCTTGGGTTTAGAGCGTGTTGTTGTATGTTTGGTTTTGGTTAGGGTTTGGGTTTGTTTTTTTTCCCTTTTCCCTCACCTATTAAATGTTCTTTATCTCTACCTGTGAAATTTCAGCTTTTGCTTTTCTGCTTCACTCTCCCATCTTGCTGGGAGAAGAATGAGAGTGGCTGTGTGGATGCTCAGCTGCTGGCTGGGCTCAAACCACCAAAGTCCTATTTAGAAGCCATTGTGGGTCTTGAGGGGTTTTAGATAATAACAGATTTCATTGGAATATGCTAGCCTGAATTTAGAATTGGTGTAACTGTTAAACTGGTACTTGGCAGGTACTTTCTTGCTGTTACTTGTCACAATGTTGACTTGTTAGTTTTTGATACTGTTTTCTTTGTTCCTTCACCTGCTCAGTGGTCTCCTCTCTTGCTGTATGCCAAACTCCAACACAGCTGCTTTCATCTTTTTCTGTTTGTTCTGGTTTTTTTCATCACTTTGCCTGGGAGTGATATAATAAAAACACTGGCCTTTAGCCTAATCTGCTATTTAGGCCCTGCATTGCTGCCATCTCCATACTCCAGGGAGCAAACTGTGAAGAGATTTAATATTTGGACTTTTCTCCTCTTTCCCTCTGGAAGGCAATTAATGGGAAAAAGTAAGAATGGGACTTCTCCCTTCTTCTCCCCTGGGACATGTTTCCTGTCTTGTTGCTATCACCCTTCAATTTCTTGAATTCCCCTGTGTAACCAGAATGCTTGTACTGGTATATGCTATGAATCTGGTTTTCTGGTTACCTAAGGTTGCCAACCACTTGGAAATGTGCTCTGAGACAGGTATGGGTGAAAAGATGTGGGGAAAAATTTATAGACATACTTATAAAGTTTTTCACCTCCAATGGTCTGGGACTTCATGCTGGAACCAGTGTGGTATCCTGTTGAAATGGCAAATCATATGAAAAAAGATGCCTCGCCGACACCAAAGAGTTGCAAATTCTAGCACTGTGTTAGAACATATCCTGTGCCTGCCAATCCTGTGTTCTGCACTCTCAAAGGAGCAAGAGGGTCTCTGGATCTGAGGACATACAAATGAACACTGTGGTTAAACCAAAGACTCAAGCTTCAGCTGCAACAGTCTCTCCTTCAGTCAGGAAGAAACAGTAGAAGACGAGTTTAACTTGGTTAATAGGAGGAGAATAGGTACTTCCTGAGAGGCAGAAAGAGTAAGAATCAGATGATGCATCATTCTCTGCAGCTGAAGCAAGAAAACTGCTTTTCATCACCAGGTTACTGAAAAGGTACTTTTTTCTCTCTCTTCAGCAGAACTCCAACATGGCAGATTAGGGATATATGAAGGTGGCAGTTGGAGTGCTCTAGGAATTCCAGGCATACAGAAGGAACATGCTTAAGTCATCATTCTGTGACTCTAGAACTAAGAGGGAATTTCTCAGTCAAGACTTGTAAGTTATATGTTAGGTTCTCTGTGCTGTAATTTTCTCACCTTTTTCTCACCCATTTTTTAATGATGCAATCTACCTTTAATGGAGTTGAAAAAACCTCCTACATATTTTTTTTTAGTGGACAACAATACATGTGCGTAACCAAGCTAGCTGTGAGCTGACTGACAATTTCTAGTGAGATATGTGTGAGGGTCATGGCTTTCTCATTTGTGTTTCCATCTTTAGGTGAAAGACACGGAGTCTGCTGCTCAGTTGTTTAGTATTATTTGACATGTTAAAGGATATGTTGCTTAGTTTCTCATAGTCAGATTAGAGAAAAATAGTCACCTCTGCCAGACGTCCATATATCATTCCTATTTGGATGTTAGAACTATCTCCAGACAGCAGGACATGAACTGACAAAGTAATACGGTTTTGAAACATCAAAACTCTTCTTTTTCTTTATTTCATGCTTTCAAAGGATCTCTTGCAAACTGATTGTATGTGTGAAGAAAAAGTAAGTGAGAAAATGGGCGTGAGAAGTCTTAAGTTTAGGGGAAGCATGCTGTTTTCAAAGTCACATTCTTTGATCTCTCAGGGTTTTTTTTTTCTTTTTCCTATTTCTGTGTATCTGCTTTCTTGGTCATCTGTGATTTCTTTAAGTTTTTTTTCCTTCTTTTTAGTTACAATTTTGAATTAAAAAAAAATTAATTTTAATTTGTTTTGGCTTGGTTTAATATATGATAATATTTCATCATTTTAATACTGTAAAAGCATTAAAGATTTCTTATATTACTTACAAGATATAAAAAAGTAGAAAAATTCAATTTCAAAATATTTTAACTCTAGAAATTTAATGCCAATGATAAAATCAATACTAAACATTTAAATAAACTCTTGGTGAGTGTCAGAATCAAAATTAGCAGAAGAAAATGCCCATTTTCAGAAAGAAAACAAAAAACTATGTTATTTCTGAGGATCCAGTTTATATTCTATAATCTAGTTAACAATAAAGGCGGGCATAAACCAAAATTATCAATTAAAACAAAGCAATAACAGGCTTTTTTCTCACCTAACTGAATAATGTGGAGTGCTCAGTCACAGAAGGTATTGATTAAATTTTTTTATATGGGTTGTATGATGGGGATTTTTTGTTCCTTATTTTTTGTGGTTGTTTTGGTTGGTTGGTTGGTTGGTGGGTTTTTTTCAGAGTCTCTATGTTTTTTCCAGCTTTCTACAACCACGGAAGCTAAACACTGTTGAGTAAATAAGTCTCATTTCTGAGAGGTATGGTATTCACTGTAACTGCTGACTGTAAATTACATTCATGTCTTCCTAGTCAGTCATATTGATCTTTTTTGAGAAGGTAAATATTTCCGTTCTTGTGAAATATCAGATCAATCTGGATTATCTATTATTCCTCAGTGTTGCTTCTACAGCTATTCTTTCAAACATACTCCCGATATGTAGTCTAAGAACACCCATGAGGATATCATCCTGACTTAGCCATGCCAGGGACTACTATCCTCGAAGCACCTCATCTCTCTATTAGCAGTTATAGTAACAAGGTCTAAATGACACAATCTTGAAAGCTAAAGCCTGAGAATGGTATTTCCGAGCATAAGTGGACATATCTGCCAGTTATGCACTAGGAATGCAACTTTGTTTTAGTATCAAGGAAGACTAGGAAATAAATTTCTGTCTAACAGCCCTCTAATCCTTTTTCATTTTAGAGAAAGGTCTATAGATTGTTCCTTTCTCACAAGTAATTGCATAAGCTCAGTTACAGGACTGTGGGATATAACATGTGATAGGTAAGGAGGAAATGACGTAGGGGAAAGAGGGACCTTTTCACATGTAAGAACTGAGAAGTCATTAAAAAGAACAAGGTCCGATGACAAAAGATGACAAAGTAAAAAGCTTTCCCTGATGAAGCAGAAAAAGGTGCTAAATGGTACTGAACTTAAAAATGAAAATGTACTCTAAAGGACTGGTAGGGACACAGTGGATAGCAAAAGAGATTGGTTTCAAATCTTTCAATTTTATTGTTTTATACAAAACACCTGAATGATTTTCATTTTAAAGATTTTCTGTCTTTTATTTTAGCTCTGATGATACCTAGGTGTAAGTGTGCAAATCTTTAGGTGCTTTTCTTCTTTTTTTAAGAAATGTGTCCATTTCATACTGGCCAAAATTCTGGTGCTATACATTTGGAGTTTAACCTCACAAAGCTTTCTGCTACAGTGATCATAAGATTATTCAAATCACAAAATAGGTACCCTGCTGGGAGACAAGCTCTGTATAGGGAAACCTAAAGTAAACTTCTGATAGAATAATCTCAGTACACTGTGCACTTGGAAGGCTGCAGAGGAGTCTGGATATAGTGTTCAATGCAGAAAAAAACCCCTACATCAGGCCAGGAGACCAAATAAAAGTTAGGCTAACTCCCCAGATTTGTAGGCAGAGTAGTTTGTTTGGAGACATCAGAACTTCAGCAGTTCCTCTGAGCTGAGCATTCATTTTACATTAGGCAGTAATGCAGATATAATTCTGTGGGCAGTTTCTAACACTCATAACATGAATTCACGTCATAGAGCCAGACACCGCCATTAACTTTGGATACAGCTTATGTTTTCAACCCTGCTTTTATTTTCCTGGTCTTTTATTCCATTTGTTATTTTATTAATCTGAGTATTATTAGATATTGGCCAATTATTTGCTTAGATAATTGAGAGTTATAAGTTATAGGTCAGTTTCTTCCATCCAGTTTGCACTTTAGTTTCTTTATTTTGAAATATAGAGAATTTTTTTGATCAGCAGAACAACAAAATGTTTGGAATCAGCTGCCACAAGAATAATTAAAGGTGATGGAAAAAGTAAGTATCAAGGTTTGGGAAAACTGAAACTTAGTATTGTGCTGTCAGTATTAGTAAACTAGCTAGTAGTAAGACAGGGGTTTTGTTATTGTTATTCTGTGTATCCACATATCATAATTTGGTGTAGGTTTTTCATTTCTTTAGAATTCTTACATGAATAGTAACATTTTCTATAAAATATTTTACCATGAAGTTACTTCATTTCTTTAATTAGATATGTCAAGCATAAACAGAAATGAAGAAAAGGAAAAAAAAAAACAACAAACACAAAAGAAAAATAAAGGCAGAATATGTCTGTTCTGTGTCAGAAACAAGACCTGGTAGGGTAAATCCTAACCAAAGCAGAGCATAGCATATAAATCCATTGGCTCTTGTGCAGAGTCTGCCTTCATGTATTCAGCTCATGCATAGAAATAAAGCTACACAGCTGGAGCCACTGTCTGGAAATAGCCTGTTATCAGAAACCTGGCATAAGTGATGGAATGTCACAAGCAAGGAGTGTGTGTTGTTCATTGACAACAACTTGTGTAGTAAAAGCATCTGGTGCCTGATAATATGCTTTTGCTTATGTCTCAGTCTGTGTGCTTTGTTTTGTTGTTTATTCAGGTGATTTAATATAACGTTATTGTGGACTAAATCTCACTAGACTGGAAAAGGATTGTTAAAGTATTTCAGAAGTAAAAAAAAAAAAAAAAGGATCTTTAACAGTTTTCATTCTCAGTGTTGAAATTACAGTTATAGGATCATAAAATATCCTGATTTGGAAGGGACCCACTTGAATCATCAAAGTCCAACTCCTGGCCCTTCACAGAACAAACCCAAGAATCACACCATATGCCCAAGGTTCATGCCATTCCCTTAGGTCCTGTCACTGGTCACCACAAAGAAGAGATCAGTGTCTTTGCTTCCCCACATAAGGAAGTTTTAAACGGCTGTGATGTCTCCTGTCAGTCTCCTCTTCTGCAGGATGAACAAGCCAAATGACCTCACCTGCTCCTATGCCTTGCCCTCTAGGCTACACTATTGCATACATTTACAGTCAGTCCCCTGTTGCAATTAAAATTGGGTAAACTGACAACACCCTTTCAGATTTTAAAAAGATACATATTTTTTGTCTGTTGAAATTGTATTTCTAACATCTATAGTTTACTTATTTATCATAGTGTTATACTCAGTTCCTTTGCCTAACCAGCAAGACTACACCTTCTATTGTTCAGCTTGATTCTTGTCAAAGATTATTGTCCTCTTGGCAAGGAGAGAGCTTAAGGAGACTTGTACAGAAGGTTAAATTGTAGTTTAAACAAGAAAACCTTCTAGTAATTATTTGACTAAAGAGAACCCTGTAATACTGCTGCTTCTGACAGCTTTTCATCCAACTTAGTTAAACAAAACAATGTTTTTTATGTTTTGCTGACTGTTAGTTTACATAATTAAACACTCTTTTCTACCAATAGGAAGGACCACAGAGAAGGAATGGCAGGTGGGGGAGAAACAACCCTGTCAGAAATACAAACCCCTGGTCCAGCCAACCCAGTTGAGTCCCTGGTGACTCTCAGCCCCACTGGACAAAGAAAACACCCATCACCCTAAGCTGACATTATCTACTGTTTCATCATGGTCAGTGCTTTCAAAACTAAAGCTGGTGTAGTAAGCTTTAGTTAAATCAACTATTTGTAAAGAAAGGTCTCAGTGGACATCATGCATCCCTGGTTGTGTATGACACAGTTGTTCAAGATAAAATATTTTATAAAATTAAGAAACAGCTTGAATTGAAATCAAACAGATATCTGTTAAAGTTTGTTTGGCCTTCCTAAAAAAAAAAACAAAAACAACCAAAACTATAATGCAATACAGCCAAAACCCCTTGTGCTGCTGAAATAGCCTTTCCTGCTATCCTATTTAATACTTTTACTGAGGAATTTAGCTATGCAGCTCTTCATAATTTTTGCATTACCTTTACTGTTCTAACCAATCATATGTCTTTTAATACCAAAATCTTATTCATCAATAATACTATACAGAGCAGAAAAAGAGAAAGGTAACATTTTCTGAATGCTATTCTTAGAAACACTGTTCTGTTCATTTTTTTCACTTACTGCATGAAGGATTTGATATAAAAATCAATATTTATAAAATTGTTACCAATATGTGGAGAAGAGACTCTGCAAGTACAAAATTTGCAGTTAAAAACCCTTAAGTCTTAAAAAAATGCTGTACCCTTTCCTTTTCTTTCCCTCTTGTTCTCTAAATGTTAATTTAACTTACAGAAAAATTCTCAGAGACTGTCCACACGACTCATGTTTTGAATTGCATAAAAGTGTCTTCCATTTCTGAAGAGATGTCAGGGTAACGTTATTTTCTTGATGGGAGAAATGGATGTGGCTAAATATATTTCATGTCACTCATTGAATAATTTAGCTTAACAACTACTTCTGTTTGTGTGACTAACCTCATGACTCACTGATTACATTCTTTGTTAAGTGGTGGACAAATTAATTTTCTACATTGAATTAATTGTTTTCTCAGGTACTGCAGCATGTTAAAACATCTTCCACAGGATCAAAATAAAAGATCCAGTGTAAACAAATATTTACGTTTATGCACTCATAAAACCATACAGAATCAAGCCAGAAAACAATAAATACTTCAAAAACAAATCAAGAAAACAAAACAAAAAAATCCATAAAAGTATTTCATAGTTCACGTGTATATTTTCACATGCTCCTGGAATGGAATGCGGTATAAACGGCAGTGCAGAAATAGATGAGATAAGCTTGAAGAACTGGTCTTGTGATTCTCTACAGTTTAGTCATTCCTATATTCTGTCTAAATCTGTTTGAGCATTCTATACATATCATCAAAATCTTTTAATCATGAATTCTTTCACTCTAAATATACACAACTAACCCCTGTTAAATTTTAGATAGATTTCCCTTGTACATTCAAATGCCTCATGTCATCATTTAATTCCAGCTGGCAACTAAGCACCACACAGCTGCTCATTCACTCCCCTTCAGTGGAATGAGGGGAAGAGAATTGGAAGGCTAAAAGTGAGAAAACTCATGGGTTGAGATAAGAACAGTTTGCTAATTGAAATAAGAGAAAGTGAAATAGTATTAATTATCATAATTTAAAAACTTATAATGAAAAGGAAAATAAGACACAGAGAGAGTGATAAAACACAAGACAAGTGATGCCCAGCCAATCCCTGAGCAGTGGCCTTAGGTCAACCTTCCCCTAGTATATTGCAGAGCACACCATATGGTATAGAATACCCCTGTAGCCAGTTGGGGTTGGCTGTCCTGCTGTGTCCCCTCACAACTTCTTGTGCACACCCCAGCCTCCTAGCTGGTGGGGTCATCTGAGGAGCCAAAAACGCCTTGATGCTGCGTGAGCACCACTCAGCAATGACAGAAACATCTCTGTGTTATCAACACTGTTTTCAGCACAAATCCAAAATGGCCCCGTACTAGCTACTATGACAAAGAAAGACTATTCTACTCCAGTCAAAACCAGAAAACCTTGTCTCCCTTTTGTATCAGTTCTGAAAGAAATTCAGTGATAAAAATTAATTCCTGAGGTTCCTTAGGAAGCTTGTGTCTTCAAAAGAGGGAACCTTTTCAAAAAGGACACACAGTTCATCTTTGTTCCTAGCCCATATAAAAGAAGAGTTTAAGGGGTCTCCTTTTTTCAGCTTCAGCCTGACAAGGGAAAGAGAATGAAGATAATAGAAAGAAACTCTTAAAGACATAAGATGAGGCTGCAAGAACATATCTTAATTTCTCTCTCCACATACAGTCCAATCTTTTAAGTGAAAAATGTCCTTATGCTGCAATGAAAGAAATGGGAGTAGCAGGAGGAGGAATCAGTAGAATATGTACAATGAGCAGAATCTTTCAAATTTCACCTCACCTAGATCTTGTGAGGACAGTTGCAGCTGCCAGGCAATCAAAGACCTCACCTGCTTTACTCTTTGAGAAGTATTTAAGGCAATTTCACTGTAAGGCAGTAGCATGTCTTCCTGTGCTGCTTACATTACTGTATCTGTCAGAAAGTTCATTTTTACAGATTTCAAGAAGACTCCCTTGTGGAAGAGACCGACAAGGATCATCAAGTCCAGCTTTTAACTGAATGGCCCATACAGGAATCTAGCCCACAACCTTGTGTTATTAGCACTGGGCTCTAACATTGAGGTAATCTCATAGACTTTTTACTTTATATTTATGCCAAGGGTAAGCTGTTAGACTCTAAATAATATGGATTGTGATAATTTCTACTTTTTTAACAACTAACAGTAAATGTATAATCTAGGTGTTAGATCAATGGAGAAAAATTAATATTAACTTGTGCCAATTCAAACTTGTTAAAAACTACTGTGGTGGATACTGTCGCAGATAACTTTGAGAATGCTCTATGTTTTGATTTATCTCATATTTATTTGATTGCTTGTTTTTTTTTGTAGACACTGAATACATTATATTAAAGCTGCTTCCTAGTCTTATTCTGTATGACCAGCTAAGCTATGAACCAGAGCTGTAATGGAGAAAATTTTATGGTATATACACAAATATAAGTAGGAAAATGTTTGATTTGTGTTGGTAATAGCAAAGTATAGATACACATAACAAGAAAATGGAGTCAGTGTGCATAAAACCAGTGGAGGGGAATAAAGTATCATTTCCTGCAGCAAATTCTATTACTAAAAGAAGATAAATAATCTTGCAAACCTATTCAAAAACAAGTAATTTGAAGGGATTCAAAGTTGAAAACCTAACATAAGTGCCTGAATTTTTTTACTTCCCAGTTTAACACTGGCAAATTGATGCAGAGAATGAAATTTGTAAAACTTTGAAAGTCAAAACATGCTATGAATGACATTTATCTTACAGATCACTAGCTAATGCATGAATTGATGACTGCAGGTTATTTTCAGATGAAAGTCCTGCTGATCAGAAAGAGGAGCTGCACAAAAAAATAAGAATCATCATATTCCTAGGAATAATACATTGCATGTCCAGTTTTAGAAGGACAAAAAAATGAGTGATTAGACTTTCAGGAACAAAAGAAAGAGTACAGAAACCAAATTTCCAGAAAAGAATAGAGATCATAAATGATTGCAATCTATCATATGCACATAAAATTACACTAGTACAAAAATTATCACACACTTTGAGTAGCCTACAGAGTGACATTTTAAAACTAGAGAAAACAAACTATGGATAAGGAGATAACAACAGAGTCAAAAGATTTTCAGAAAAAAAAAGAAAACAACAAACTTTCTTTTCTTTCTGCAAATGGTTAATGAATAAAAGAGGACTGGAATCCTGAACATAGCTGAAGAGTAACCGAAAAACAACTACTGAATTACAAAAACTGAACATCCAAATATTGCTTCAGAAGTGTGATAAATATTCTAGCAAGCAATAAATTCAGGATTCAGCTTTTCAGTGAAGTCTACTTCTTTATTCAGAGAATAAGCAACCAAAATTTAAAGAATTTTTCTTTATTAGGACTGCATTTTTCTTCATTAGGACTTACGTTCATAATAACTGTTCACACTTAACAAATAAAACCCCTTTCATTGTTGTTACTGTGATTCCCTTCAATATTTTATTTTACTTTATGAAATAAATGACTGAGAAAAACTAAGCTCTTCAGTTTTGAGGAGGTAGAGGAGGGGAGCCAGGGACCTGGCAATTTCAGAGATGCTGTTTTCCTCTTCAGCGTTTCAAGGACATTTGATAATAGTGGTACTGTGTAATTATGAAGCAATTTAATTAAATTCTATATTCAGATACTTAGATGACTTATCTTCAGGACAAGATATCTTTTCTATACACACAAACAAAACTTTAATGTTTTAAATACAAAACTGAAAATAGCAGCCCCAAGAGACTGTATGTGTCTCCATCAGACACTGTATCCCTGCTTACACTTTTTTGTTTTTAATATCTGCATCAAGGGCCTGAAATCTTCGTTATTTATTCTTCTGGCTCTTCAAACAACACAATATTGTTAATAATTTTACTTATTTAATAATAAGAGTAGTTAGAGAAAACTTTACTGTAAGATTATTGCATCAAGGTAATAGTATTAATTTTCTTTGTTTGATAGATATTTGGAATAATCACCACATTTTTTTTATTAGTCTTATCTAGAAATTAGTGTAGGTTATTTGTACAGGAAATATCATTGGAAAGACACACTGGCCTCTCAATGCTCTGCTTTTTCTGCTTTTCACTTCTTCTTCTTTTCACTTCCTCTGAATAATTTGTTCTGTGTCCACTTCTGTTCCTAGGAAATTAATGCCAGTAAGCTGTCCATCATATATCCCTAAATGTCATTCATTAGGATGATTTTATAATATTCACTTAAATATCTGGTTTTATACTTGATCTCCTGCCCTCTCAATATATGTCAAGTGCAATTCTTTTTCCAAGTGTTTATTGATGATAGTGGAATTGAACTGGACTCTAGTGGCCTGAATCCCAATTACAGTGAAGGCAGATAGAAATTTCAGTCATGTAACGTTCATGGACATTTCATTCACATACCGTTGCAAATTTAACTGTTTCACCTCTGATTGATTATATATTCGACTTTGTAATTTTTTGTACTCATCTCTTTCAAAATACTGTGGAACACCAAGCCCTCCAAGAAAATCAGAAAGTATAGCAAATGACAGATTAAGTCTTCTATTGAAGCCTTGATGGTATAAATTAAGCTCAAAAAGTTTTCAAGAA
>JAWWES010000001.1:72547725-72615946 GCA_035583135.1 Lophotriccus pileatus
TTTTATATATATATATATATATATATATATATATATATATATATATATATGGCGTATTGGTAAAGCTCTCTGTTGGATTTGAAACATCAGCAACATATGAGTTATTACCTGTACTTGATAGTTTATCATCTGTACATGATAGATTTACAGCATGCAGTCTAGGAAAATCTAACTGAAAATTTGGTAATAAAGTTCTCTTTGTGGAACTGGTGACATCCCCCTTCCGCATCCCTCTGCTATCTACCAAAGAGTTACTGTAAGCTTCACCTTATCAATGAGAATCAATCCATTTTGACAGCTCAAAACTTTAAAAATAGCCTCCCAAACATACCGAGGGGTTCATTTTGGAAAGTAATGTATGAATACTGAGGAAACTGAAGCTAACTCTCTGCTACTAACCCAAAAATTTATGTGTTATTGAGTGATTATAAAGTTTTCTCCCACAGAATTACTTATTTAATTTTACCTGAAAAGCAAAAGTGAACACAACAACAAGTCATGATATTCACTAGTTGAGTGTCAGACTATGTGGAAGCAAAGTCCCTGCTCCATTAAGGTTATCTGGCTGAAGAAGTAACAAAGCAGAACATACAAATCTGATAACTGCAATGATAAGGGAGGTAGTGATAAGAATAATTCTGGTCAGTGGTATGAATTGGTAGGGATATGTCATGCATGAGATTGTTTTCATGTTTTTGTTTCCTTTATTATGTTTATTGGAGGATTATTATCACTGAAGGAAAGCAAACAAACAGAAACTCCAGCAAATCAAAATAAACTGCAAAAAATCCCACCAAAATCAAAGATAGAAAATTAGAGAACGGAATTCCCAGTATCTCATTCCTCACTTCTGTACCCTGCAATGAGGACATAATCTACCCATTTTTATGGCTTTAGAATGTTGCTGTTTCCGGATACCCTTTATCTTTTACAAGTACATTAAAAATTATTCTTCCACTCGTCAGTTTTAATCTTTCAACAAGGAACTTTTCCCAGACAGGAAGGCTACAGACTGTAATTGGAGCAAGAACTCCGTTCTCCTACTTAATGAATGACATTAAGCTGTATTCCAAAGAGTGTGTACAACCCTCATTGTTATAGTCTGAGCATGTATATCTAAATTCCTCTTGGACCTAGGAGCTACAAATGCTCAATGTCAAATGATATTAGGCAGAAATTGAGTGCCTAGGGAATAAAATTAGACAAGACAGAAGTGCAGTTGATAATTGAGCATATACAATAACACAGCTGTTAGATCTCCAAAAAGGTGAGGGGTGTTGTTTCTCTCTTTGGTTTTGTTCGATTGATTGTTTTTCCCCCTTCACATGATATTTATTTCTTATAAAAACTAGATTGAAGTTTTCTAAATTACTTTCTTGAGCTCAGGCTTTTGTGTTTAGATCTTTCTTACTTGCTTATTCATGCGATAAAAAGTGTTATAATCAATCCTTTCTCACAACTTCTCTGTCTCGTAATTTTTCTCACAAGAGGGTGAATTCTCTCATTGTTACTTGAAACTAGGTGATATGAACACCACTGAAATGTCATTCAGGAGTAATGTATCTCAGGGAAAGCACACTGATTCACATCAGCTATTTTTCAGAAACGTGACAAATTTGTTCATCCCTTTGCAAGTCATTTGTAGAAAATAGCTGCAACATCCATGCTGCTTATGACTGATAAAGGCCCCCCTTGTAAGCATACACTCAATAGAGGAAAAGCAAACAAACAATCAAATTACGGACATTGTGTGAGCATTCAAAATACACACAATGATTTTTACAATCAAAATCTTAATGTACAATATGGGATATTACCTATTTTTCATGAATTCAAGAAGTGATCTTGAGTTGATAGAAGTTTTATTGTCTTGTTCCACTAATTCCTATGCTTAGTGGGATACTAAACCCAAAATTCAACCAGAGGTTAAAAAAAGAATCATGTCTGTAAAGGGTATACTAATTTTTTGTTCCTTCCTCCCTTAGATTTTCATTAAAGAAATTGTAGAATCCTTGAAAGAATCAAGTTATGGTCTTTTCTGCTGTCTTTAGTCATGGATTTTCATACCTTCGAAGATTCATCTGATTCAGAATAAATTCACTGCCTGAAAAATATTTGTATAGCTATTTAGATAGAAAAAAAAGTAATTTATTCTGCCTATGACTGAATGAACACTTACTTTGGAATAAGGCATCTTTGTTCAAGGCCTTATTCTACTCTTTTTCTAAGATTGACAAAATTAGTCAATGTTAACAAAAGAGGTTGAATTCCACCCTCTCTCCAAGTCCCAAACTTCCTTCTAATTTTTCTGGTGCCTCATAATATGGTTTCTGACAAAATTCTTTGTTACAATTTCTTCAAAAAGAGAGAAAAGGCTTAATTTCTTCAGAATGAGAGAAAAACTAAACTAGAAATTTAGGTTCTTTGATTCGTCTGCCATGGTCTAAATTTTTTTTGTTTGTTTTGGTTTCTTTTTTTTTTGTTTTGTTCTTGTTAATAACCAATATTAATGCAGTCACAACATCAAGGAGTCAACCTTTGTTTCTTTCCCTGATAAATAAATCTTTATAACTGGAAATGTTTTAGCTACTTATATAGTTATCTTTCCAGTGTAAGTTGTCATGCAGCATTCATTTTTAACCCTAGCTAGTTTTCTTCCCATTCCTTGAAGTACACTCATCTTACAGCTTCAGATTAAGTACTGTTGGAGAACAAAGCACTGGTTAAGGAGATTCTGTATTTTTGGTGTGATTGGCTTCTTTCAACTTTTCACACTGTGCATTCATAGAATCACAGAATAGCAGAATGGCTGAGATTGTCAGGGACCTCTGGATATCATTTAGTCCAACCATCAAGAGCAGGGTCATCCTAGGGCACACTGCACAGGACTGTATCCAGAAGGGTCTTGAATATCCCCAGTGAGAGAAACTCCTCAACCTCTCCAGGCAACCTGTTCCAGTGCACCTGTTGCCTGTTGTTTTTATCAGTAGCTAGTGTTCATATTAGGGAAACATACTAGGTGGGGTTATTCCTGATTTTCCTGTGAACATGGTGCAATTAAATGTTAACCGTTTTTGTTTTTGTTAATAACCAACAAACACTGGCAAAAAACTAAAGTATACAGATGTCACTACCTAGGAAACAACTGTAATTATGTGAGACAACAGGGATGTTAAAAATGGTCTTGATAAATTGAAGAGTAGTCTGAGTCAACTAGTGGAAATTCTGTAAAGTTTAAGGAGGTATATTTAGGTAGGATAAAGGAAAAAAAAAAGACAAAACAAAAAGGAAAAATATAAGAATTCTCATTACTAGCTGGAAAACACTATTTCAGGAAAGGATCTGAAGTTGCAAGTCTAGAAATAAATTGAAATAAATTGACCAACTTAGCACAGAGGAGAGCATTAAGGAATTTAAGGATTTACAAAATATGATTTGTAAGAAAGAACTAAAGGGATAAAGTTTGTTTAGTCAAGAAAAGAAGCAATTGAGAAGCTACAACAGCATTATGAAACTGTAAAAATGAGACAGTGATGGAGTGCTTTCCATATCCTCTGAAGGAAGAACAAGAAATAGTCAATATAGTATATAGCAAAGAAAGTTCAGATTTGATACTAGAAAACATAATTGTAAAAATAGTTAACACTGAGGTTTTCCAGGAAGACACTGGAATTTTGTAGGAAATCTTAAAGATGTCTTGGCTGGTATACTTAGTCTTGCTTTAATGAAATGGTATATGTTCATTCAGGGATGCTCACTTAAAACACGTTCATCTTAGAAACAATTCTGTCTCTCAGTCTTGAGGTCTGTCAGATATGAACATTGTTGTGGAAGGAAATATGTCAACCAAACTGTTATTTTAAATGTCATCGTAGAATCTAAAAACATTCCAGATAGCCCAAGACCTGGCAAGTCATTCAACTATCACGCTATTGACATCTGCAGTCCTTTTCACAGCTCCTTCCGTTTTGGTTCTTGGCCATGCAAATATTTTGATAGATGGTATTTTAGACTATTTTTAGGCTTTTTCATTGATTTGAAACTGATCATGTTGCAAATCAGTAAGGCGGTGAAATGGAGTGATGAACATGAGACTACTGAGAGTGGAATTTTTTTTTTCTTTACTCAGTTACTGACTACACATTGCCTCCAGGTTACATTTTGAATTAATGTTTTCTGGAATAAAAATATTATCTGGGAACATGTTAAAATCTGCTTGAGAACAGTATCTGAGAGTACTACAAAACTAGTACAATTAGCTTGGCGTGATAATCTAGAGAATATGGAATTTATCACAGTGATTGAGAGAATGAGAAAAAAAAAGTAATTTGTTAGGTTGGTTGGTTTGTTTTTTCTCTCTGAATTATATTCTTATTTGTGGCAACCAGCCACATTACATACATTTCTGTATTTCAATTTCCACAATTACAGTTCAGAAAGACCTATTCTATTTTATACATAAAAAGGTTTCAGTGGCTGCATAAAATTGAATTTTTTGCTTTAACCAGAGATACGTACCATCTCTCCACTCTTCTCTGTAACCCCAAATCAAATGCTGTTTGTCCAGGTTTGCAAGGTTTCTACATTCAAATAGATACTATTTATTTGACTGAATGTGACATTATAGTTGTTGAATGCACATAAAAAACTCCAGAATTTTAAAGCCTTTTTGTTTAAAGCCTCATTATTTAAAGCGTCATATTTGAAAGCCTCATATTTAAAGTAGTATATGTAATTAGGGGGGAGGGGGAAGGAATGAACAGCAGGTAGTACATGAAAAACTATGCTGGAACATTTATAACACTGTAAGTACAACAAGCACTTGTTGGCTTGTCCAGTTAGCAAAGCTGTGCTTTAAGATCAGAAGAGGAATAGGTGAGAAAGACATTAAAGACAATCCCCAAGTTCAGTTTCCAACTGGGACCCGAAATCACAGAAGTTCACCAATACACAAATACAATTGGATATCATTCTTCCTGTTTAGTTTCTAGGTTTACTTCTGTATGTACATAGTGTAAAATTTTTTATTTATTTCTCTTTTTCTCCAGCATTCAGTTACATTACAGCTGGGACCAAAAAACAAACGCCTACCACTGTAACATCTGACTGAAGTTATAACTACATGTTGGAATCTAGAGATCTTTATCCAGAGTTATAAATATCAAACAAAAAATCTGAATATATTTGGATCAACTCTCTTGTTTTGATTTTCAAAGCCTACTGATCAAAAATTACTCTGCTGGTTTACCATATATTTAGGAAGAGAAGTTTCTTTTCGTCAACAGAACTGAACTTTCTGTGTTATTCTGGTCTGCATAATATGATGGAGTGTTGCCCTATAGCTGAATAGAAACAGATGTATATGGAGAAAATAACAAAAACAGACACAGATGGTGTATCACATGTATAACTTCTTAATTTATCCCTCATTGTGTGATACAATTATTCCTGCAAGTAGGCTGTATTCATCCCCTTTTCACATATTCTGCCAGTTCCTGCAGGGACACTGCTATTAGCTGCAAGGGCAGTACAGAAAGATTCCTCAGTTGCACCCTCTCTAGATCCCTTCAATATCCATTTTGCCCTTTGTTTCATTTTTTTTTATTTGTTTCTTTCTGAGTAACCCTGATTACAACGAAATGATTGTTTCACTTAATTTCTTCATCAGAATAGTGATGTGGTTTTCTCTAGGAAAAAAATCCTAAACCAAACAAAACTCATCCTACTTCCTATATTTTATTTGCAACTATATGATCCTCTTTGCCAAAGGTTAATGTGTTATTTTGACTCTATGTTCCGAATTCATATTTACCTCATGAAATTTTTATAAACTCGACTTAATCTCAACAATGTTGGGTTTACTCTGAACTTTACATAATAAATATTAAACTGGGACTTTGAATAAAAAGCTGCTCAGTGTTTCCTCGTCAATTTGTAAAAGTGATTTCCTATCATAGCCTTAAAGATGCCTTTAAGCTTATGGAAATCATGAACATAGAAATATAATTCATGTAACCATTGAAATAAAAGGTATTCATAAGTGTATTAATTCAACTTCCACGGAAGGTGGCTATAACAGAGTAAATACGTGTCATTAAAGTAGATAATGGAAAGGAGAATACCCTGTGAAACAAGTTTCATTAATTATTTTCATCTCTGGTTTGTTCAGGGTCTTTTCTCTCAAGGATCAAAAAGGTTTAATCCATTGCCACATACTTGACAGTTCCTGATGCCATTAGTACGGCGTTATGTGCTTGGCTATATTACTATAGGTCAGCTTTGCTTAATCCATGGCTTTATGTCACTTTTTGTCCAGTAAAGACCTGACATACAGATCAGGATGAAAACACTGAATTAAAATTCATTTTAGGTAAGCAGACAAGAAACAACACTGGAACAAGTTTCCTATGGAGGCCCTGGAAGCATTCCCTGGAAACATTCAAGGTCAGGTTAGACTGGGCTCTGAGAAACTCAATCTAATTGAAGATGTCCCTGCTCATAGCAGAGGGGTTGGGCTAGATATACTTTAAAGGTCCCTTCCATCTCCAACCATTCTGAGATTCTGTGATTTCGACAAATGTGTAAATATGTTGTTCATATTTAATATTCCTAACAGAAAAAATAATCTGTTTCTATTTAAAAATTTTCCTTAAATTTTGTATTTATTTTCTTTAACACCAAACGGTAGTATTAGGTATGTTTTCAAACTTAAAAAAACAATATTGAGATGAAGCTGATGTATGGCTCATATTTCTAACAGAGCAGAATAAGAAAACTGTGTACATTGAGTAAAGTCTGCTGGAGAAAACTTTAAAAAAGCCTTATTGCAGTCAAAAATCAAATAAACAAATGAAAACTACCGTGAAAATACCCATCAGAAAGCAATTCAATCTATATTAACTATGACACATTTTTCCTCTGTGATCATGGTGTTATATACAGGCAGGAACATTCCCTATACTCAACTGCAAGGAGAGCACCAGCCTGTATTCTTGTCTGGTTTTGAATTTCCTCTACCTCACTTATCCTGCAGTTTTTTAATCTGCTTCTTTCTACTTCTCTGAAACTCTCCCACAAGGTCCTAGATATTTCTGGCCAGATCTTTTTCCTCTGATTCTGTTGCAGACATTAACAAAACTTCTTAAGGAATACTTTGCCATTTGTTTTTGAGCTACAATCTCCAGCAACCTTCATTTCCCTCTGTCCTGAGCTAAAATTGGCCACGTAGCACACACATGTGAAGTAAGCATCCAAATATTTGTTTATGAGACATGCTTCACTGAATGTACCACATAGATTTTTTCCGATTTTAGTATTTTCTGGAGGAGACAAGGTCCATGTTTGTGCTTAGAGTACGAAAAACTAATTAATAAAATTGACTGGACTTACTAAAACATTGCACACTTCTGTATCAAACTAAGATTTCCACTGTGATTATTAAGATGTCAAATAGCAGAAATATAATAGCCTTTTTTTTCTTTTTCTTTTTTTTCCTGAAAAGATTTTTTTAAATTATTATTTAATTATTTAGATTATTTTATTTTCATTCCCTTTTTTATGATACAATAAAAATGACAGATATAAACTGACATTTGCCTTTTTCATTCCACAGAAAGCAGTGTAGAAAATACATGTCTTTTGTGTCAGTATTGAGAAGCATTCAGTGGAGCTGTTCTAATTTCTGGTGGTGACAAAACCAGACAGATAGCTGTTAGCTCCCTATGACTTATCACAAATCCTTTCAGCTAGTAATATTCATGTTCTGCACTTGCTAAATAAGTGAAAGCACTCTGATATGAGAAAATATATTTAGCTACTTTTACTTTTAAGAAATGTTGGCAGAAAATTTGCTTAAGTATCCAACTTAAACTGGTGAATTAAAATTCCACAGCTGCATAAGTCAGTAGCTAGGCTTCTTTTTTCTGATAGCAGTATGTCCTACAGAGCATTTCACTGGTCTAAAAACCCAGAGCTGGAAAAGAAAATGACTGGTTAGATATTTGATCTCATGTTGGCCAGAAGGGATTGTTTAGACTACTGGAGTATAGATTAATGCCTGGTAATTTCCAAACTGCATTAATGTATCTTGTTGTGTAAGTTGTGTATCTTAGCATCAATGCTAATACAACACAATTGCTTTGTAATGAATTTCTGCCCAGAGAAACTGGAGAACCAGGATTCGAGGCCTGGGCGTGCCACAATTTGTTTCACAATTTAGGTTGCACAAAGCTTTAGATCAGTGAGGCGTGGTATCTGTGGCGGCTATTTCTTGCAATAGCAGCAGTGTTTTTTCCTAGACCTTTTTTAGGTCATGTTTTCTGTATTTCTGTTTTTCTCCTCTGTTCTGTGAATGAGGGAATTACTTCAACAAGGGATAAAAAATGTTCTGATTTTCTGTTCCTGTACCTGCAACTCTAAAAATTTTTTTTCACTGAAACAGGAATTTTCTTTCCTATCACTAAACTAGATTATGTCTCAAAACATGACTTTAAAACATTGCCATTAAAAATTATTTAATTTTGAATCTCCTTATTAAACCATCACCTTTTTTTTTATCTGCCCTTGAATTAAGCACTTTATTTGAATATATACTCATGTTTCTAATGCTATAGGATACTGTCCTTTAATTTAAACAATTTATCTTTTCTGAAGTATTTTTCTCACAGTTATGAACTTCAGTACAATAAAGTATTATTTATTTTCTTCTAGAACATCCTGTAATAATTGCATGATGGATGCAACAAAAAACCCCCATGTCATTAATTTCTTTGCTTCAGTTACCTTCCTGTGTGTTTTGAACTGATTATTTCAGTCTAAAAGAATATTTAATCACATGTGTTCTCCATACACTCTCCAGACACTGAACTGAGACTGACAAGCCTGAAATTTCTAGGCTCCTCCTGCTTGACCTTCTTGAAAATCAGGACAATGTTCACCAGCTTCCAGTCAGCTGGGACTTTTCCAGATTCACAAGACTGCTCAAAGATCAGCAAGAGAGGGTTGGCAGTGACATCAGCCAGCTCCTTAAGGGATGTGGGATGCATCCTATCAGGCTCCATAGATTTGTGGGGATCCAGCTGGAGCAGCAGATCCCATACAATATCAGGGTCGACTGGGATTTGATCATTCTCACAGTCATGGTCCTCCAGCTCAGGGCACTGAGACCCCCTTGGTTTGTCATCCATTTTGAAGGCAGTTGCAATGAAAGTGTTAAACACCTCTGCCTTATCTCTATCCCTGTTGTGAGGTGACCATCCTCATCCTGTAAGGGGCCGATGATATTTCTATACTACCTATTGCCATCAATATATTTGAAAAAAATCTTTTTATTGTCCCCCACATTTCTGGCAGCTTCAGCTCCAGCTGAGCTTTGGCCACACCAATTTTCTCTGTACAGTGACAAGCAGCATCTCTGTACTCTTCCCACTTTTCTTGACCTCTCTTCGACTGGGTATACACCTTCCTTTTTCCCTACATGGCCCTTAGCAACCTTATCTGATGCAAATTGCTTTGAGTGGTTTTTTGTTCTAATTGACTTATGAAAGTCCCTTAAAATATGTTTTTTCTAATTCCATGATTCACATTAAAAGTGGCAAATAAATAAATTGCTATCATTTGCACTCTATACTCTGTCTAAAATCTTCATACAGAAAAAAGGTTAAGCTTTGTTTTCTCTGTAAGTGTCATATATAATATATAACTGGGCTCTAAGAACAAATTACTTCTAAATTTATCACGTAAGTTTATGTCATAGTATACTTAAAATAATGAAAAAACTTTGTGTGTCTTTTGTCTAAATTTCTAATTTATTTTGAAGAAATTGTGTAAATATGGTGTTTTCCTTTTCAAATACCCATTTTAATTCCTTTTTGATTTCACATATAAACTTTTGACATTTGCTTATCCTGAATATCTATATTTTTTACTCTTAAAAGTATTTTAGCATGGTGTATTTTAGCTACTTATTATGCATAGCACCATTTATTTTTTAGACAATAAATATCTTCCTTTCATACAATAATACTTGTACTTCTTTAACAGACGTTGTACCTAACAAACAGAGCTCTGGAAAAAAATTTTGAATTTACTGTTATGTAGTTCTGCATGACAACATTTATGGGAAATTCCCTCTATGACACCTAAATAATGAACAGTGTAATCTTTCGCCTTTTACGAAATAATGATGAGTTGTAAAATTCAGCTTCTGAATAAGCCTATCAAGGTATCTCACATTTCTATGCATGTTTTTGTGTTGTGGCAAATTATAGAGAGACTCAGTTTGGATTCATAAGCAGACAGAAACACTAAGAAAAAATATCTAAACCACTTTCAACAATTTTAAAAGCTTTGCTTTTCATTATAAAACTTTTTAGGTTTGTGCAAAAATGAAATTATTCTCATTATACAGTTCCACTACACATATTCAACTGTACAAAACCATTAATAAAAAAAGGGGTTCATATTTAAAAAATATATATATATAAAAGAGTGGAGTTCTGAACTCCTGGTGGGAAGCTCAAGACTAGATCTTGAAACCCACAGAAACTGCATTATAATGCTACAGCAATTTAGCAAGTCACATCAGCCTGCTGAGTTTGATTTTTGCTCATTAAGATTAGAAGTTTTCACCATCATTTTATATTTCTTTTCTTAAAAGAAAATTCTTACTGGTCTTGCTTCTGTAAATGGATCAGTCCTACTGATATGGTCCCTGTAGATTGTTTGGCATGAAATAACCAGTTCTTGTGTTTGGGTTAATGCAGTCACTATTTAAACGCTTTGTGTCTTACAATTTTACAATAGTTCTCAGTAGAATTCTGTTCCATGCTACGTTTCATTACATCATTATGTAGTATGACATGATTAAATGAAGTGTGAAGTGATATAAAGTAATGACTCATCAAGCTTAGAGACAGAAATATAAAAATAGAAACACTAAGTCAAATCTGTAAAAAAACCTTGCATTTTCTAAAATATTTGTAAGCAATATTAAAAGAAACAACACCTATATGATTGCTATAATTGATAATATTCCTACTGCAAAATGGACAGAACACTATCTTATTTTCTGAAATAATTTTTCTACTCAAACTTGATGTTAAAACTATTGTGCAAAGTCTGTATCAAAAATACATTACTAACAGAACTGTATAAACAGTATAAAATTCTATTTATGATTCTTTCTGAACAATCTGCATTGAATCTTCCTTACAGGGAATTTCTGCATAGGGCAGATCCAAGCAAGTCCTAATCCCCAAATTTTGCTTTTTTCCCAATGTTATCCGAAGCTGTCAAGTGGTCTGGGCCCTGATAGATAATCTACTGGTTTTATGTTACAGTCATACTGGGAAATAAGGATAACATAATCTAATTTGTTCTCATCTGCTTTCAACCGTGATTTGTTCCCAATTTTTTTCCTTGCAGTAAAGTAATTGGTCATGTTTATCTGTGCAGATAATTCATTACTGCAGTATCAGAACAGCTCTCATCAATCACTCCTTCACATTCTGCAATTCCCTGTTCACAAGATTAAGAAATTCTTTGGCAAAATTATGGAGTCATTCATTTGAAGTTAACCCTTCGGATTTTAACAAGTCTGAATGAAAGGTACCAGTGCCAAATGTAAAGCATTAAACTTGGTGTTTCTTAAACAGACATGAGCAGCTAAATTTGACAATGTATTTGCTGACAAAATTGCTGGTAGGTGTTGGAAAGCACTGCTGTGTATTTATCAAAGGTGCACTTGGGCCCAAAAATCATAACAAAAAAAAAAATCTTCAAATTTTTAAGGTCTCAGACACTAGTGTGGATTTTGGTAAAGAAAACTGTATTATCTAAACTACTACATAGTTTCTTAATTTTCACACTAAACTTCCTTTTTTTTTTACTTAGCATGTATACAGATATAGATTAACTGTATTCAAAACACCATAGTTTTAGTTACCCCTTTGGGGCGACTCTAGCAACATCTATAAAGTTAAAAACAGGACTCAGAGTGAGGATCCACTGCATTTTATGCAAAATTAGACTTGTCTCTTGGAGGCAGCTCTTTATAAATTGCAGAATTCTTAAACATTAGTATGAATACTTTTACTTCATCATAAAAAAGAGTAATATAAGCAGGAAATTAAACTTAGCTAAAAATTAGAAGTCTGTAATATGAGAAGAATGATGTGTGCAGCCCAGTTAATCAAAGGAGGTTTTCACAGAGCCACAGAATATTCTGAATTGGAAGGATTTGGAAGGTTTATTTGAGTTTTTTGTTAAACAATATTTAATTTTCTTTAAATAAATCAGACATAATTTAACTGCATAAGAAGACCATTGCCATTAATCATTGTATATGTCTTTTCAATATCTCAGAATGTCATTCTGCTGCTTATACTTAGAAAATTGTTTCATGCTCTAGTTCTTGGAAAATATATATTTTTTAAAAATTGTTTTTCAAACATTTTGGAGAGAAAAATGGGAAAAGAAATGCTGAAGAAGAATTAAGGGGATATAACTCTAAAGAAACTGGAAACCTGCCAGTAGTAATGAATAGCTTCAGAATACAGAAAACTAAAGGGAATTTATAGCACTGTTTGAGGTGTATGCTGGGTACCAAACAATATGTCACCAAATTCCATGTGTAAAGTAAAACTACTGTGCTATTTTTTCACACATCTTTTGATCAATCAGCTGGGATCTCATTATTCTAGTGTTTTGATCTTTATCTGTAGCTGACCAGCTTTCTCAAAAATAAGGAAAAGAAAAACAATAATTAAAAGAATGGGATTTTCATAAAGCTATATGTATACAAATTCCCTAAGATACATTGATATCTTGAATTTTTCTGTACTTTAATCTTATTTATATATATATATCTTTATATTACCAGTTATATTAGGATTGGTGATGCTGTTGATTAGAAAGTTATAGAACTTGCTTTATATCCTCTGTTTCCTTCAACTCAAGAAAACTCTCCACCAAAAACATGCTTTTCTTCACATTACCAAACCAGCACTTTCACAGTGACCTATTAGTTAAGTAAAAAAAAAATCTAGTATCTTGTGTTAAGTAATGGTTTCATGTACTGCATTCAACTTAAGGAATAAAAGAATCATCACACACACACACACACACACACAAAAAAAATCAGTGGTGGTACTTTAATAGGTTTTGACCTTTCAGGAAAAGATACAGTGATACAGTCCACTCCCCTGCTGGATGCTAGGCTCGGTGACACAGAAGACACCTGCCAGGCTTCACAGTTTCCTAAGGTTCAATATAGCAGATGAAAGATACTGTGAAGAAAAATACATCCTTAAGATAGATATCAAATATACATCTACTGAACCAAGCTAACATTTGCAAAGTCCCAGTAGACTTTATAAAAAAATCAACATTGTATTGCTTTCATTTCATACTGTATATAGATTAAGAAAGTATTTCATTTATCGACTTTCCGCATATAAGATAGTAGAAGACCTTTGTAATGGAATCTGTTAGTCCAGAGGCAAGAAATCAGATTGTAATCTCACTTGTCTCAATGTAAACATGAAATAAGAGAAAAAAGTATTTAAAATTCAAAGCGTTTAAATTACAATTATATATATTTCTCCTATTAATGTAGAGTTATCTGGTTTTATTTATTTAATTAAACCTCTCAGTTATCTCTGTAAACCATAAAAGATAATTCAATTAGAGCATTTGTACAAAATGATACTAGTGTTTTGAAGTGCAGTGCATTGACCACAGATAACATCCAAACATTCATATATCTGTTTACTTGCTCCCTTCTCCCATGTGATAGGGAACAAGTGGAAGGAAGGCGAGAAGTCTTGTGGATCAGGTTAGCTCTTCCAGTTATGCTCCCTCTCAACATCTTGCACCCTCCAGCCTGCTCTCAGGACATGTAGAGTGGAAAAATGAGAAAACCTCAAGAATGTGCAAGCAGTACTCAGTAACAGCAAAAAACTGATGAGTTTTCAACACTGTTCTAGCCACAAACACAAATTGCACCACCATCATGCACATTGTTGTGAAGAAAATCTACTCCATCATGGCCAGACATAGTACCTGGAGCAATAGCATTACATGTCACATGAGTGACATGAGTCACATGAGTGACTAAAAATATGAAAGGCAAACATACATGGTCATATAAGACAGACCCCAACATCAAGACCCAAGATATTTACATTATTCCATTTGAGAATAATATGTCATTTTAGATTTAGAAAAATCTGGATAATACTGCATTCATTTGGAACCCTTCTGAAACAATGTGTAAGGAGATATGATGAAAGATGCATCCTCTGAACTCTGAAGTTTGTAGATTTGTATATTTCCCTATTAACTCATATTTTAGCATTGATCTTCATAGATCAAACCTACTCTCAGACTTTTGCCTGTACCATATGGTATGGGAAGAGAAGAACAACCGGCAGAGGAAGTGAATAAAGTTAAGGAGGGAGTAAGGCAGAAAAATCTAACATACAGTAGGACCACGGCCATCAGACTAAAAGAAGTTCTGTCTTCAGCACTGTTGATGATGCCTCTGGAACACTGCACTGCTGTTTTGGGTCTCTAATTCAGGAATGATTTTGAGATATGAAAGAGATAAATCAGAAAGCTACATGAGACAGGGGGAGGGAGCTGGAGTTCCTTAATCTGGTGGAGAGAAGGCTGAGGGGAAACTTCATAGCATTCTACAATTATCTGAGGGGAAGTCACAAACATGGAAAAGGGCAGATGCTCAAAGATCAGTGGTCACAAACTGTGGCTTGAGAGGTTCATCCTAGGCATTAGGAAAATGGTTGTGACTAAAAGGGTAGTGCAGTACCTAAACGGGTTGCCCTGCACAGTCCTGGGCTCTGGACCTGTGGAGTTGTATGAGACTCAGCCAAAGTCACAGCTGACCTGCAGGTGCAGAGCCCAGGACTGCGCCTAAAATTTACTTTGAAAAGGAGTTAGCAGTTTTTAAAGAGTAAAGTGTCAAAACAAACATATATTTAAAACCTTCAAACTGCAGCCCTGAATGCTTTTAAGCATAGTCAAGAACTGGAAATTTTATCTACCATTTCAGCTTCCAAGTATTTCCATGTGTTAAAGACAAGATAAGCTGCCAGGATAGCACAGGATCACCACCACTGTATGAGCAGTCTGCATTATCTGTTGTGTCAATACAAAAAGAATTTCAGTTCCTTGGACTCTTGATACAGGATCTTTCAGAAGTACAAATTGAGTTTTTTTAAAAAAAAGAAGTACAAGAGAAAGAAAGGCTGTTAAATGCCAGGGTTTACAGTTTAACTGGGTTACAGTTTAAAGCTGATTTATTTTATTTTATTAAGAGCAAGATCATATGAGAGGTTAATTCTCCTTCTGAGTGGTCTTGAATGGAATCTACTTGAACCAGGACTTGAGATAAAATAAACAAAAACCTATTTGCAATTTGTTGATTCATGATTTTTTGTTTATTTAAACAGACTGATGATCCTTTATCAAAACTTTCTTCAAAATAAGGTAACATATTTTTTCAAGAATGTGTAAGCTGTTTGTTTATAAAACACATCTAAACAACACTGAGGATCTGAAATTAGAAATCAAATGTACCACTGTTGCAATATATTTCTTGCCTTAAAGATTTATTAGGTTGCATCTTATGGAAAATTGTGAGGTTTATGAAAAAAAATTAGAAAAATAAATCATGCAAACTCTAGAGCGGAAAAATATTCAAAATGCCTCCAGCACTTTTCTGATTCACATCACTTGCTTTTGATTAGTATACATGGAGCAAATGTAGCCCTGAAAAAGCAGAACTCTTCTACCTCCTAGTCTTGGACACAAAGCTATATGAAGTTTTAATAGTGAACTTTTTCCAGTGTGAAAATTAACATTTCCTCTCTTCTAGATATATTTACAAGACAAAACCAGGATTCCCTTCAAAAGACACAGTTTTGATCTTCAAATCTTCAACCTAATAAAAAATTTTATTGTTATTCTGTTAAGTAGAGGTATTCTACACCTAACGTTGTCTAATTGTCTCTTGACATATTAATAACTCAGTTTAATCACTGTTTAGTTTTGGAAACCATTCCACAGTTTTAAACATTTTCTGATTTTTTTTTTTTTAACAAAAGCTTCTTTCTTCAAGTTTAATTTGATACAGATAAGTTTAGTGTGGTAATAATAAATAAGACCTTAACGTCAATTCGCATTGCTCACATTTTACATGATTTTATAACCGTTATTGTATTTCTTCTGAGAAGTATAATTTCAAAACTGAGTAAAGCTACTTAGTCTTTCTAGGGATTTATTTTTTTTAATAAATCTATGCTTACTACCTGTCTTGGTTTTTCTTTATTAGTCTTCTCTCCATCTGGGAACAGGGAAGAAAGGAGAAGTTGAGATGATGTGAGCAGAATTAGAGACTTATATTCAAGATTTGAGCATACTGTCACTAGTGACTGTGGCTTAATGATGTTTTTCTGCTTTCTGCTTTATCCTTTTCTTTTCTTGACTAATTCCTCTTAACATAACTCTTTGGTTTCTGCTAAGGTTTTTACATGGTATTTTAAGAGCCAACTATTGCATGATTTTTTTTCTCTATGAAAATTACAGGTGCAATATTAAAACTGTATCATATATATGTCACTCTATGATGAGAATATTAAAGGAGATTCTAAACTACTAGGCTACCAATGCTTCATTTATTATATTACATCTTTAATGGAACATTGGATCATTATACCATTTAAAATGAATGTCGTAAAGTTAGTGGTTTTCCATATTAAAAATAAAAGAAAAAATATTAAGAGGCTTCCCAAAATTCCCATTCATCATTTGAATGAATGTTTATTAAAATTCATTATGTGTGTACCTTTACATATGATCCAATGCGAAAGAGTTGACACTACTATTTTACCTGAAAACAATGCCCCTAACATATGATAGAGCTCTCTAAGAGTGTTGACAAATCCATCTAGTTAATAATGCCTGGTTGCCTTTCTAGAAAGGTTTGGCATGCTGACTGAGCAAAGGATCATTTTATTCAAATTATCACACATTCATGTGTGATAATAGGGAAGACAGTCTTGTGAATTAAAAACTGCATAAAAGGTAGGAAATGAAAGAGTTGAATAACTGTCTTTTATCCTTCAGTAGGTGGTTACTAATGAAATCCGACAGAGATCTGTGTAGTGGGCTTTCTATTTTAGTGGGCTTGTGAAATATTTAGAAAAGGAGCTAGTCAATGAAGATTCAAAATTAAGGTAAAGACAAAAATAATTTGGGTTAATAAGAGCTTAAACTGACTTAACAAAATGAAGAAAATGTCTGGAAGATGAGAAGAAATCATGCAAGGAATAACAATCTTAATTGTACAAGTGATGTCTTGCCCTGATGGCATCCCTGCTGTTATCCCAGAAGCCAAGTTAACAGACCAGTAGAGCGTCTTGAACATATTACTTTCTCAAGACAATATCCAGATAAATACAGCACTCCAGTTGTACCAGGTGGTTAAGAGATAGTTTATCTTTCTTTCCACAATTTTTACTTGCTTGTATTCTCAGACTACTGTGACAGAAATAATAATTAACAATAAATACTCTCCAGCCTACTTAGAAAACATGATAATACGTAAGATATAGTTGAAATATCAGTATGAAAAGTGAGAGTAAACTAAGCAACAAAATTAAATACAGCAAACAAACTCTGCAAGACACAAAAATAGGCATTAAATATTGAACATAAACATAGCACGGAAGGGTATTACCATGAACTAACATTTTAGTGTATAGAAATACAAAGATGTGAAAATTTTATTAATTACATTTATTTTGCATAAATGTTGCAAATTTTTTATTTAATTTCATTTTATTAAGGAAACTGCTCAGTTTTGTAATGGCATAAAACTTCTATTTCTGCCAAAAATTTCCTGCTAATATAAATTATCCTTTGTCTCAAATATAAGTCAACTGTGAAGGTTCTACTTAGGGGTATTGACATGTTTTCAGAATTCACTGCGGATTTTCTGCTTTGAATATATGATATATATATATATACATATATAGCATATGGAACTGATTACCATGTCCAGCATAGTTTTTACCAGTAACTAAAACCAAAATTGTCAGAAATCTGTACTGTTCTATCAAAGGAAAGAAATATTAATGTAGATTTTAGATCAAAGTATATGGTATGGGAATGTCCACCAGCTTATACTTTCTCCCAATTTTTATGCTCATTTTCCTTTCTGACTTTATTTTCATTTTATTTTCTCATTTTCTCTATTTTCAGATTCTTTTTTAATTCACTTTCAAATATTTGTACAAAACATATATTGTTTGTGTAAAAAAATACATAAACACTTCAAAGATGTGTTAAAATGTCTCAATGAAGACTACATATCACCAATTCCTTCCACAAATTAAAGTATTAAGCTCAAAATTTAAACATAATAGGTTGGAAATTCACTAGTCAGCTGAATAATTGGTACTTATACAGACAACCATTAGGACAAAATTTGACAATCATTTATTAAAACCTAGCAATAGATACTAAATAAATTTGCAGAAAATTGCTGGCAGCAAGGAAGTCTTTAGGTAGTGGTTAGTGTTCTATTTTGGGACAACGTAAATACACGTTTCTAGTACAAAGATAAAATTTTGTATTTAACACTCAATTTTTTTTTTTATTATTTTAATAGACTTCTAGATAATTACTAAATTGATTATTATAGGTGATGTGCTTACTGGTATTTAAGATACCCTTGGGGCCTGGTATGTCCAAAATAGTTCTGCCTGGAACAAGTGCTTGGAGAGAGGAGTTTTTTTCTGCAACCATCGCAAATAGTGTTTGATGCCTTAAATCTGATCCAAGTCTCATCCTTTTATAATAATTAGTATACTTCTCATTATACGAGAAATAGGTATTAAAAAGGTGATTCAGCTTCCAATTAAGACAGATTGATTTAATGAGCAACTTTCTAGACCACATTGACTGTGCTGACTAGATCTCAGCTATTATGAGAGTTCAAACACATATTTCCCAATAAGATGACTTGAATGTACGTAGCATTCAAAAAACTGAATGTGGTCTTTTTTTAAAGCACTTCAAAGAAAATAAGCTCTTCAAGTGTATGATTACTTTAATCCTTATAGGATGTCTAAAACACAACTCATTTATCTAGACACATTGAAATTTATTGTGGTAGCTCTTTTGCCACTAACTTCTGATTCACAAGAGCACTCTTCCTCCTCAAATCCTCTCTCAGACCCGCAGGCTGCATGCGGATAACTCAAGCCTAGGGAGTCCTAGATTTTACTTATGACCTTTGTTTAGGCAAATCCACCCTACTTCTAAAATGGGATATATATGAAGCTCCTGAATGCATGTATTTCTCTTCCCTAGCATGAAATGAGGCTATGTTAGGTCAGATGTAATTGTGAAGAATCAAATGTAGACATCTGATATTTGTGAGATAATTGTGATATTTTGAAAGCAAAAAATAAGACAAGACCAGAAAATGTTATGGTACTTTATTCATGCTGCATTTAAACATGCTGTGTATATTCAAAGTGATGAGAAAATAATACTTTAAAATTTCACATGACTATTAAAAAGTAAAAATAAATAAGACTAAGATTAATCAATTTTATTATATTTAAAGTTGTTATGAATAATTTTTTGTGAATGTTGGTTTTGTTATTTATCAAATGCATTACAATTTTATAACTTCTAATAGACTTCTTGGAGATAAATGAATGTATTATGGTTGTGCCAAGTGCATTTTAAGATGGTGGCTGAACCACGGTTTTTTCCTTTAAAGAATAGCCATCATTCTTCCAGAAAAAGTAACACTATACAGGATATGAATGACAAAAATGCTGTGAAAATGAAGAGAGACTGAAGGCAGTAATAGACAAGACAAGTAGGTCTCCAAGTCTCAGTTAATGACTGAAGTAATATGTATGTAGAATTCAAAAATTGGTCATTATCAATACTAATATAAAGAAATTATAACTGATGAAGCCTTGACAGAATGCATTCTTTATAGTAAAAGGATAGTTGTCACATTTGAAGAACTACTTCATTTACAAATATTCTCAGTTGAGATGAGATGGTAATTTAAAGTCTTCCTTCAAAGTATTTGTAAGTCCATATGGGTATTTCTATTAAAAAAACAGAAGCAATTGGATTAGTTCTTAGGTTAAAGAAGACCACAACAAAAATGGATGCAGAGAACTCTGTAGTGGTAAGACTTTTTCTTACAAAAGTTAGAAAAATAGATATGATATGACAAACAGATATTTTGTAATTACTGAAAACAAAATATGAACAAAAGTTTTTCTAAAAGTTTTTGCTAAAACAGTCTCAGAAGTGAAATGTATAGTGGGAAAAATGTTTAGTGACAAATACTGATTTCTGAAAGTTTGAGGAACTACAATACAGCTTTTTGGGGAAAATGGAGTTGGTTTTGAAACCTTAAAACATATCTAACCCCAAGTAATAATCCTCATTTGCAAATGTTATGCAGAGAAAAAAAAAATGGCAACAAAAGTACCTCCAGGATCCAAATTTCCCTTAGGTAAGAGGGACACAATCAATATCCATCAGTCAAATGTAATACTGAAAAAAATTAAGAACATCTGTACTGATACTTAGCCAGAGCATGGATATTAGTTCTCCAAATGCAATACAAAACATTCACTTTCTGTAGCCACTCAGTTTCAAAGTTATCTAAATTCAATGGATATTTCAACTGATCTTAAAGCTAAACCCCACTTCTTCAGATCTACAATGAGCATTAATGTGAACAACATCTGTCATGTCTCAAAAGCATACAAAGAAGGTCCCTCATTCTGTCCAAATCTGGTATTCATTTACAACATTCAGATCACTCAAAGCCTACACACCAAATGTTAAAAAACCCCCACCAAACAGATGACAAAAATCAACATTACAAACATAGTTTTCTCATCTCTGGAATTGAACAGCAAGAAGCATTAAGAATCGACCTGTAGGATGAATAATGCTGAAACTGCAATGTCAGTGCTATGCACGTTCTGGGAGTTTTCATTCTGGACTAAATATAGTCTATAGGCAGTGCACCCCTCAGCAATTAAATGCAGTCAATGTTTTTCTGGAATGAAGCATGGAGGACTGTGAAGAAGTGCCCACCATATAGCAGAATTAATATAGTCATATCTATTTAATTTTTTAAATGTTCATGGAACAGGAGGTTTTCAGCACAGTAGTACAGAAAGGAGAATGAGACAATCCAACTCTGTTTTGGGAGGAGATAATAGCTGAGTTCTTTCTCAGGTTAAGTACAGCTAAGAACAAAAGTCTTCCATGTCTTCTAAAGCATATCTTAAGGGGAGCAGTTGAGGGAACTGCGGTTGTTTAGTTTTGAAAAGAGGAGGCTCAGGAGGGACCACATTGTTCTTTTCAATTACCTGAAATGAGATCGTGGTGACTTGGAAGTTGGTCACTTCTGCCATATCTTAAGGGAAGGGATGAGAAGAAATGTCCTTAAGTTGTGCTGGGCGAGGTTGAGAGTAGATATTAGGAAAAACATTTCACTGTAAGAGTAGTTAGGCATTGGAATAAGTTGACCAAGGAAGTGGTAGAGTCACCATCTCTGGAAGTGTTCAAGAAGTGTCTGGATGTGACACTTGGGTGATTCTAGTGGTGCAAAGCTGATGGTTGGACTAGATGATCTTGAATGTCTCTTCCAACCTGATGAATCTGCGTTTCTGTGATGTTATGTGTAAATAAACTAATAAACTGGCTGCTATATAGAAAGTGCACCCTTTGTTTTTGTTCAGCATCTGTTCTCCAACAAAGGTAAGGCCTTCTGAACCCCAGGTGGATGCAGATGGGTAACATAGTTGGGAAGGGATGAGGGGAGGTGCACTAAAACTGAGCCATATGCTGAGAGGTATCTGAGGGAACCCAACTATAGTCCTGTTACCACTGTTTTCTACTTACTTGCTGTAATCACTCATCTGTTTGCATGGAAAAAGCTGAATGGCTACCTGAGGTATATTGGCTCCTCATAAAGAGGAAAGGTATCTCTGAGTCAGGTATTCTTAATCAGTCCTTAAAAGGTGTAGGATACCTAAATGCTCATTTTCAGAGTTCTGAATTACCCAATAATTGCAATGCTCTCATTGCACTTAGCTCTGAGATCTGAATCTGTCTTCTAATTGTTAATATTTTGCTGCGAGTCTGGTGGCATATAGGCAATCACAAAGCAGCATAAACTGTGAAGATGCCAAATCTGAAAAACTGTTGCAGTTACCTCTTTCTAGAATTAGAGAATTTGAATGTTGAAGAAGACTTGAAAAAAAAAATATTCTAGGAAGTTGGACTAGTGCAGCTGCTGCTGCTGTTAGTGAGGAAAAGAAAATGAAATGTAAAAGAGGATAGCGAGTTAGTTTCACTGACAGGGCATTCAAGTTGATTACCAGTTGTTCTGCCCTGAATAAATGGACTGGTACTGCAGTAAGGACTTCACAATGATTTTCATGTCTCACACTTGGCTTTGTCACCCATGCACATCAGCTGAATGATGGAAATAAAACTAATTAAAATCCTTCCCCTTTTCACAGTACAAAAAGACTTCAAATAATCATCACAGTCTTAAGCCAAAATAATTATAAAATGCAAATCTGCATCAGATATATTGGTATCTTGTAGTTATTAATGTTTATAGTAAATAGAAACTAATTTCAAAATCACACATTCATTTATATTAGCAGTATTTATCAAAAAGAATAACTTTCATGTGGACATCTTAGCTTTCAAACTTCTCAAGCCTTACAACCCTAACATTATCATGCTTCCTGCAGACTTCAGCTCCTGTTGTAGGAACATAGGGTTGAAAAGGACTTCATGGATTACTGAGTCTTGTCCCCTGCTGTGTATATAAATCCTGACTCCACTGAAGGCAGTGAGAGTTTTAGCCTTTTCTTCAACAGTAGAATGATTAGGCCTAGAGTATCTCAAAAATATCCAAATTAAAGTTGTATTTTTACACATTTCCCTAATGCCTTATTAAAGATAATATTAAAATACCTTAAATTCCAAGTGTTGTTGGTTCAGTGTAGTTGCAAATTGTTTTTAAATTCCTTTTTAAATGAAGAAAATCTTTATATAACACTAATGAATTTTTTCTGATTCATGTCTAGTCGTGGAAGGTCAAAGCACACTGAGCTTAGATGTCTCAAGCAAAGGGTAGGCTAGAGGCAAATTTAAGCTGATTTAACTCTTCACCATTGTAATGAGCCAGGGAATTGGAGTAACAACAGTTACAGATTATATTCAAATTCATATGTATTCAGATTATATTAATAGGGGACACAAATGCTTACTGGCCCTGAGTATCTGTACTTATCCTGTTCGTTTTTTTTTATTTAAGTTAAAGATGAAAGGTGAGTCAATTGGATTAATCTTCCAGATCCACATCTATACAGAGAGAAATTGATATATCTCAGGTGCTCTCACATTTTTGAGCTGTATTACAGAAGGACAGCAGGGTGGAGTGAAAACACTTGTTACCATACAAAACCTGCTGAAACAGTTATTATTTCTCAGTTTATTTAACCCTGTAAAATTTATTTGATCCAACAAAAGTTATCTGAAGTTAACTGTCTACTCAAAGACAGTGAAGTTTCCTTTATAAGATCAACAGAGAGAAGTGGAGCACCTTTGAAATGCAATTCAACATAAACACCTGTCTTAGACTGGAATGATTCTTCTTATGAGAGAAAAAAACCCCCACAGCATCAGATTTGCTTTTGTTTTCTTTTGTTTTCTTTTGTTTTGTTTTGTTTTTTTTAGAAGACAAAACAATGAAACTGATGAAATATTTTAGCTTATAGGGTTACTTTAACTATGATTTTTAATTATGCTAATATACTACAAGACATCAACAGCTTTAAAGATTTTACAAAGGAACTAGGATAAATTCCAAACATATGTGTGTCATTATTTCACAAAACAAACAAACAAAAAAGTATAAATATGGGTGGTTGAGATGTCTTTAACACTAGAAAAGCTGAAAATTAATTGCCAGTAATAATATCTTAAAGGCAGTATGAAAAAATAATTCACTACAATTTGTAAAGGAGAGAATTCAGCAGCTTTGAGTTAGAAGAAGACTTCAGAAAAGTGTTGCAAAGTTTTAACGTACAAGTTTTCCACTAATACACATTCACATTCTTCTAATCTCAGTTAAAAATTGGTGCTTCATTTTTATGAGGTTCTCTGCAATGACATTTTCTGCATTACTGTGTTTATGTAAAACAATTGTAAGGATTTACATTCAAACATATAATGCAATTGCTATTATAGTCACATGTTCCAATATATACTCCTCAGATTTCTAGTTATAATACTTTCCTGCTTGTTCCTTGCAAATATCGTTTTTAGAAATCAATCAAACATTGCTGTTGTTTTCTGTTTAGAATCCATAAACTCATATTTATTCCCTTATTCTATGAATTTTGCCTCTTTTCTCGGCATATGTAATGATCTCAGGCCTTGTTCCTTGAAGTGAATCAGAACTGAATGCTGGGTTGCCTGATCCTGAGTTTTGCCTTTGTTTTCTTTTACTGAAATAAACACTATAAAAAGTTGATAGTGATACAGTCACTCTGGAAGGAACCTGTGAATAAAAGCAGTAAGAATTTAGATACACACTTATCTTCTACTTTGGATGATTTCATAGTACAGCTTAGTAAGCTGGGAAAAGGCTACTCTAGGAGTGTACAGTACAAAAGAAAATAAAAAAAGAGAAAAAAATCCAAACATACACAAAGTTTAAGCAGCTACTGAAGCAAACAAACAAAAACATCTAATGTTTTCTCATATCCCTTTACTACTCAATTTTCAATTATAGGATAAGTGAATGAAATAATTTTTTTTTAATTGAAAAAATTAAAAGTTTCTTTGTGGTTACTCATCATAACGGTTATTTTTAATGAGGAACATATAATACAGATCAAAAAAAGAATATTTTATAATGAAAATATTGACAGAAATAAATGCAAAGGTTTTCTGACTTCTGTAGCTGGATGCAACATGAATTTTTTTGTCTGTTCACAAGTAGTTCCAAACACTTGCTTCAAATCAGTAACGTGTAACATAAAATTTACAATTCAAATTTATACCTGTTAATATCTATGGGGAAGTTTATAAACTAATCAATTTTTTATAATTTGGGTTTCATTTAAAAATCTACTGTATAGCTGAGTATGAGGAGAACAAGAAAAAAATCAGAAACTATTTATCTGAAGTTCCAGTTAATAAGTCACCTATTCCTAAGTCATTTTGAGACAAATATTCTGTTGTTTCTTTTCCACAATACTGCAGTCCTGGAGGCAAAGATAAACCAAATGAAACTGAAAATAAAATTGCAAACCTATATACCACAGGAAGAAAACAAAACCAAATAGAACCAGGCACTGACCTTCAATAAATATGTTAGTATATTAAAGATAGAGGTTTATAAAAGCCTTTCTTTTGCACTGGGATTTGACTACCATACAATACTTTTATCTATCTGAGTTCCTAGTTACTATTGCCCTTCATATTTGACATTAAAAGAACTTTTAAAAGTGTTTCTGAACTACAGTAGTAGGTTGTGAATTGGAATTAAATTATATTGAAGACATTTTATTTAAATGTATGGTCTTGTCTCTCCTAATCACATTTTCATTTATAAACTTTTTGTGAAGCTATTGGGTCTGATGGCAATAACTTTATATCTTTAAACTCCCAACTGTTTAATATTTTGGTTATTTTTTATATAGCATGTGTTTTCTCCTATAGATGTTTTCAAAAAGTGGATACTCATTAATTCTTATCTTCCTCAGATACATGTCACACTACACTGTATACAGTGAGTTAATCTGAAAACGGATCATAATGAAAGACAGTGAAATTTGGGTAGAAGAGACATGAAACCAGTCCCTGCTGGGTGATGCCATCCACACCTTCCAAAGGATACAGAGGCTCTCCATAAACCTCTTCAGGAGATTCAGAGACCTGAAAAAAAAGGGCTTATCAGATGACACTTAAGTCCTAAACCCTTCAAATTTATTTAGTAATATGTCTTATTATTACACTTTAAAGTAAATAAGCAAATTAGACTTCTTTTGTCATTAAATACAGACCTCATTTCCACCAGCCCTTTATTTGTTCTTCTTTCTACACCTAAATTATAACCTGTAACAACTTGTCAGTTAGAACACTTGCCCCAAATTATGTTAAAATTAAGATTTTTTTCCTATGAGAGAGAAATATATTTATACGCTTATATACTTTTATTTATTTGTTAGTGTAGCATTAAATACTTTTCAGAAAAAAGGTCATGGCAGGTTTGATAAATCTCCCACCATAGTACAATATGGAACCTCAAATGAGGCATGGTAAGTCTAAATCAAACCTTACCATCATCTTCTTTATGTAAGAATTATGAAATTTTCTCACACATGATCTGTTCAATCTTTCTGAATGTCCACTTGGAATTTTGTAAATCAAAAATTCTAGATGTTACCCATAGACGTGTTTGAAGCTAAAACCCTGACTCTGCTTCTTTGCTTCCATTTTCTACTGTAGCATAATGATTTATGGAACATATTTTTATATGAAAGTCTCATTTTTCTTACCATTAAAAATTTTTAAACATGCAACATTGTATGTATATGAAAGTTTCTCCAGCAATTTCTGCATTGATTAAGGAAAAGGGAAAATTATATTTGGAAAATATATTGACTTGGACCCATTGCTTGACATTTGTTTTCTCTCAGCAAGTGGTTTCAGATTTTCTAAAGCAACCCAAATAAAAAAAATTATAATGTGTTGTGAGTACCGCACAAAAGGCCTATGCCTGGTGGAGGAAAACTACTGAAGAAAGAGAGAACTGAAGATACAGCTTTGAAATACAGCTACATTGCATGCAGACAGCTTTCTACCTCAGAGACTGTTTTTTATACTGTAGAAGTGTTATGTTTAATCAAGTTAGTAACAGTGTTGTTAGAAATAATCCTGCTTTGCATGTAACCTGTAGTTTAAATTAGTTAACCCTTTTTCTATTCATGTTTTGTAAGCCTTTTTACTATTGGCTGATGTAACCTAGGATTTATAGTTATCCTTCCTTTACCCATTATTGGCTGTGTTTAAACTGGACACTCCAATTATAAGTTTTGACTGACCTGTATCCTCCCAAAATTCCCCACATTTCAATCCCTAAGAGATATAAACTGTCTCCCCTGAGAATAAACGGTTCTGCTTCCCGATATCTCCTGTCCGTCCTTTGTTCTTCCCTACTCTGGGTCCCTCCTGTCTTTCACTTTGTAAGTGAATTTCATGCAGGATGGACCCCCAGGGTCCTCAGCTTTAGTTGGTGTTATAACTTTCCCCCCTGATAATAGTGAGTTAATAAATTCATTTAGGTGTATTCAATTATTTCTGATAAATTATGAGAGTAATTCAATAAAAAAAATCCTGGTCTAATTACAAAATCTTCATGATTGACACAAGTCCATATGCTCACTTTGAAATATAACACCTTTTTTTGAGTAAATTAAAACCAAGTCTAAAGAATTCAAATGTATGTAAATCCCAGAGTTAAAAATGGATTAAGTACAATTTACAAAGCCCATGATAGATTACAATTTTACCATGATGTAGGAAGACATTTGTATTTTTCATAGTGTTGGAAAAGAGACTAGTCAATCCCTTCAAGCATTCCTGGCATTTCTTTTGCAGTTTAATAATGACTGAACTTTGCAATGCTGATTTAATTCTTTAACACAAATTTTTCTGAGTAAATTAATTTAGTAGCAAGTCCTCCAGGTGTTATCACTCTAATGTGATCACTATCAGAACATTGCTTCGTGTCTTTTTTTTTTTTTTTAGGTACAAAATGTCTTGTTGCTCTTATGCTTTCTCCAGACCTTTGTATTTTTATTCCGGGTTACACAAAGACTCTGGTATCCACCTTTACTTTTCTATTTTCTCCAAATATGCCTACTATTTAGACTTAAGATATGGGTGGTACTCTATTTTCACAGAGAAAGACTGTATCCACCAGTGTGAAAAGACTGAAAGGCTGATGACCCAGAGGGCATGAACAACTACCACCTAAGGCTACAGGCTTTGTATTGACCCAATAGAAGACCACACTTAGATTTCACTCAGAAGATCAAGGGTTTCCTCTCCTCACTCCATGGAACTTCTGCCACCCAGGCCTCTACCAGTACCTCTGCGGATTAGGACCACAATCACCATCAGAGTTGAAGCGACCAGGTCTCATTGCTGGATCCAGCAGGTGTCTTGTGGGTCCTGCCAGTCAGAGCCCTGCTGCAATTGCCATGCCAGCACTGCAGCCTCACTCCAACTCTGACACTCCAAACCATTCCTGCCAGGTTTTAATGGAGGAGGGAGGCTGTCTACCATCTTGTTTTGGTCTGGTGGGTGGGAGCATGGGAATTTTTCAGGTTATCTTAACCCAGTTTTATCAGCATTGTTTGACATTCTTCTTGATAAAGGGTTTTTTTTCCACATACATCTTGGTGCATTTGATCTCTCTCTCGCTCTGTATTGGAGAGAACCAGGGGTATCAAATCAGAGGAAGGAGACTTTCATCCAAGATCTCTGCCCCTCCAAATTGTCTCAAACTGAGATAATTCTGCACTTTACAAAATCTTAGAATAGTTTAGAATCTGTGATATCTGCATTGTCCTTAAGGCACTGGTAGTTTGCACCAACATATATCAGTGGGAGAACATTGTGCAATATAGATGTATACTGAGGACGTCAAGAAGGAGGCTAAAGCAACCAGCAGTTGTGCAGAAATTAAGACACTAACACTCAGACCATTTTCCATCCCTCGATTTAAGCTGTTAATACAGGCATGTCTATTGGAAAATCTCCACAGACCAGAAAGCATTCCTGATTGAACACCTAGATTTCTTCAAAAAGCCTTGTGTTAATGGAGCATATTCTTTTTATGTATTTATGAGGCACTCAGATTCAATACATCACACTTCTTTAGAAGATTCAAACTCCCTTTTCTTGCCTAAGAAATACTTTATTCATCAAGCTCTATGTGGGGTTAATTTTTAAATAATGTCAGTTGTTTCCAGAGTATTCAGATACCACCTGAGGACCTACTTCAGGAATGCCATATGTATGCACACTGATAAATGGAGAAAAAAATAGGAACTCAATGTCTTCTTATTTTCTGCCCTTATTAATTTTTAGGTCACTACCTACAAATGGCTGTTGCTGAGACAAACCTATAAGGAGCGCATGTGGATGTGAACTAATCAGTGTCATTTGGCTTCAGGTTCTTTTTTGTTTGCTAGCACTAAGCCAGCTCAAATACAACCAAATTGTGTAACACAGGCACACTAAATAGAATCTGAATGAAGATTTACACAGATAGGAAATATATTGCTTATACATATATCACAATAGGATAAATAATCCCTTTCTACATGGAGCTTTCATTTGCAGCAGAGCCCCTGGCAGAATAGACCACATACAATTCTGGATTTTTAAAGGCGGAAAGCACGAGCCATAAACAAGAAAATTAGTTACCTCAGATTACCTATTGCACTCATGGCAGCAACTGTCTTACTGTGGGGGGGGAAAAAAAAAAAAAAAAGAAGAAAAATGCCCTGAAATACTTACAAGATTTCAAGTATCTGAGATTTGAATATGTTTTTTACAAACTATGAACAACTGAGATGTACATTCACAAAAAAAACCAACACAGAGAGCTTTATGGAGGCTGAGTTTTCACAGTACACAGCAACACCTGATTTTTAGACGTCCTGCTATTTACAAGAACCCACAGTCCCAAATTACTTACCTAGGCTCCTCTTGCACTCATGGTGGAGGAGAATTAAGTGCCCAAGAATGAAAGTCAAAACTAGCAGTTGAGAGGGAGTCACATACAATAGATTACAGTGAAAATCATAAACCATTCTCTCTTCTAGGCTCAATTATGTAACTGTAAGAATGCACTTATCCTCAATCAGGATCCCCAACAGAGTTTACATAGTCTGTGGCTGTCTAGACATAATGCTAAAAATGAATGATCTCAGAATATACAGAAGTTGAGTAAGGAAAGGTGTTTGCCATTTAACATCTTGTCTTCATTTCATATGCAACTGCCTACAGGGACAATTAATCAGGATTTAAGTGCCTTATTTCTTTGCAGACCAAGTACTTATTGTGTGATATCTGAACACCAATGAAGAAAATAAAGTGCAGAAGTGCACTATAAAATCTAACAGTCTTAGCATTAATGTTTTAATTGTACAATTATGATCTATGAAATGGTACACAGTCATTTCTCTGACACCTGTTTCAATTCCACATGATTTCAGTTCTGCAGGTGAAGCAAAAGCTGTTCACTTTCCTATTCTGATTCCAAAAGGGTTTCTTATAAAAATGCCTGATATGTAAACATACATATGCATGTAAACATACGTATACATATATATATATATATATAAATATAAATAAAATATTTTAAAAACCCCCAAATATAAAGACATTTTGTTACTAGGCTGAGAAATATCGTAAGATTTGTAATAGAACCTCTTACAGGATTCTGAGGTGAATACCAAAGGAAGTATGCATAAAATACTTAGCCTAACACCTTGCAAAACACAAGTAAATGTCCCTTTCAGAGGGATCCAGAATTTTGTCTAGGCAGAGTTTTATTCATAAACAAATATCAGACGTTAAGTTTTTTAAAGTTATCAAACAAACATATCCAACATTTATTTTTTGCATCTCATTTTAATCTTGGAATAATTAACATTTTAAAAATAAATCTCAACTGGGAAAAAAATCAGTATTTTATCCATAAGACCTATTTACTACAGCAAAACATACTTTTGATAAACATGCCAGTTAAAATTGTAAAGGTAATTTTAAAATCATAAATGTGCCCCTCTACAGAATATACGCCTTGGCACAGGTGAAGTACAGTGCAATAAAATGTGATGCTATGACGTCACTACCTCTCCTCTCTTCCCCTCTGCCTTTCCTTTTTTTTTTTTTATAAATTAAAACTTTTTATAGTCCCACAGAAATACGGAAGAGATGTGTTTAGTTTGTTACTAAAATGCTTTTACAAGATCTGAAATATGAAAAATGTCTCTAATTTATACAGGAGGAAAATATTTACATTGAGTTGGAGAGTAAATCCTTCTTCAAGAGTAGAAACTTTGTTAAAGTAAAATGAATAGAAAAGAATTTAGCACTGAAATGCATAAAATTTCTCCATTAATGGTGGAGAGAGCCTACGTAACCTCACTGGACTAAACACCTATGGTGATCCACACAGTATAGAAAGGGTGGTTCATATGGGATTTTTTGTGAATAGTAGAAGAATGAATAAGGGAAGTAAAATTTATAAATATAACCCTAGCTCAAAAAAGCCATATCCTATTTACTTTAAATATGTTTTGGTTTTCTAGAGAGCCATGATGTGAGATGAGTCTTGGCATGAGCATTATTTCAAAACAAAGAAAATAGAAGACAGTTTTTAATCTTTCTAACCCCATTTAATAATGAAAATCAACAGATCGCTGTAATTGTTCACTAAAAGACAGAACAGAAATGGCAGATTTCAAAGCCTTTATGCAAAAGGGGAAAAAAAATCAAAACCGGGTGTTCCCCTGACAAAAAATATAAAAATATCTGTATATTCTATTCAAAAATGCTTTAGATTACATGGCTTCTCTGAGTCAAGCATCACTGATAGTTCAGCAGTAGCTTTTGTACTTCTCCAAGTTTAGTTTTCCAAGTGAAATTTCCCAGTTGAGATTATAGTTATGGCATTTCCAAACACAAAGCAATTAATGAAATTGGCAGTAACTATTTTATAGAGGAGTTATCCATGGTTTAAATCGGTAACATTTACTGATGTATGATCATATCAGAAAGCTCAGACATCGGCTCATAAATTACTGTCATGTATCTTTACTGTCTGTTCCGATATGCTGAGTGCTTATTCACTAACTGGATAGTGATATAAACAAATGATTTTCATATTAATAATAAACACATTTATTTAATTGGAAAACTCTGCACCAAATTATTTTTCCAGCTCTTGGTTACCTTAGCTTAACAAATAGATAATTTGTAATAAAACCTGCTAGAATATGTAGCTGATGTGGAAGTATTTATAATGTTGCTCAAGAGAAGAGACGAAATGGGCTAACATGCCAAAGCTTTATCCTTCAAATCTGAAGCTGATGGCATATACAGCCTTCAAGGTTACCCTAGGGAAAGAAGCAAGGATGATGAGACACAGAGTGAAAGAGAAGGAAAGATGAGAGGAAAAGGGAGAAGTCTCTGCATAGAGAGGCAGGAACAGAAGAACCATAGGGTGCCAGGTGCTCCTGGGTGGCTTCTCCAGTGCAGCAGGGGGTCTTGTGATCATATCAACATTGACAACGGCACTCTTTTCCTCGGAAGAATTATATGTCTTTATGACACCCACTCAAAATTCCTGTTGATGGTCTTTCTTTGATGATACTACTGTCACTGATTGAATAGGCTTGACTAGGTGCAAGCATTGCATACTGGCTGCTAAGAGTTGTGAATGGTCATTATTTGTGTAGTATTTGTTGGGTATAAAAATGACAGTTACCCACTGTGCTTGTTTTGGCTGCGTGAGAGTTAATTTTCTTCACAGTGGTTATTGCGCGTCTATGTTTTGGATCTGTGCTAAACACGGGGTTGATAACATATAGATGTTTTTGTTATTGCTGAGCAGTGCTTACACAGAGCCACAGCCTTTTCTGCTTTTCACACTGCCACTCTGGCAAGGAAGTTCAGGGTTCATGGAAGTTTGGATGGAGACAAAGCCTGTAGAGGTAACCCAAATTGACCAAAGGGTTATTCCATACCATATGACATCATTCTCAGGGGGAAGAAGGAGGAAGGCAGGGGCACATTTGGAGTGATGCCATTCATCTTCCTAAGTAATTATTATGTGTCATGAAGACCTGCTCTCCTGGGTATGGCTGAACATCTTCCTACTCATGGGAAGCAGTGAAGTAATATCTTGTATTGCTTGTGTGTGTGGCTTTTGCTTTCACTACCAAATTGTCTTTATCTTCACCCACAAGTTCTCCAGCTTTTACCCTTCCTATTCTCTCCCTGATACCACTGGTGGGAGAGCGACCAAGCACCTGAGTGGGACTTGGTTGCTGGGTGGAATTAAACCATGACACAACACTAATTATCTATCTTGTAGTATGAAGTCACAGAATCAAGGACTTATAGAATCACAGAATCACGGAATTATAGAATCACAGAATCACAGAATTGGTCAATTTGGAAGGGACCACAGTGGGTCATCTAATCCAACCTCCCTGCTCAAATGGAGTCATCCTAGAGCACATTGCACAAGATTGCATCCAGAAGGTTCTTGAGTAACTCCAGCGAGGGAGAATCAACAATCTCTCTGGGCGATCTGTTCCAGTGTGCGATCACCGGCCCAGAAGAGAAGTTCTTCCTCATATTCAGGTGGAACTTCCTGTGCATCAGTTTCTGCCCACTGCTGCTCATCCTATTGCTTGGCATCACTGAGAAGAGCCTGATCCTTCCCCTTGACACCCTCCCTTCAAATACTTGTATATACATTGATTAGGTCACAATCATCTCTTCTCAAGGCTAGATGGGCCCAGCTCCCTCAGCTTTTCCTCATAACGGAGATGTTCCAGTCCCTTGATCATCTTTGCTGCTCTCTGATGGACCTGCTCCGGGAACTTCATGTCTCTTGTTCTGAGGAGCCCAAACTAGACGCAGCACTCCAGATGTGGCCTCACTGAGTAGAGGGGCAGGATCACCTTCCTCAACCTGCTGTGACAATGCTCATCCTAATGCACCCCAGGATACCATTAGCGTTCTAAGGCACAAGGGCACACTGCTGGCTCATATCCACCAGGATCGCCAGGTCCTTCCCTGCAGAGCTGTTTTACAGCAAACTGGCCCCCAGCTTCTATTCATGCACAGGGTTATTCTCCCCTAGGTGCAGGACCCTGCATTTGCCCTTGTTGAATTTCAGACTGTTCTTCTCTGCCCATCTCTCCAACCTGTCAAGGTCCTTCTGAAGGGCTGCGCAGCCCTCTGGGGTATTTCCCATTCTTCCCAGCTTTATGTTGTCAGTGAACTTGCTGAGGAGGCATCTACTCCTTCATCCAAGTCATTGATGGATAAGTTAAAGAATACAGGGCCCAGTATGGAATCATTAGTTACAGGCCTCCAATTAGACCCTGTACCACTGATTGCGATCCTTTGGGATCTGCTGTTCAGCCAGGTCTCAATACCCCTTAAGGTCCACTCATCCAATCCACACTTCCTGAGTTTGCCTACAAGGATATTGTGAGAGAGTGTTAAAAGCCTTGCTGAAATTGAGGTAGACATTATCCACTGCCATCTTCTCATCCAGTCAGGTAATTGTTTCATCTTAGAAGAAAGTCAAGTCAGTCAAACATGACCTACCTTTAGTGAATCCATGCTGACTACTTCTGATCACCTTCTTGTCATCCATGTGGATAGAAATGGCCTTCAGAATGAGACGGTCTGTGATCTTTCCAGAGATTGAGGTAAAGCTGAGTCAACAGTCTGGAAGCTATCAGATGAACAGAATAGGATTTTAGTATAGTACTACAAACTAAAGCTAAAAAGCATCAGGATTTAGAAGGGAAAGAGGAAGATCTGCATGTCAAAAAAAACCCCAAACAAACCAACAAAACTAAAACCAAATAAAAACTTCAACCAAAAACCTCCCTTTTAACGAAAACAAAATAACATTGCACCAATGAGGTACAATGAAGATAATACATTGCCTGAACACTGCCACCAAAGCTTCAGGTTGCTGCAAGAAAGAAGGCAGGCTAAAACTACAAGTACCTTAAGCAATATTCAAGCACTTGATGCTGTGCAGGACTCTATAGTTCCTATTTTGATCTTCATAAAAAGAATCTCAATATTGACTGAGGCAGTCAATATTTTTTGCATGAAAACTTGCAAGAATACTTAACTCTGGGCATGAAACAACTTTGTCATTTGCCTAGTTCCATCTGTTAGTTCTCAAAGTCTTAAGAAAATACAGACCAGATAGCAAAGTCAATAACTAAGATTTTAGACAGTGATTTCCTTGAATTTATCAGCCTGAAGCCAGAAAAAAATCTGGGCATGCTGAAATATTTTTCTCACAAACAGTATATGATTTTTTTAAACGGAAATCATAAATCAACAAATTAAAACCTAACTAACCTTTTGATAATTTTAAAACTATAATTAAAATTAGATAATTACATAATGAAGTTCTTCTCTCTCTTTCTCTCTCCATATATCTAGGAAGATGAGTAATATCTTTAAAATAAAAATATCTCAGGATAGGCAGAAAGAAGATGGAGAAATGTATGGACAGGATAGAAACGATGTGCTTTTCTATCAAAAACACACTTTCTTAGCAGATATTTCTTTGCTCTTGTGTTTCTTTAAAGTTATTTCAACAACAGGGGAAATGAAGACTTGCACTGCGTTATTAATGCCTAATGAAAGAAACAAGAGGAAAGTGTTTTCTTGCTCCTTTTCACATAAAAGTATAATGTTTCAGGCTAGCAAACTTTTTTTTTTCATTCTAATGGATTTTCTTTCCCTGTAAACAAATGGAATATCTCATTTGCTCAGACAGCTCTGTGATGATGCACATACAGCTCTATGTATTTATTGTGGAGTTGTTTGCAACTGAATATAGTAACTAAAGCCAATAAACCAGATGCCAGAATGTTTTATGGCATTGTCTTGGTGACTCAGAGAAAAAGATCAGCACAAAGGGATGCCCCACACCATTGCCTGCCTGTTTCAGCCACCGCTTTGAATTCTTGCCACATCTCTGATTTATAATTACATTCCCTACCCTTAAAAATTGGTTAAGCAGTAAATTGCTTTGGCTGGAATTATATGGGCACATGGTTCTTTCACAATGCTCATAGACTGCATCTGGATGATCTGAGTCATATTATTTAGCTTGTATTACTGCTACAAGAGATCTTAGTGGCTGTAAGAGCTTTTCTGAAGAGAGGAGGTGGTACAATAGTCCATTCCTTTATTTGGACATGGCTTAATTTATTGGATTGTGCCATAATGATAAAATGCATTTGGATTTTCTTTTACATGATACTAATATTAGCATAAGGCTATTTCTTCAGCTGTAGTGAAGCTGGGATTTCTCACTCCATGGTATTTTTATCTCATCTACTTTTATTTATGATATGAGCATTAGTCTTGCTGTTGCCATAGGCAAAATGGATTAGAAGCAAAAAGCAGCAACAAAGCACATACATACACAGCTTCATTTGCAGAGTTCCAAGAAGAGCATATCTGTATTCATTTACTTAAGCCAAACTGCTTGTCTGCCAGGATTTGCTTCCAGTTATGGTGTTGCTAGCTCATAACACTACCCTAAATACATTAAAATCTAGTTGTAAGATAACATATTTGGTTTGTCACTCAGCCATGTGGGTTGAGGGGCTCAAGCGCATGGGTTGCCTCTAGATATATTTGTTGTATTAATGCACCCAAAGTTGTTTCATTGCCTGCTTTAGTTCCTAATATTGGAAAGGAACTCCACCTTAGGAAGAGGGTCCTGGGATTGTGTTAACTGCCCACTTAAACTCTATACCTAAGACTGTTTTATTTGAAAAAAGAAAATAATGGCAGTGGAAGGAAAATAAAACAGACATTAAAACACAAATAGTAACCTAGAGGTAAGGGTCAAATTTATTACATTTTTTTTTTAATACAGAAAATTAATTTGGTCTACAACATGAAATAACCATCTGGTTCTTACTGTAATCTTACTTCTAAGTTTACAGTATTCAAACACAAGGAATCTAAGGCAGTGGTACTCTCAAACCACAACACTTTTTTTCCAAATTAATATATACAAAATTTTCAAATGAAACTTTCTAAATCCTAGTGTAAAATCCTTTGCATAGGTAGCTTATGAGGTTAGGTGTTACATAGCTGATACCATCAGTTTATTAGATGATATTATTGGGACAACTATTTATCAGTAAGTATTCTGGAATAGCTTTCTTCTAAATCCTGCATCCACAACTCCATTCAGGACACTAATGTCTGTAAACACTGTCAGTGATGCAGTCTGGTGCAGAAGGTGGGACACCTACATAATTTAGAGCAAAATTTTTCTTATGCCACAAAATTCTTATATTTCTTACTCATCCCCACAGTGTGCCATGTTCATCGTAAACAGGTGTATCCAAGCTTTTCTGCTTCTTCTCAGATTAAAAAAAAAAAAAAAGAAAAAAGAAAAAAAAAAAAAAGAAAAAAAAGGTTATTTCTAAACTTTTATCAATCGAAAATATTTTTGGATGAATATTTTTAGAAGTCTACCAACATACCAACATAGATTATGTAGAGGGAAGGTTATTGATCAGGAACAAGAAGTAGGACACAGTGATTATGTAGATAATTATGATTACATGTATTGCTGATACAACATCTAAATATTGCCAGTGCACTATCTAAATAACAATTATGTCTTCTATGACAACTGATTATAGTGTCATCAGATCTTGGTCCCTCCTGTTGAGACGCTAGCTTCAGTGAGACCCCCTTGCTTTCTAAACTTCTCAGAGAATCATAGATACAGCTAGGTCCACTTAGTCTCAGATTTGATCAGTGATCCTTGTGTCTAATGAGTTATAATATAAACAGATTCAGCTAGAAACAAATTTACTGTCTTTGGCCTTGCAGAATTTTGAATTGCAAAGCAGTACAACACCTATGTAGCTATTTTAGGATTTTATCTCTGTACTTGATCAGATATTACTGCTTTTATTCAGCCATCCAAAAATGAGTGTTCTCTGTCCTTAGGCTGGATATACTCTGCAGGCATCCCTCTGGGAGTGGGAATCCACCCAAAAGCTGCCTGCAGCCTCAGTAGACAAGTTTGCCCAGTCAACCCAACCTCTAGTAGTATTTTATACAATTTTGAAAGCTGAAATGCACAAAGGTCAATCACAAAAATTCCTCTGGACCTCTCCACATCTCTCTGGATCTCTCCACGTCTCTGGAATACATTCATTACAGCAGGATCCAGACAGTTCCTCCTGTAATATCCACCTGGTGTTATTATTTTAGGACAAACCACATAGCCCGTCAGAAACAGCGGAAAGGGAGAGGATGCGTGTGTGTAGGAGTGTTTGTGGAAAGGATGCATTTGAAGATCCAGTTATCTTTTCTTGCCAACACATACTACTCTGACACTGACCTGGAACAATGTATGATAATGCATAATATAATCTTGATATTTCATCTGAAAAAATTATACTTTATATGTTCCTTATAGCATGTTTGGCAGTCCATATGTTTCCATAGCAACAGTATTAGAAATAATACTCAGTAAAATTGTCAAAAAACAGATTTTACCAATTGAAATTTGCTGAGGTAATGTTAATTTAACAGTATCTAAATGGCTAAGTTCCTGATACCTAGTTATGTGAATAAATATTTATAGAAAATAAAAAACAAACCCAAAAAAACAAAAAAAAAAACCCTGCAAGGTCTTAGAATGTTTTACAAGAGCTTATAAAGAGCTATACTAAACAGCTTTTACCAAGTTTTTAGATTTTTAAAGAATACTTACTACAAAAATATTTGAAAGGTGGATTTTAATGGTGATTAAGTGCCAATTAAGTGCCCAATGGGACTTAAGAACTTATTCTACAGGCACTAGTATATTTATAGTATCCTTTCGAAATTTATTTTTATATTTGTATTTCTGGGTGTTCCCAGTAAGAAGCCTGATTGTTCAGGAAAATGTCATAGAAGACCAATATGACCAAATTCACTATTAATCATGCATAATTTCACTAATGCAGCAATTCCAATAAGGCAGCACAATTCCACTAATTATGATAAGGATGAGCCCAAAACCTATTTTATGTTAAAACACAAAACAGGTGCAGAAGCACACAAAATCTTTTCTGAAAACCAGTATGTCATCTCTACTTTTCAAAATCACAGCATCCTTCAGAGAAATGAGCTATTAGTTGCTCCTTCCTGATTTGCCTTAAGTGACCAGAAGCTCAAAGTATTATGAAGACCCTAATCCTTATGTTTGTTGTACCTATGTAGACAGCCTGGGTATGATCTCCCCTGGCTTTGCAGCAGGAAAAATAGCAGGCATTCCCAAGAAAGACATTGACCTTCTTCATTTATCTATTTCCACTCCATATAGACACATAGACAGATATTGCCAAGCAAGACCCATTCTCATAAACAGGAGAATAATGTCCTCTTGTGCAGAAGACATACCTTCTTCCCCAGTAATTTTCAACCTTGATCTACTTGTCCATCAAGAGATAAAAAAGGTAGAAACTTGATGGGATTAATTTGGTCCCATATGTGGCTTGACTACTAAAATAAACACCAGATGCAAATTTAGCCAGAGCTTCTGTATTGTTTGAAAATTACGAATCTATGTTTTCTAGAAGATCTAGGCAAACTGGAAGACATTTCACACTAACTTTGTGCCTCAGAGACCTGAATTTTCAGATGAACAAAGCACTTATTAAAAATACCATGGAAATCTCTATTAATTTTGAATATCATAACTTTAGCTGGAACTTAATCCAGTTTCACTGACTCAGCTATCTGATAATTTTCCTTTTCCTAGAATGTAAAGTCTATAATGATGCTGTAGTTGTTGGTTATATTATCTGATTGTTCAATCAGTTCACTTATATATGCAAGATAATGATGTGTGCTTCCTGCATATGAGAATTATTAGAAATTATAATTATTTATTATTCCTTTATGTTTTACACCTGTTTATTCAGACAACAGCAGTTATTATTGCACAGGATAATTCACTTGGCTAGTGGGTATCTAACCCTTACTATTCCAGATAATTATTGTGTTACCTGACATAAAGATGACCAGAGAGCAGAATCCCTGAACAAAACTCATAGTTTAACAAGCATGGATAAAAGTATTAAATAAATTCTATTTTTGATCATCATTATAATAGATCAGAGAGTTAAATTTAAAAGTGTTGTTTTCAAAAGTCATTCTTATCAAAGATGGACAAGTAAATCTTGCAGCAACTAAAGATATGTTTTCCTCACAGTCTCAGATTAATTTTTAGCATCGTCTTTGTAGAGAGCTACAATGGTTAAATTTATAACTCTCTTTTTTTTTTTATCTGTGTCATCTGCAAATTATTTCAGCTAATTTAAGTAGTACAGAGAAAATAGAAATCATGTCTCAAAGGGCACTTACTTTATCTGAGGATCAACTGACATATTTTAAGATTTTGTGAAGATGATGCCATGAGAAAAAAAGCCAATTAATCCAAACTTAGAAATGACACTGTTATTAACCAATTAATATTCCTAAATCACAGAAACATGCTGATATGAATTTGCAGAAGAAGAAGCAAACAAATGAGAAGAAAACTCAAAGTGATGTTTATAAAAAAGGAATTTTGGTTATACTTTTAAGGTCCAGGCAGTTCCATTTGAAATGTCTGCTGTATTCTGTGTTCATACTTGCAAAGCTATGAAAGTATATATAACAACTATAACTTTTTAAGTCCAGTGAGTTTTTTTGTTTGAGTTTGAAGAGTTTATTTTATCTATTTACTTTGTTAACACAAATATTTAAGATAGAAGAATGATCAATAGAGAACAACAAGCTGTTTGGATTTTTTTTTTTTTTTTTTGGGTGGTAAATGATTATCTGTTTACTTGGAAGCCCTTCTGGATCAACAAGGATAAAAATCCTGACTTTGACATGTGAAAGCAACATCTTTGCTTTTCAGTTCTGTTGTATAAGTTTATATTTTGTTGCAGAATAGAATTTTCAAAAGCATACTGTTAAAAAAAAGTTTAGTAAATGTACTTTGCTACAAGCTGGAGGACCGTATTTAATGTATACTTGTGTGTGAGGAGGCGTTTTCTTCTCCCAGGCAACTAGTGATACAACAAGGGGAAAATACAAGTTGCACCAGGGTAAGTTCAGGTTGAATATTAGGAAAAATTTATTCACTGAGACAGTGGCTAAGCATTGGAACAGCTTTCCCAGGGAAGTAGTGGAGTCACCATTCCTAGAAATGTTCACAAAATGAGTGGACGTGGTATCGTTGTGATATGGTTTAGTGGGAAGGATGACAGGTCAAAGGTTGGACTTGATGATCTTACAGATCTTTCCCTGTGTTTGCATTTGTGAATGCAAGAATGGCCACACATTATTATTAGCAAACAAATTTTCTCAGCTTGGACATAGTTAAGAATGTGTCATTTAAGTGTTGCTAGAACTCAGCAACAAACATAATAAGTATTGAGCACTTTTAGGACCTTGAAGTCAGGGTGGTAAAGTGTAGCTATTTCTGCCTCTGAGAAATGTAGCAATGAGTAAATTTGAGACACTTAGTCTAGATGATGTTAGCACATTATGTTGTTGATGAAGTTAATTATAAAAAGCGTGAATAATAACTGTTTGTATATCAAAATACTCCTTGGAGTGGAAAAAAAATGTGTTTTTACTTTTGATGGAAGCTTGTGTAATCCACCACACTTACAAAATGATGAATTCTCTGGAACACAGACAGTAAGACTTTGCATTGCTGGAGAACTGCTGTGTGCATACTTCGTGAAATATGAAGGACAGAGTCATCTTGCCGCCTGCCTTACTGCCTTTTTGATACATCCAAAAACCAATTCTTAAATTTCAAGTAAAAAGTGTATGTAGATTACTTATATACTTATCTCAAAATACAATGTAATATCTGAATTATCAATTTTTCATTGGGTGAAAGTGTTATAACCCTGGCACAGAGCCTGACTTGATTTTCTTTAGGTACTATTTGTGTTTGCATGTTTGAATGATTCGAAAGAACGAAGTAAAGTTGATTGCTAAATAATTTACAGGTGACTGAATCATCTTTAAAAACAATTTCACCACCTGCAACTTGAATGCTGAGGCGTGTTATTTGCTCAGTTGCAGCTTATTACATTATATCTCTCATGTGTGTCTGAAAACTAAACCTGTTTATTGGTTGGGATTCTAAATGACCTTTCATAAGGCAAAAATGATAATTTTATTGTGGGGTTTTTTTTTTTCAACTGAATAATCACTACCATCTGCCTTCATGTTGTGAGCTGTGGTATCCCAGCATTGGAGCAACCAGGTCTCACTGAACTGGTGGCCTAAATCTTTTCACATATCTTACAGTTTGGGGGTCTCTGGCCTTGCCTCTTTCTCTTGTTCTGAGGGCCTTGCTTCCTCTTCATCCCTCACTATGCAAACCTATTTGGTCTTAGATTTCTCCTTCTGTGACTGCTACCAGTGCAGGTTGTTCCTCTGGTTCAGCTCAGTTTGAGTAGCCACAGTGCCTGTTGGTTTGTTTTCCTCCTCCTCCCTGCTGTCTATATTGAACTGTGTCCAGTAAAGAGTAGCCAGGGCCCAGCACACTGCAGTAAGTTGCTCCACTGCAAAATTACCACAGCATTCTCCTTGCAAATATTCTGTCACTTTAACAAGGTCTTGTACTTGTTCAGGAGTGAATTGCCAAACCACTGGAGCAGAGAATTTCCTCCCAAAATATCCCATTTTCTCCCACATTCCATGCCACTAATGGCAATCCACTCTCAGGGCAGAATGTCTGAATTACCTTCCTAGAAATCTGTTCTGTAACTCTTGGGGGCTGCAATGAAGAGATCTGGCAGACTTAACAACAAGAACATGCTTTCCTTAACATCCATATGGAATTTAAGATTCTCAAAGGTTGTTGTAACAGGCCTGAAGGAGGAAAGAGGGTGAAAGGATGGAAAATACCATCTTCCTCTCTTCCTCCCACAAACTGGCTACAACTATTAATAAATTCACAGAGGTAGCAGTCAAGGCCAGGGCAGAAGAGCGACGCTGAATACACATCCCAAATGCCCCTCATTGCCCTTGAGGTCATTGTGTCATCAAATGATATCACACAGTACATCAACAAAGCAGTTAGTTCAGTTCGTTGGGCATGGTGCTACTAATGCCAAGATTGTGGGTTCTAATCCCACTTGGTGGTCCTTGTGGGTCCTTTCCAGATCAGAATATTCTGTGATCTGTGACTCATGGGAAGGGAGCATCACGCAGTCTGGACAGGGATTAGGCTTACCCAGGGCCACTACCAACAGAGCGAGACTGCCTGTGATGGCTGTTTCTTTGACAATCTTTCCTCCTTGTCACAAATATTCATGTTTCCTTTGTTTTCTTTTCCAGTTGACTGGCTTTTTTTGTTTGTTTTCTGAACAATCTCTTGGTCATTCCCCAGTCGTTGTCTACTTAGTCTGTCTGATTAACAATACAATTTTTTCTGGAAACTGCTCTTTCAGGCACTCACATGTTACTATCTTAACAGGTGTTGTTTACTGGGCCATTTCTTTATCATCTTCAAGAAGAAGGCAAATCTCAAACCCATTTTCAGGAAAGGCAGATTGGAGGATTTAAAGAACTACAGGCTGGAGTGTTACACCTCAGTCACAATAAGGTCATGAAGCAATTTCTCCTGAAAGTCATTTCCATGCACATGAAGGGCAGAAAGATGATTAAGACCATCTAGCATGGATTTTTTTTTTATGTCAAAATATTTTATCTTGACAAGCATATAGCTATAATTATAGCTAATAAAAATGACAAAAATATTTCATGCTGTAGAATGAATTTGTCAAAGGCAGCTTTCAGACTGTATTTTGTGTGTCTGGCTCTACAGAGAAGTGAGATTTGTTGAAAGAAATAGGATAAGCTTTATTGAAGTGAAAACTAGTAGCTGATATGATATTTCTCCAGTTTCAGCAGAATAACATAAAAGAATGATTTTCAGTACAAGTTGATCATTCATCCCTTTGGAATTTGGCATATTCAGTTTATCTGCTAGTTTCTTTTTCAGGAAGAAGGAATGAACCTAACTAGATATATAAAAATTAAACAATGATCACATAACTATGTAGAGGGTAATAATTTTGACCTTTTTTCAGATAGCTGATATACTTTGACTGACTGAAGTCACATAAGCTGCATTGTCCTGTTTTGTTATTTTCTGATTTGAGTAAGAAGTGACACTTCTCTACTGAATCATCTGCATAACTGAATGATCTGTCATGAGACATAAGCTTCTAAGTATCACTATTTCTTTCCTCCATAAACTATACTTTCTATGTAAGGAAGGTTGATAATTCCAATCTTGAATCTTACATTTTACTAATTAACTAGAACAAGAGAATTTGAACTACAGGGTAAATGAAAAATTAAATTACAAGGCTCTAATTCCCTGATTAAGTGTCACTTTATTCAGATATACTTTTCCTCTTTCTGAAAATTTTTAAACAGACACAAAGCAGAGTTTCCATGCTGTGACAAGAATACTGGTCTTATAGGTGTATGAGTTGTTTGAAGACAATTGGGTGTTGTTTTGGGTGTCTGAACAAAATGCTATCTCTGTTTTTGGCCAGAAACACTGACATGTATCATTAATGTTAATGCTGACTGCTGTCAGCATTAAATGAATTTATTTCATGTTTTTGTAGCAGGGTGTAATGCAAAATGGTTGATATTAAAATACCTTTTTTACTTACATTTTTCAAAATACAGTACAAAATCAGCATCTTCATATTCATTGCATTTTGTAAGTTGCTTCATGTGTCATTTTAATGTGACTCAGGAAACCCTGTTTTATGAAAAGACATCTGCACCACTGATGTCAATGGGAGCAATGACTAAAATTAGACCGGACTTGCTGGCAATCTGAGTATCACGTTATTAGTTCTGTAAGTCTGTTTTGTAGTTCAGTTCTATAACATTTCTTCTGAGGCATTGTTTGGCTTTTTAACTCTTGGGGTTTTTTGACGACTATGAAGACTGCAAGTTTGCAAATCATCTCTAATTGTAATGTGTACTTTATACTGGCTTCTTCTAAGATGGTAATTCCACACGTAGCAAGTGCAAGTCACAGAGGTTTTTTTCCCATGCAATGCAATATTGTACTAACAATAACTAAGCCAGCTTTGTATAAGGCCTTGTACAACATAGCAGAAATCTTCTTGCTTGCTTCTATATGGTACAGTGCCTTTAAAAAGGTGTTAATTGTGGGTTTGGAAACAATATCCTTTTTCAACACATTATTGTGTCCAGAGTAATGAGCCTTGACTTCTGTTTGGTTCCTGTTTGGTTATCTTTGTATGGCTTACATTGCTCATATAATATAGTTATAAAATTCAGTCATAAGAGCATCTTGGGAAGCATAGCCATGCACATTCCAAGTTTATGACATTAGATATGTCTTTCCAATCACAATAGGTGATAAATGCATGTATGCTGTGGCTGAAATAAAAGTACTGAACTAAACAGGACCCCAAACATAACTATTCTACTGGAAATAAAGTTAGGAGAGGCCATAGAACAGCTCCAGATAGGCCTGCAAGAAAACTTCTGCACTACCAGCATAGAGCAGTCTCTAGTCTGTCACTATTTCATTCATAGTTTTTATTTTTTTTTAAGTCTTTTCAGGGATAACAAAAGGAATCAGATAGTTAAAGAAATAATACATCTTTGTATTCTCTGCTCAATTAAAAAGTGCAATATTTTAAACAAAAGCTACAGTTCAGTGCCCAGTGACTTGTTTTTATCTTGAACTGAAGCCAAACCATAGCAAAAGTAATACATGGCATGTTTTCGTTGACATCAATCAGAGTCAAGCCTTGGAAATCCGTCTATAAAACAACTTTTTTTTCTTTCTAATATGTATTTCATGATGTGTATCAACTTTCAGTGTAATTTTTCTTTTTTCAGTCAAAACTTTTTGCAGAAAAATGCACATTTTGGTGAACTCTCCAAAGATTTATTTTATTTAAGATACTCTTTCTTTTCATTTTATTGAAAGTAATGTAAATATATGTACATAAAAAGCAGTTCAACTGTTCTCTGAAGTTAGACCAGTTGCTTGTAACAGTACTACTTTTCACATTACTCAATAGGTATGTTTTCGTTATATTTCTTCCAAGATATGTTAGCTTATAATTTCTATTTAAATGTAATTTTATTTTAGTTATTAGTTATTTTAGTTTTGTTATTACTGATGATAAGTACTCTTCCTCTTGTGCTTATTGATACACCCATCTTTCTTTCAGCCTCCACAAGTTTTCCAAATGTTACTAATGTGGGATTTTAGTGGGAATGGGGGGTTGTTAGATTTCTATTCTTGATTTTAAGTACAGTTTGATTCACAGTGCAACACTGGATAACGTAAAGTCCTCTCATCTTCAACAGGAGACCAATCTTTCATAGAAAAAAAAAAGAATAATTTTTCACATAAAGTAACAGGTTTAACCAGTAATTTACTGTACTTCAGTCTTCCTTTTCTTATTAAAGGATCAGAAACAGTTGCTGAAGTAGTAATTTGGATGGAAAGACGTTCATGAATGGGACAAGATGAGATAACATCCAAACTAGAGTTCCAGCATTGTCATTCATTCCATACAAGTAGGGTACTGTAGAGAAATTTCTGGCTTCAGTGAAGCATTGTGTGGCTGTAAAAGAGCTTGAACATTCAGAACACTGTTGAATTAAGGATGAAATATCCGGCTTACTGTAACTACTCAGAAAATTCCATGATGTAAGTGAGACATTTGATTTACAGAGCATTTATCACGTGCAACATTGCAGATCAGGAGATGAACTCTAATTCTTCTGTTGAAAATGTTTAATCCTCTCATCTGTAAGAGGACCAATTGCCTTTTTTTTCACTCTTTTCATCGAAGAGTGAAAAATTACCTGCTATGTCAATTATGCAACTCTTCATCATCCTCATATATGGCTACTCATGTAGAATAATCTCAATTTTTGAGAGGCTAAGTGTGTGACTATATGGTCACCTAGGTAGACAGAAGCTGTACAGTGCGACAGTATTGCAAATTTGAGATATTTGGAATTTCTATTTGTTATCTTTAATAGAACAGTACATTTTTTTTGTTAGTTGTGAAGATGAACATCTTTTTTGTTTCCTGTGCTTTAGAAATAAATATGTCTCATATATCAAGAACTATATACTGAATTCTGATATGTTTTGAAATTAATAGTATATTAATGTTACAGTATTCTAGTTTACTGAATTTAGCAAAGTCATACATTGCGGTTCTTTTTCATATTAAAGCATACTGCTTTAATTAAATGATATGTTATTCCCTCTTTTTTAACTTTGATTCCCACAATAGAATTAAAACTACGTGCTGTGTTTCTCTTCCAAAACATATGAAGATCAAATAAGAAAAAAAAATTATTATCTAAGTGATCAGTGGTATTTACGATTCAAATAATGAGTTTATATAACTAATTTGTTGTCAAGTGTACTTCATAGCGTTAGTTCAAGACTGTGTTTCCCAGCTCACTAAATATCTTGATAAGAACTAGGTATACCTCTCTTCCTCCCATGAGCACTTCTGCCTACAAGCTGTAGACTGGGTATTGAAGTGGATTGTACTGAAAAGTACATTTAAAAAAAAAAATGCTTCTTTTAAAATTTTAAAGAACTTGCATTAGTCCATTTTTAAACTACTTTTCATTAATTTTGGCACAAAGTTACCTTTCAGGGTGCAGTCTCTCACTTCTTCCTGTGATAATTTTTAGTAATAAGAAAAATGGGGAGAGACAATGAAGTGGGGAAAAAACAAAACATTTTTCTTTTTTTTCTCATTGAAATAAATTTAAACTAATCACCTGAAAAGTTTAGATAAAATGAAGAATTTTGCAGGGTGGATATTGTACTACTGTTCTTTTTCAGAAATCCAGGTAATAAAAAGGTGAATTATGGCCTTGGGTGATCTCTGATCTTCAGGGGAAGAGAACATCTATGCCTCAGTAAAGACCATCACTGGCTAACACAAGCTAAATGTGAGATACAAAATTGTGAAGATGTATGATACCATAAGTGCTAAGCTTCTCTTCCTAAATGTAAAGATTTAGAAGAAAGTTTTAATTAAAATTACATTAAAAAATAAATTGCATGGAAAATGTGATAAAAACTAACCAGGCATAATTCAACAGATAAAATGTGTTTCAAATAATAAAAAAAAAAAAGTCTTAGAAGTTCAATTAGCGCATTTTATTTTTACATTATTGTTATTATTACGACTGCATTTAGAGACCTAGCTACAATTATTTTTGTACTTCCAAGAACTGCACAGTATAACTTATTGTTTCTCAGACCCATGGGGAAGCCTTTGGCAGCTGGACTAATGTTCCACAACATGATACAAAGCTACTTGACTGGGTCACAAAGACAATGTGCTTCCATTGGAAAGGTACTGTATCCAGGCTAATTAACCCTGTTTCTTTCTCTACAATTACATGCACAGGATAATTAGAGCTTCCGATTCCAGAGTCAGCTCATTTGTTGCACTCCATGATTAATAGTTCAGAGAGGAAATGTATATTAGCATAACCATGCTGTAAAATGTGTGGTGACTTAGCTAATTAAGGAAGTTCCAGTATCTGTACCTTTGAAAATCAGCTCTTAAATTAAAAAGAACACATCACCGTCACCAAGAAAACATTTTAATGAGTTTTTATAGACTTCACAATAGAACATTTTAACATATAACTTGCTTCATATACTTACATTGTATTTTTAAATGTCTGGAACTTCTAAGGTTTCTATAAAACATTCAATGCCTTTAATTGGAAAGCACAAATGTATTATAATTGGTAAACTTAAGGGCAATTTTGAACACGGTCATGAAAAAGCACTGTCATAGATTGGGTAAACATTCAAGACCAAAAAACAGTTCAAAGACAGAGTTACATTCAGCCTGTGTATTTTGAGTGCTATACTTCAGCTTTGTGAAAAGGCTATAAAGAACATTCCTTACACAACCTAGGGGAAAAAAAAAATCTGCCTTGCTACGTAGTGAAAGGATGACAGCACTTGTTTGGGGTTTTTTAATCTATGTAGTCATGAAATGAATCTGTTTTTTGTTTCCAAAATATTATGCAAAGAAAGGACTTATATAATAACATTGAAATGAGCAAGATATATTCTCTCTTCTTTGTTCTAATTCTTCACCACAGTAAGTTCATCACAACATATCTTTTGCCCTTCTATAAGCAATTGTGATCTGACATGCTAAGAGAACAAAGTGCAAAGGAAATTATAATGATCATAAAGAAAAACAACCTTCTAGACCTGACAAGTAGAAATTCAGCACTTAGTGAATTAAAACAGTACAGAGAAGGGTAAATTCTGAACAGTAAAAGCGGACAACCTTGAGGACTCTAAACAGGCTAAAATGTCATAGGACAGAGTGCATGATCAGACACTTTGGAATAATATGATTAATGTCTACTGTAAAATGAGATATCAAAAACCATTGGCTAAAACGTATGAGCACTTTCTGAGCAAAGACTTGTACTCACAGTTTTCTACTTGCTGCGTAAAAGTTTCTTTCAACTTTGAAAGTGAACACTTGTCGCTGTAAAGCTCCAGTCACAGACAAGCTTCATAAAAGTATAAGTCCAAATGCTCACTTTATTAAAAAGTACACAGTTTATATACAGTTTTCCAGGGGTCACACACTCTATCCTAATTGTGCTATTGGCTAAATGCATTTGTTCACACGCTATTACTCTTTTTCTATTGGCACTCAAGTCTAAAGAACACACAGTCTAAGATAGACTCAACATCCTTAGAAAACAGCAGCTGCTGTTTTCTGTTCAGCATTTTTTCCCTCTTGCTTATCTATATGTAGTTTCTTCCCATGCAGTGCTCAAGGACGCGTTGTTTTCGCCCTTTGTCACGTAGGCTGGACTGTGCATACAGGCCTGTAGCAGCACATTATGCCCTGTATCGTCCAAAATACCCTCAGTATACACTGGTGAGTAACTACCTACATAAAACACCCTGTACAAGATGCAAACTGAAAAGCAGCATTGGTGGTGACCTTGTTCACAGCTGTGAGGCATACAGCTCAAGGATGCAGCTGTACTGCCTCCTAGTGAGCCACTGCCCAAAAGCTCACCAAAAGAGTGGTGTCTTAGACAAAACTGACTCTCTCCTAGTATTTCTCTAAAGGTTCACATGCTTCACATATATACCATTCTGTACTCTGTCTTATGGTTCTCAGCCATCTTACCTCTCTTAGCCAGTTTCCAAAACTACAAATAAAATGTCAGCAGTTTTGTTCCAAAAGAATATGTGCTCCTTAATGTTCATGCAGTTCTTTCCACAAACAGAAAGGCAAAAAAATGCCAAAACTTTAAGGATGGGTTGGAAAGAATACAGAGAAGCAGAATTAGCATCATCAGTAATTCTCTGTTGATTTTTACCCTCCTTATTCAGATCCCCAAATTAAAAAGGCTGACTTTTTTTTTTTTTTTAATTAATTAAAAGGAGTAAAGGATAGGGGAGAAAACAGAGTAGAGATATAGCTGGATATAGATGAAAAGAGTTGTAAAGAAGAGATGTGATTTTCAACGTCATAAGGAAAGAAGTGTCTAGGAGCCAAGAAGTTAAAAAAAAAGACATTGGAATAAGAAGAATTTTTCCCTTGACTTTGGTAGCAGTTACATCAAAGTGGTAACTGTTCCATTTGCATGTTCTTACAATTTCTTTACCTAAGTTGCACGTCAACATGCACTTTTAAGTTTTAATTATAACAAATGTGAATGCATCTTTTTAAGTAAGATACATTCTAACTTTATGCATACAGAACTGCAATATTCAAAGATGTAATTAAATTTTAAAGGAATTTCATCTTCCTGCATAAATCCAGATTAAATGATATGTTGGTTAAATCCACTCAGCAGGTATGTTTTCCTCTTTAGCCTGCAGTATGAAACCAACAGTTTCTACATCTTCAAAGAATGTCATAATCATAATTTGGTTTCCGAAAGACCTACTAACTAACTTATTCTGAATGTGGATGTGATGATTGTGCAGAGAAATTTTTCATCCAGAAAATGTTTGCGTCAAATGAAGAGTGTATAGTGATGTTTGAGATCTAGAATAAATAATACAAGTGCCTAAATTCTAATGTAGGTAAACCGGTTTCTATCCTATGATATTTACTTCAAGAAACAACAGGAAAACCACGAGGTGATTCCCAGTACAGTGAACTGCATACACTTCACCTTTAATTCTCAATTGACTCTGACTCTGCACCCCAGAATGAATGGCTATATCATCTAGAACCAGATTATTGAAGAACTGAGCAATTTACACCATGAGGTGTGATGCACCTCAACTCTGTTCCTTTTGCTCACTTCACATCCACTCCTTCCCTCAGGAAATTAATTACTTTTATTGTTTCTCTCTGTCTTCTTTTCTCTGAACATCCTCTACATTACAGTGATACTAATGACCTTTTAAATCACAGACAATCTACTTGACAGGTACGTAAAACAAAAAGAAAAAAACCCTGGAGTAATTTTTCACAATTTGTGCTAATGTCTGTCCATTTCTCTTATTTTTCCATTTCCTAATATAAAATTATTACCCATAACCTACAAAAAATAATTGCCTCTCTCATCACATGATTCAGGGTGCTTAGAATCACAATTTGAGGTTCCTAACTTTCAACTTATAATACAATAATTCTCCATCTATCAAATATTATATTTAAAAAAATTTAAAGATTGTCCACAAATATCAATGAAATATATGTCTTCTAAATTCTGCATATGAAAGTAAAAATTAGAATACTTTTGGTTTATATTGTTTTAAAAACAACCAAAAATCTCACGTCATCCATATTGAAAATGTTTACCCGTTTACATCGCATTTAGTTCCCAGTATTGTATTTTTATTATAATTGTTATGGAGAGCAACTTCCATTTTTGTATCAGAAGGGGAAAACAGATAATATAAATACTGAAGATCAAAGTACAGCATCAGAAAAACATGCCAAAATCAAATCAACAGAAATGCACATAAACACTTAAAAGCAGTGTGTTTCTCTGATGAATTACATCTCACAGACAAAACCAAAAACAACAACAAAAGCAAACAAACAAACAAACAAACAAAAAAACACACAAAAAACCTCAAAAAAACCCCCCCAAAATTGTGGTATTTTTTGAGATATTTAAGCATCAACTAAATGCTCTACTTTTCTCAAGTCTGATGTCAGACAATGCTATGCTTGTGAATAGTCAGCTGAAGGCCACATTTCTGGCTTTAGAAGACTTCTCTCTCTTCTTCTGGTAGCCCCCTGACCCATGACCAAAAGGGCTGTTGTGTCTGGCTGGCTGGGGGTGCCCCCCAAGCCAGCAGCAGCTCCTACTGGTTAGTGACAGTCACATGAGTGTGGGAAAGTGGAACTGTTTTCACTAAGTTTCAACTGTCTCCAACCAACCTAGTCCACTCCAAAACTTTAAGAGAGACCTGCCCTGTGTCTGCTGCCACAGGTGTTCATCACTTGCTATGTTTGGTGATCAGAATTATATGATAAACAGCAGAACTGCATCAAAAAATAATTATGCATCTCTGAAGAACTTTTACCTATAAATAAACATGGGATTTGTTTTCACGAACTATGCTACTTAGGTTCTTTGTGCAGCCCATGAGAAAGAGGGCTATGCTGAAATTTGTTGCTTACCCTCTGGAATCTGTCATCAGTGCCTTCAGAAATAAGTTCTTCACTTCCCAAAGGCATAGCACTCACAGAATCACATAATATTCTGAGTTGGAAGGGACCCCCAAGGATCACTGAGTCCATCTCTTAAGTGAATGGCTCATATGGGGATCAAAACCATGACTTTGGTGTTATGCTCCAACCATGCTCTAACAAACTAAACTAATCTTACTCTTATAGAGTGTTATTTTTTGTCATAGAAAAGAATAAAATTAATGTCCTGACATCTAATTTTATAAAGGTTCTGTTTTGTGTAAGGTTATGGTGCCTTTCTGTGTTCCACAGCTCTCCCAATAATTAGGGTCCCTTGCTCTGAAAATGAAAAGGCGGGGGTGGGGGAAATTCTGAGCAGGAAAGCTGCAAGGATGCAGAAATTGATGCCATGACTTATGAAATGAATTCTCCTTTCAACACCTCTTCAGGATGAACTACTCACATACAATATGAGTCAAAAAGCCCGCAGAGATTGTGTTGTCAGATGAAATAATCTGATACTTGCTTCAGCACTGCTATTTTTATGTGGTGCTGACATGCTAGAACTAGGATTTTTTTTTTTTTCCAGATTTGGCCATTATATTTATGAATGAGACTTTTTGTCCTTTCCTTGGATTAGGTATCTGAGCTTGGCAATCTCCAAGACATGTGTGTCCTAAGTAAACTGTTACCATGAATGAAAGTTAATGTACCTGATATCTTTTAGTTTCAGTTTCAGATGAGAAACCTACAAGCAGCGTGATCAAGCAAGAGCTTTTTTTTTTTTTTAAGGGTAAAATCCTTAGGCCTAAATTCTTGAAGACACTAAGGGCAATGACACTGTTTAGCAGTGCAGTGCCTAATGGGCAGGCTAATGACTCAGGCCTCAGTTAAGGACTTAAATTCTCCATGCAATATAAAGGAAGCAAAATGAATAAATAAAGGAATAAATAAGTCAAAAAATCTGCAAGATGGTGAAACAAAGAGTGCAATACAGAGGAAAGAAAAATTTGTAGTCATTACAAATATTGATACATCTAGCAATTTGATTTTCACAGGCATTCATGCAGCATAACTTTTGATACTTCGTTTGGTCACTCCTGTTAGGGGTAGAAGTTATTAGGCTCCTAACTTTTGGTTGTGCCTGAAAATACAAATTTCTCTGAATATTTTGGTGAAAGAAGATCTCCATCCAAACACAGTACACAAAAGATTTCACTTTCTTATAGGTTCTTGATGTGAGATACTGATAGAATTTTTAAGGCAAGTAGGAAATTTGCTTGTGAAATTCCAAGTCTAAGAGTTGGGAAAAGATGTATGACACAGGCTGTAGCCTAGATATTAAAACCAGTGAAAGTATCTCAACTGTAGTTTCAGAAGAACATTGTGATTCCCTGTATTCTAAGAGAGGGCACTCAGTTTGTCCAGATTTCTAATTAATATGTGAGTTCCCAAGCTATTCGACTGAACTTACAGTTTAAATAAGTGAGAAAATATTTTTTGAAGAGATGCCATCATTCAAGTTATTAGGATATAAAATAAGCCTCTCCATCTACCAGTTTTACAGTGGATTATTATCATTTTATTCCAATAAAATTTATAGAAGTATTAACAGTTTAGTATTCTATTGCAATTGTATAATATGACACATGAAATTCCAGATTCATGAAACATCAAAACTACCATTTATCTGGATTATTAATAAATATATATATATATAAATTGGGCACATTGCACAATAACGAAACAAACAAAAAACTGAAAACAAAAACCAAAAAAAAAAACCCAGAACAACTTGGTTTGGTATTCAGATTAAAAAAATTCCACTTTGGATAACTCTTATTATTTTCTTTGTTATTTTTGGTCACCAATCAGGAATTATACTAAAACATTTTTCCTAATTTTTGTTTGTTTGTTTGTTTGTTTGTTTGTGTTAGCAAGGGCTCCGTCTACTACTTGTCTATCCTAATAAATTACGAAATGCATGTCAGAAAACTCTGCAAGATTTCAGGTAGTTATTGACGCCATTAAAATGACAGATACATTTACAGAAGTTCTGGTGATATTTTGTAAAAATGTAACATTGATTTATATTTTGAGCAAAGGAAGAGATTGCATTTCACAACGGGTAAATTTGTGACCCTCAAGTACTTGAATTATTACTTAAGATATAATTAATGTAACAGCATGTATACTACTCAAAACTACATCTCTTCCCTTAGTTAAGCTATGTGCAAAACAAACCCCCATTCAATAAATTGGTTTACTTATTCCACATTAAATTAGCTATTGTTTATGGAAACTGATATAGCTTTAGAGAAAAATGGGTATTACTACAAACTTTTTTTAAGACATTTTCTGTCCAGTACTTCAGTTACAGACTCCTCCTCCTGCCTAAAATACATGTCACAATGCCATAACTTCAGAGTGAGATTAATGTTCAGAATTCCAGGCAGGTCACACAGTCTCTGATGACATGAAGGCTGTGGCTGCAAATAAAGAAGTTAAGTGCCATCCTTCCAAGGAGAGAAATACCCAATAAACTATTTCCTGAACTACTGTCTCTCATGTTGTCTTCAAAATCACTGAAAATTTTCTTCATTATCTGTCCTGTTTACATTCCCCAGAATAAGACATGAAGTTACAGACAGACAGCTTGAGAAACAGTCTACTTTCTTTCCTGCTCAGTGCTGGATTTGTGCACTGGTCAGATCTTTTCAAGGATGAATTGTTCTTCATCTTCATTTCATCATCCCCTGAAAATAGTCTGATAAGAATTACTCTATTTGTTTTACATTGGAAGTAGCTAATAGACCACAGGTTACCTATGTAATTCTTAATTGTTTATCTCTTTTAAAATGCATGGAAAGAATATTTAATTACTAAAGAAGTCTGATACTTGAACACCACAAAGCGCATATGGCAAATAGTACACAGCAGAAAGTATGTTTGATTTGTGATGCTGACGAAATTCATACAGAAAGCCTGCTGGGATCCCATCCAGCCTGTGAAATGTATCTGACATCATGCTGTGGGTGTTATACTTCATTTGCTGTGGTAAGTCTAGTTTTCAAATGACACTAAGAAGAAATATTGAAGTGAGGGAATACACAAAAGAATAAATTCTTTAATTTTAAAGGCAGATTCACCTCATATAGCATTTCCAGCCAAGAATAAAGTTCAGCCTAAGAAGGTGTAGTAAGTAGAATTTAACTTCCTAGGCTTTCTAGATTATTTGAGGCTCAATCAAGATGTATTTGACAAGTCACATTTGGAGAATGGGATACAGCCACTCTTAAAAAAAAGGATATGAAGTGTGAACTAATTATTGCACAGAGAAAACTAATTATTGCACAAAGAAAGCAGTTTATTGGATTCTTCCCTCAGTCATATTCTGTATCACTAAATACATCATCAAAGTAAGGCATCAACTTAACCAATCTGTTTGACATGATCACAGTTTTCTAAGTTGATTCTTTATTGAGTTGGTTCTATAATGGTGGACACTCACCTCAGACTGAAAACCAGGTTTTCTACACAGCAAGCCACCAAGATGTCTGATGCTGCCAGCTGGATGGTAGAGGTAAGGAAGGAGACTTCAGTAACAGCAGGTTGCAACAAGTGCCCAGACCCTTCTCTTGGAGACAATGTTAGTACCTGCAAAAGATGTTCACAGGCTGATGATCTATTGTGTCAGATGGCCAAATTGTCATGTCATGTCATGTCATGTCATGTCATGTCATGTCATGTTACAAATCAAGACCCACTGTCAGTGAAGGAAGAATTGGTTTGTGAAATGTTACAGGAATTTGACATCTAAAAATCAATTTTCCCTAATAATATCCATCCAAAGGTGTCAAGAGACCTGGCTGATATCATCACAAGACTGCTCTTCATAATCTTTGAGAAGTTGTGGAGATTGGCGGATTTCCTAGAAGAGTGGAAGAATTCTGTTACCCCCATCTACAAGAAAGGCTTAAAGCAGGATTCAGGAAATTATAAGCTCATCAGTTCCATAACTTTCAGTCCCTGTAAAAGTTATGGAACATGTCCTCTTGGGACCTATCACAAGTCAAATGAAGTATGTGATTAGGAAAAGCCAGAGCACACTCACCAAGAGCAAATTGTGCTTGACAAACTTGATTGCCTCTTATGACAAAGTAACCTGCTCGGTTGATATGGGGCAATTGGTGAACACTGTATACTGTATCTTGTCCAAGGCTTTTGATACTGTTTCCCAGAGGCTTCTAGAGAAGCTGATATATTACAGTCTGGACAAGTGGTCTGTGTGGTGAGTTGGGATATGGCTGACAGGCAGCATCCAGAGGATGGTGGCAAATAGCTCCTTTTCAAACTGGCAGCCTGTCACAGGTGGTGGTCCTCCTGGGATCAATATTGGGCTCAATGCTTCATAAGTGGTCTGGATGATGGGATCATGTGTATCCTGATGAATTTTGCCAATGGTGCCAACCTGAGTGGGCAAGTAGGAACTTCTGAAAGGAGAGCTACCCTGCAGGAAGGCATAGATAGGCTGAAAGAGTGGACTAAGAAAAGCCATATGAAGTTCAACAAGGACAAGTATAAGATCTTGCACCCAGGCAAACATAATCCAAAAGTGCAACAGAGGCTGGGATCTTCCCGGTCTGGGGAGCAGCTCTGTGGTAAGAGACCTGGGGGTCTTGGTGAAAAAGCTCAGTATGACTGAACAATGTGTGCAGCTGCTGTGTCAAAGCCAACAGGATGATGGGTTGCATCACCAAAAGACATAAAGAAGCCATTATCCTGCTCTGCTCAGCACTTTTCAGGTCACAGATGGAATACTATGTTCAGTTTTGGTTCCTGCTGTGTAAAACAAATGTGGATAGGCTGAGAGTGGCCGTAGAAGAGTCACAAAGATGATCAAAGGACTGGGAAACCTGCAATATGAGGAAAGGATCAAAAAAAAAGGATTTGTTCTACCTTGAGAAAAGAAATCTTAGGGAATATTTATCGTCATGGACCATCATTTAAAGGGTGGCTACAAATAAGAAGGACACTCTCTTTTCAAAGGCAGTCACTTGGAAAAGACATGGGGCAATGGATACAAGTTATTACTTCTGGTGAGATTCTGATTGGACACAAAATGGCAATTGTTTTGCAATGACAAAAATCATTCATTGAAATAATCTCACCAGGGAAGTGATGGATTCTCCAACATAGAACCTTTTTCAGATTGGCCTGGACACGTTGCTGCTACCTTGTCTAGACTATGCTTTTACCAGGAAAAGTTGGACTAGATCATCCATGAGGTCCTTTTCACTGTGGTACTCTATTATTCTATGATAGAAATATTGGGGTGTACTTCTGATGGCATTAGATATTAAGGCTTTAACAGCTGATCTCTAGATCTACTGACTAAATTTGGAGCCTACATACCCAGATGATATGATTATGCTTACATTCGCTCTTCAGAATTCAGTGTCTAAAGCCTAAAATCACACACTTCTTGAACTTTTATTCAGTTGCCTGAAGACATCTGAGGTTCCAGCAGTCATGCAAGACATTTGAACAGATGGCTGTCAGATACGATGTGACCAGTGGGAAACCCACACACTTCCACAGCAGCAATTAGAGGCCAGGTGACCCTAAAAAGGATCTCAAATATCTTTAAATAGCTAAATTTAATGAGCAAAGAACCAAGTGCACAGAGAATTTGTTTGTGGATGACAGAGTAGTGGAAGACTGACAGACGTAAGAGTTCTCTTATAAGCATACAGATGAGTAAAGATGATGTACATGAAACATTTTCAGTCTCATTATTTACAGACACCCTAGACTTAGAGGGACTTTGTAATATTTTTTTTTTTAGTAAGAGCTATTCTCTCTCTGACTTCACATGGCTATTATATTCTTGCAGCATTGACCTCAGAGAATTCATCATTCATATCTGTTAGTTATATTCTCAGTAGAAGAAGAAAAACTGATGAACTTTTATTCCTAAATTCATCCTAATCATGAAGCTCTGATGTGTATTCTAAGTGGAGAAATACTCTGCCAAACCACTCTACTGCATTACAGAGTCAAGCCAACAGCTCTGTAAATGTCAAAGATGTACAACTGGGAGGCCAATTCCACATCACAATGTCAAGACTTCCAGCTGCAATGTTCAATTCTTATGAATTGAGGAGATTTTACTATTAGCATATCTGCACCACTGTCCATTATTTTCTTCTTTAAATCCTTAATGTTTCAAAACTTTTAGGAAAAAAAGTTATTTAGGGCAACTTGGCACGTAATTCTTCACCATGTGCATCACTAAAATCATACAGTATCTCAAACTGGAAAGGAAGCATAAGGATCATTGAGTCCAATGTCCTGCACTTTGCAGGATTACCTAAAAATAGACCATATGACTAATACGGCTCCTTGAATTCTGACAGTTTTTTGCCATGACCACTTCCCTGGAGACCCTGTTGCAGAGCCCAAACACCTCCTGAGTGAAGAACCTTTTCCTAATGTCCAAGCTGAACTATCCTAACACAGCTTCATGGTAATGCCTCATATCCTATAGCTGCTCACCAGACAGGAGATCAGTATTTCCTCCTCCACTGCCTGCTTTGAGGAAGTTGTAGGCTACAATGAGGTCACCCCTAAGCTTTCTCTTCTCCAAGTTAAACAAGCCAAGTGACTTCAGTTGCTCTTTAAAAGTCTTGCTCTCCTCACACACTCTTAGATTTTAATGTCCTTCTTACATTGAGAAACCCAAAACTGCACAGAGTAGTCAAGATTAGGCCCCACCAGCGTAGAGTAGAGCAGCATTGACTGCTCCATTGACTGGCTGGCAATGCATACCAGGACAGGATTGGGTCTTTTGATTGCCAGGGTCCACTGTTGGCTCATATTCAACTTGTCATCAATCTAACTGCATAGACCTCTTTCTGTGAGGCTGCTGTCCAGCCTGTCGTTCCCTAATTTGTGCATATAACCAAGATTACCCAATCCTAGAGGGAGAATCATAGATGATGTAATAATTTGGGTTAGAAAGGAGGTTTAAAGGTCATCTAGTGTCGGGAGTGGACCTGCCAAAGCTTATAAGTACTGGAGAGAATTAAAGGAGGACTGTGAGGACTGCGAGTACGTGGAAATGTGTTAAGATGACGACCACAAGTACAAGAGGAGAAGGACGTTGACGGCTAGCTTAAATGCATGTCCTAAGAGTTGTTATTAAAAGTTTAATACCATTCAGAATATGTTAAAATTTTTAAGAATGTTAAACCCCCTGTTTTTGTGCCCCTGTTAAGCTCTTCCCTATTGGTCGTTTGTTAACCCTTTCCCTATTTGTTAATCCTCCCGGTTATGTCATCCCTATATAATCCAACCACCTTTTCTTCCCCATATCCTACCTCATCCCTCAGTTATTTCATTGGCCTTCCCCATACAAACTCCTCCCATGTTCTAGTCCCTTCCATGCTCTACCCTATATAAGCCGGTGCTCTCTCTAAATAAACGGCCATTTTGTGTCACATCTGTGACGACCTGTGCAGAGTGGTCCTTTCTGGGTCTTGTTATCAGGGGGACAGAGCCTCCCCCGACAATCTAGTGCAACCCCCCCTACAATAAGCAGAATCCTGCACTTGCACTTGTGGTTGATGAATGCACAGCTCCCAAGTCTACCCAGATCTCTCTGTAAGGCCTCTCTACCCTTGAGAGAATCTGCCACTCCTTCTTAGTTTAGTATCATTAGTAAATTTCCTTTATGAACAATTGATTCCTACATCTAGATAATTTATGAAAACATTAAAGAACACTGGCCCTAAAAGTGTGACCAAAGCAATAACCAATAACCACTTTGCCCGCTATTCTTTCTCTGTTCATAAACAACAAATCTAGAAGTGTTCTTTTCATGGTTGTCTTCCTTAATCCTGCTCCATGAAGTTATCTTCAACATGTTTCAGGAATTTTCTGGACCAGTTTGTGTCTTCTGTATGATATTCCCACTTGATATCTGGGAATTTAAAATCACCCCCAAGGACAAGGACAGCTGATCTAAAGATATCCCTTAATTCCTTGATTAAATATTAAGAACAAAGTCAACAAAATAAACCCATGATACTTTTCAGACATTATTTGCAAATCTGCATTTACAAATAATGTTATTTTATTAAGATTATCATAGATATTACAGATTATAAGAGAATGCTTATGTTCAAACTTTATATTAAGATGTTTATGTGAAAAGAAACATGATTCTGCCTTTCCTAGGAAAGCTAGATTTAGGTAAGATGCAATTTCTATTAACAACTCTTATCAAACTTTATTTTCAAATAGCAATAGAGCCATGTTAAATTAGACCAAGGATCTACTTAGTTCATGGTTATTGTGATGCCCATCACTGATTTTGTGTTCTTTATTTACTTTATTCACTGATTTCTCCCCAATGGGACTTTCACAGGTTTGTTTTTGAAGGAGGCTTTTAGATTTTTGGAGTGGTTTAAAAATTCTCCTAGTCTGTCCTTAGAAGTGAAAAACAAGTAAGGCAAAAATTGGTAACAAGTGACATAAGAGATGGACCATCAAAAAACCCACAAATAACAACCATAGAGGTAGTTGTCTTACTCTTATTTTTTATTAATTTTGAAGAATTAAAAAATAAGTATTTTTTATTAATTTAACTTAAGAAACTCATTTGCAGTTGTCCAAAGATGTCTGCAACAGACATATTTTGGCTCAAAAAGATCAATATTTGACCACTAATTATATGCAAAGCTACATCTTACTTGGTCTGCTACCTTCTGTGTTTTTCATAATTCAGTACCATAGAAATACAAAATATTTAACAGAATTTTATGGGAAAAAGGTAAGGCAAGACACATAGCAGGAGGCAAAGCAAGAGATAAGGCAAGGGAAAGGCAAGGCAAGGCAAACAACCTTCAACTGTAAACCCATGCTAGTAGTGTGAAAATGGAAGATGTCTCACACTGTACATATATACATGTTTCACACACATATATATATATACATATAAATACATATATGCATAAAATTAAAATTCCATAACTCTATAAAGAAGTCTGTATAAGTACAGCTGTTCTTTGCTAATTCTGGAAAAATATTTTTGGTTTCACAGTCCCACTTGTGTCCACTGCAAAACCTTAGGAAATAATTATATTTTTTCACTGAATATTGTATGCAAAATATTTGTTATTTCTATTTTCTGTTTTCTCATTTTATTAAATTATTTATTTTTCAAAAATACACTCTTTTTCAGTGTTTCTGAACAAGTCATTATCAACACTACTTACTAATCAAAAACTTAAAACAAAAAGCTTTTCCTTTTTTTTTTCTTCATGTTTATGCATGCATTTAAAATATTTCTAACGAGGTCAACAAAATGTAGTCTCCAGGCACTTTAAGTTGGCACTTTCTGGACTCTCACTCATAATTGCCAGGTAATTTACATTTGACCTGAACCTCCAAGTCAGAATGTTAATGCATTTTGCAAGGTGAATTCAAACCTGTCCTTAATTAGGGTGCCAAATAGGACGACCCATATTTTATCTGGAATATAACCTCAGCATTTCTGAATAATAGAATTAATGTGTAGGATCATAAAATATGCATAGGTAAGCACTTCCTCTCTTACAGAATAATAATGAATTGGTATTTGAAAAACTGAACACTTTCTGTTCCATCATCAACTATTGTTGAGACATATACATACATAAATGTGCACACACATATAGGGCTGGTAGGAACAGACAAAAAAAATGCAGATGCACTGAAATTCTGTTGTCTCAGAATGATTATTTATCTGCTGCATTCTTCATGTTCATCCCTCATTCATGTGCATCCAAAAATCCCTGGAAGTGCTACAGAAAGTAGTAATGGCTGGTTGCCCAAAAAGAAAGTGAATTACTTTTTTCACACCTAAGGAGTTTAGTTTATTTATTTTGAAGTATGTTACTATGTATCCTTTGCATTGTTTCTATGCACATTTACAAAGAAATTATAAATTAAAATTATCATAACTAATCAACCACCTACAATAGATGGACATATAATTTGAGAGTAATCCAGTAACCGTGTAATTCAGTTCTTCAAGTTATTACTATCTGTTTAGCTTTTCATGTATTTTGTGAATATTCCTATTTTTTTAGATTTAAAGGAAATAGCTAAACAAGCAAATTAATTAACAAATAACAACATGAAGTTTCTCTTGCTTGGCAGCCCTGTAAAGCTCAATATTTTATACATACACATAGGTTTTGTATTTTCTGACCAACAAGATATGGCTTTATGGGGCTACTGCCACATGCAACAACATAAAAAGGAAGAAGGAAGCTTATAAGCTTTCAGTGGGAGCCTTAAATGTTGGGACACAGAGGGAAGAAACAGTAGCAGACCTAGGACACAGAGCAAGGGATCATGTCAGGGTAAAGTGGAGCTGGTTTTTATTTTTTAAAGAGATCAATCATACCACTGGAATAAGATTTTTTAAATTATTTTTCTTTATTTTTCCTCTGATTTCTTTTCTTTGAAGTGTCTCTGATTGATCTTTCCCCTGTAGAAACACCCTTGTCCTTCTTGGTATCTGGAAGAATGAGAAACTGTATTCTGAAATTAAAACTGAAGTTTGAGAACCAATAGGTTTAAAGATGAAAACTTTTAAAATAGATGACTAAACCCGTTTAATGTTTAAAAATAATAATAATAATAATAATAGTAATATCTCCAATGCATTTGGGATATATTCTTTAGTGACACTATAAATGTTTTGAATAACATGTAAAAAACCCAAACAGCTAAAAAGTAACACTTCTTTTTGAACATACTGTTATCTCAACTAATTTTGCCAGTGAAGTATCATTACTCTGAAAATTCCCTCCTTCCAAAAGCTCTAGACTATGACCTTAGTGCTTCATATATTGGATCATATATATATATATATATATATATATATATGTAATATATGGATTCATATATTGGATAACTCATTGTGTTAACAAATTCTATGAGGAAAAATCAGCTCCTCAAATTATCTATTTTTAGATCTGTATTTTATTAAGTGAGTTTACATCAAACACTGGCATTTCATAAAGATAGCATTTGCTATTTGCAATAGCTAATTCTCTGAGATTTTTTTGTTTTCAGTTTCATGTAATTTTGTATAGATAGGAAGAAAAGGAAATAATTTCTCTGAGACCATTTTGTCTCTTTTTCTAAACTACTGAATTAAATTACTGAATTAAAGCATGGATTTCAACTGTTCCAAATACTTTCTGTTTTGGCATGGTAAGTGTTCTTTACAGAAATCATTGTTCCCTTTTTAGATAGTATGTAGAATTCCTCCATTAACAGAAAAGAAAAAGTAATTTCAGATTTTTGAAATGGAAAGGGCAGGGGAGCTGCACCAGGAGCCAAAACTCTCAAATACTTTCCAGTTTTAGGAACTTTCAGGTTCAATTTGCATTATACGATCCTATATAGGTCTAAATATTAAAAACATGTTAAGTCTCCATATATAACTGAGTGCAAAGGCTCAGTGCAAGTCATTAATTTTCTGAATTAATTTCTGAAGCTACTTATCTGCCCAAGGAATGATTACTTCTAAAGGAAGTTGTGGCTGTCATGGTTGATTTCATGGAACTCAAGGTTAAATTTTACCTAGCTCATCTATCAAAGATACTGTACGTTGAAAAGAGGATATTGCATACAGAGCAGAAATATGCTATTAACTTCTGTGCAGCACAGTGCACCACATGTGTGTGGTGCTGTGTGGTTTTGTTGTTCAAAGTCTATCTCTCACAGAAAAATACCATCACTTTCTTTTTGAGTTAATGGCTTGAGACAGAAAGAGTAAATCAAATTATTATGGTAACTGAAGCAGTGACAACACTGAAAGGAATAGATCATTTTTCCATCTGTTCATCAGGATATGAGTACAAATAAGGGCATCATACCATGCGGGTATTTCACAGCACTGAGTTATTACTTGAAAATGTAAACAAAACTGTCATTCTAAAGGATTTTGGTTTGTGTAATTTACTGGTCTTCAACCTTAAACTGAACTGACTAAATATAATTCTACAAATACATAAATAGCAGATTTCCATGTAAATTTACTGTAGAAATATGTATGCAATATGTGTAAGGATAAAGTAAATATCTAGGAACTGATTATGACTTTCTCCTTGGTACTGTATGAAACATAGAGATTGAACTACTACTTTGTTCACTGCCTTTGTGACCCTCTGCTGTTATAAAAGTCTTAGGTGTTTTAAAGGAGAGATCATGTGTATGATAGTCTGGAAAGTAGATCTGGTTACAGAGCATTAAACTTCTGTTATTCTCAGCTAGTGGACTTGGACATGACTGCCAGAACATTCACACTATCACTGCACTGATATACTGAGCGAAGAATTAAAAGGATAAATTACTTTCTTGACTCACATAGTATTTCAATAAACAGAAGCTAAGCAGAAATAGAATTTTGTCTTGAATACAGAGTGAATTTGCAATAACGTATATTGTATATTAGTATTTTTTTCCCTTGGATATTGGAGTTAATGTAATCAGTCATAGCTACCAAAAATCAGCTGTGGATTGAAACTTTCAATTTGTTTAGATGAAGCACTCCTCAAAGGCTGCAGTAGAGTAACTACTCTGCTTGGCATTACTAACTCTGTCTTTTATCACCACAGAGAGGATAACTGTTTCAGCTGGAAGAGATTGCAACTACTGTTTTAGGAAATTGAGGAAAGTCTTCCATGCCAGAAGGCTCAAGGCTTGTTTTTTTGCATCATATATTCAGTGTTATTTGGCTGAATATCTATATCTTATTGGATTAAAGGGCGCTAAAATAACCTAGTTTAAAGACTCAGTGTCTAGTATAGATTAAAACAAATGCCCTGCAAATTTTGAAAAACTATCACACCTGTACTGTCCCCACTAACTTATTTAGTGTAAAAAATAGAAATGTCTATTTTGTTAGATAGCCAACGCAGAGAAACAGACACTCTCAAGAAAATATTTATCAAACTTCCAAAGAAAACTATTGAAGGATGAAAGCTGTTCCCTAGAAGATACTTATTTCTCACCATTGGCAATGAAAAGACCATACAGTGGATGGTTTATATCTAGGGTCTAAATGTCTAAGGTAGAGCAGATAATCAACCTTTGCTCAGAGTAGCCAGAGCTTCTTTTAATTTTCTAGTGTAATATTTCATGATGCTGAAACGTCTCTTTTGCATTTTTTTCTCCCTGTTCCATAGTCACATGAAAGTTTCATACTTTTCCTCTTCAAGCACTTTTAAAAACTTCGGTCTGGAAAATAACTGATATTATCATAAAACAATGTAAGATCTTGGGAAAATTATACAAATTTATAAGGCAAAAATTGTAATTAAAACAAAATAAAAAAACCAACAACACAGTATAACTTACTTTTATATTATTTCTTTATGTTTAGGTGGAGTTTGAGTGACTCTAGTTATACATACTTTTGCTACTGATCAGTGTAAAATTTTCCTGCTTTGCTCTTAAAGACACAGTCAATAAAATATAGAGTGTATGCTCAATGAGGAGTGGTGGGTAACTTTGGGACGGAGTGTGTGTTAATATTACAATTAGGTTATAATGAACAAAGTTCATCTGAGGAACTTCGCTACAATTGATGGCTCAGCAGCAGGACATCTTCTCCTCTTTCCCTTGGCTGGCAGGTGCTATGCAGTTTATCAGCTTCAAAGTACCTTTGAGTTCCCCTCTCTGAAAGGATTTTCACAGAGTTTGGCCATGGTGTCTCCACTCTGCTCCATCCTCCATTCCATCCCACTTAACAGGTGCTTACAATTGCAGATTGTGTGTATGGAAAATCATCATGGAACAGGTTTTGAGCATGCCAACAGCATTCCATCTGTGGAGTAGCAGCTTCATTTCACTCTGTAATTACCATACCATTATAATTACTGTTAAAGGGTCCTAGTTTTACCCCCAGTCACCTTCCTACACAGGTACTAGACAAATCCGTGAAAGAAAACTGTACTGAACACAAAAATATGAAATCAGCTCCAGTTCAACTAAGTCTTAAAACGCATGTTGCTTAATTTACATATATATACATACAATATATATATATATCATCTGTAGCGTCAGTATTCTAAGAATACCTTCTAAACTCATGATCTTCAATTTTAGTAGGTTGCTCCTTGAGTTATGTATTTGTAGTGTATCAATGGCAATGTTAATTAGAATGAAGGAATACCCTCCAGGATATTTTGATCTTTCAGGCTGTGGTGGGTTGCACTTGTCTGGTTGCCAGAGCTCTACAAAGCTGGTTTCTCACTATCCCTCTTCAGTAGGATGGTGGAGGAAATGAGATGGAAAAATTCATGTTTTAAGGCAAAGAGAGATAAATCTTTACCTTTAAACTCTTTACCAATTGTCATTACAGGCAAAGGAGGCTTGACTTAGGGAAAAGTAATTTAATTTAGTGTCACTTAAAAATGAAAAAGGATGATAAGAAAAAAAAAGCCAAAAGTCAAAACTGTTCTGCCCCCACCTGCCCTTCTTCAATCAACTTCACTGCTTCATTTCCTACTCTCTCTCTTCATTTCCTACTCTTCTCCTCCTCCTGTGTGGTACCGGGGGTTGGGGGTTGAAGAGAGCTCATAGTATGTCTTCTGTGGTGCTCCTTCCCTCTCGCTTCCAACACACTTTTCTCTGCTCTAGTGTGTGGCCCTTCCCAGGGGCTACAGTTCTTTTAAGTCCTGCTCCACCATGGGCCCTTTCCACATCCTTCCCCTTCTTCACTGACCTTGCCATTCACAAGGTTTCTTACTTTTCTCTTTCACAACAACTGCACATTAATTTTTATCTTTTCTTAAATATGTTTTCCTTGGGGTTCCACTACCTTTCATTGTGGGCTCAGCCAAGTTCTGAGATGTGTCCATGGGAATGGACAGGAATCATCTCTGTCCAGTTTGAGGCAGCCCTGTCATATACTTGCAGAGGCCATCCCTTCAGCCCATCCAGTACCAAAGCCTTGACAGCTACATCCAATACATAGCTTTACAAAAAGCACAAGCAATCTTGTTTCAGTTAAATGAAGTATGTAGGGGGTATTTTATTGGCATAACTAACATTAGAACACTTGCATTTGTCTTTCTAAATATTACTTTTTGGGGTTTTATACCTGAAAAACTCAGTGATCAATTTAGCAGACATAGGGGATCTCCCCAAATATATGCTTAATATCTTCAACAGCATTCAGCTGGTTACAGGCAGTAAACATAATAAAAATGTTCAGTGTGCGGTGGGTAGAAAACTGTGTGAAAAGCAGAGATTGAAACCAATTAAGTGAATGCACTGTACTTGAAGTCTGGCTGGCTGTCATTCAAGTCACTGATTCTTCAGAAGAAAACTTAATATGGCTAATGGAGAGAGTACTAAAACCAAAAGGATAGCTTTCATACTTCTAATCTCTCCTGCATAGAAAGTGGAGTAAACTTGAGCTATGCCTTCTCTTTCTTAAGGAA
>JAWWES010000001.1:72616046-72631816 GCA_035583135.1 Lophotriccus pileatus
ACTAGAATGTAAATGTGTTGTGAAGCAAAACAGCCTAATTAAAATATGGTACTAAAATCTTGTCCTTTACATATGCCTAGTTATTTTTTTTTTCAGACAAAATATCAAGAACAGCTAATGCTTCTTTAAAGTGTAGTAATTTTCTCCCCTTTTAAATTTATTTGCCTTTTTTTTTTTTCTATTATTAAAACAAAAGTTTACTCCTCAGGCAATTATTTTGTGGTCTAATGTGTGCCTCAAGGCTAGCTGACGCAGATTACTTGTACTGTGACCCTTCAAGCTTGTTTGTACGGACATTACAAAATAGATTAATGAAGAGATTCATATTCTAGAATAGAATTTTAGATTTTACAAAATTTGAGGCCAAAATTTTAACCATGAATGAAGTTGAATCTCCATTCAGCATTTTTTCTCCCTGTATCCCAGAACTTCTCCAGAACTCTCACTGATCCATATGCATGAGAAATTTATTCAGTTTCAGAAGTGATTCCTCACAGAGCAAAACAGGTTGAAAATTTTGTCTATACTGAAGTTGTGGAATGAAACATAAACCTAGTTCATATATATACTCTTCTTAAGACTGGGTAGGGGCAGTCTGCTTTCCTGCTTCCTGGGACAGGCCTTTTTGAAAGGTCTTTGTCATTTTCTTAAAGAAGTAAAACTTTACGTAAATTTTTTTTGTCATATGGACTGCTGTCATCTATTTTAACTGTGTGTGCATAATGAACATTAGTGATCTGACAAAGCCTCTGAATTTATCTGGCTTTGACAACCATTTTGCTTTTAAATATGAATTCATGACAAGTATTCAATCTTTCTACACTAAATTAAAAAATACATTACTGTAAAAATTCTAATCCATGTCTACTGGAATCATGGATATTTTAATGTCAGAAAGTACTCACATGTCAATAAGAAATTGATTTTAGAACTTGTTAATGTTGTGACCAGAACCTTGAATTCACTATTCCGGACATGCCTGGTAACTGTTTGACAATGATTTGCAGTTAGTACAAGCAATCAACAGAGAACTAATATTTTCCTTTTTTTTTTTTTTCCTTTATCTCTTGCCTCTCATAATTAGTTCAGTCTCTAAATATTGAAAGCCAAATTATATAAATAGAAAACATTTTATAACTGCGAGCAGAAAACACATATCTTTTTTTGTAATTTTTTTTTTAAAGAAAACTAAACACCTTCTCCCCACCCCCCCCAAAAATTTTGCAATATATTGTGAACGTTGTCCTTAAAACTTGGACTGATAGACATTAGAAATGTCAGTCTGTGAAGATTTTCACATGTTCAAAATTTGTAAAAAGCTTGATTTTTTTCTCATTTTTTAAAATGAAAGATATTTATTCAAATTTCTGTTTATTACTTTGCACAGTTATAATCCAAAGTTATAATCCAAAATTATAATCCAGAATAAAGTGTAAACTGAAAAGGCACATCAAAACTAAAAATTAATATTTTATATTTTTTTAAAATGACATATTTAAACCTAGTTTGAAACATTTGTCAACCAAATTTTGGCTGAAATGCCTACAAGAAGGACTTTTGATAAAACCAGAATTTTTGTCTAGCAATTTTTTTCTTTCTAGAAAAGTACAGAACTAACTTAAAGTTTCACATGCAAGCGTATCAAAATGCAAAACTGTTATTTTAGTATTAAAGAGGATTTCTGTATCTCTTTGGCAACACAGTCTTTTCCTCTGTCTCTGAGCACAATGAAGTATCACTGAAAAAAACCTAGTTAAATTATTCAACTTTCCTGAATTCTTAAGCTTTTATCTCCTTGCTCCTTGAATCTGCTCATAATTTCCATTATTTTCCTAACTCCAAAACAGCTTTGACCTTCATTAATTCAGTTTTCACTGCATCTCCCTAAAACAGATTAGCAGTTTAGCAAAGACTGAAAGCATTTATTCTATTATTAACTCTGATATCCAGCAAGAAACCCTGATCAAGAATAAGGCTTCAAGTATCCTAGACACAGTGAAAAAAAATAGAGCCCCTACCCTAGAGATATTTAAGCTGTGTACTGTCAGTGCTTACCTTTCTTCCAAAGTATGAGCAATAAGATAACTTTCTACCTATACAGTGAAATTCTTTTCCTCCATTGAAGCTATTGATTTATTTTAGTTGGATAATTGGTCCCAAGAGCCTTGATCAGAAACTGAAACAATTCCTGTGTCTCATTAAGTGTTTTAACTTAGCAACCTTGCAGTACAGTTTTAAAAAATTACCTGCCTTGGCATATAAACTACTCAATGACTGATGACAACTTAAAACAAACAAAAAACAACAAAACCAAAACAACCTTTGTTGCTACTTTATTTGTCTTTAAAGAAAAGAGAAGGTAGACCTTGTCTTATGCATTCAGTATCAGAAATTCCACTTAATTTAATCAAAAATTCTAATTTGGACCCGAAAAACTTACAGAAAACACATGCACAAAAGGTTTGAGTTTCCTTCTGGGAAAGGAAATGGCAAATAATTTCATCCTGAGTTTCTATTATTTATTAGACCATTACAAGCATAACAGACCCAAAAAGAGAAGCCAGAAGTGTCCTTTTGCATGTGATGCCTTAGCCAGAACTTCATGAGTAATTTATCAGGATGCATTAAACTTTATTTTTAGTTTAAATGTACTATGTCTTGAAAAAGTTGTTACACTGAGCTAGAAAGGTTCCTTTTTCTAGATTTGTTTTTGGTCTCAGTTGCTCCTGGACACTTGATTGCTCAGGTGCTGGATTTGAACATCCGTTTACGTGGAATGATTAGTTTTTAATGAAATTTTGTTGTCTTGGGATGTGGAGGATGTATCTTTAAAACCCATGAATGTCATCTTCATCTCAGGACGACATTCTTACTATTAACACCCCATATAAAAGAGATCAGCATCAGCAGAACCAAAATGGAGGCTGAAAAAAATTAAAGGGTCATACAGAGTACAAATGGCTTCCCACTAATTCTAGAACATAACAGACCTTACATGAGGAAGAATTTAATATATTCATAGACCACAGTACTGCTAAGTGTAGGAATTTAAGTATAAGCACCTCAAGATACCCAAGAGTTGACTGAAGATTTAGTCAAGACTTCTCGAAACAAAACTAAGGGGCATTTAAATTTCTAAGTCTGCATGTAAATTAACTTCATAGATCATTATTTGTTCCCACATCACCAAAAGAAGAAAAATAGCTTTTAAAGAATTCCTTTGACATACAGCCACAAATAAGACCACCAGCAATTAAGGGCTTTTGCAATCATGTATGCTGGAGATTGTGTAAAGTTTGTACTCACAGAAAATCAAGAACATTAATTGAAAAGATAAAGTAAAATTATCTGAAACTCACTTTGAACATTTTGTGTTATTTCCTATTGCAATATCTCTTATAGACTCAGACTGTGAAATGGCTTGTCAGATGATGACAGTGTGATGAATTAACTAAATTTTATGGCCTGGTTTGAGCAAAGTTCCAATTTCAGACATTACATATAGTTTTCAGATTTGTGAACATTTATCTTGAGAATTTTCACAAGGTAATGAATTTAATAATTGGACTGGTTAAGGTATTTAAATTCAATCAAGACAAGGCTGCTGAAGCTGTTTGTGACTTCATTATAAAAGAAACAAACCTCATTTCATATGAGTTATGATACCACTTTAGAAGAAATTTTAAACCCAAGTTTTAAAAGGAATTTTAAAACTGAGTTTTAGAAAAAAATCTGTGCAAAGAGTTCTGCTGGCTGGTACACATACCCTTTTTCCAGGGTATCTTTTAAGTTAAGAAAGTGGTATATTTTTATAAGACACTTTCTGTGCAAAGACAAAAAAAATAAGAGTTGTTCCAACTGTAGTGTTTAAGCTCCCTTTTCATAGCAATGACTTTGCCTATGTTTTGGTATCTACAATTTTTTTGCGAAGTTCAATTTTATAACAACAGTGTCATCAGCTAATAAAACTTAGGGTTCTAAATTTTTTTCATCAGTAAAAGATTCAGCTTTGTCAGCCAAATAATTTGGAATGATTTACCAGGCCCATTTCTTGTCTAACACAATAGAATGCATCTTATATGCCTCTAGTTTCTTTTGTAATTTTCTCCTTCAATTTCTTGATGAAACAACATCCCTTCTTTTTTTCTACTACTTGTTTTGTAGCTGGGATATTAGAGTTTCTATTTCTATCCAGAACTCTTTGCTAGATTTATTTCCATGATTACTATTCACTTTTTGATCTTTCTGAGAAAATAGATGCTGTATTTCTTTAAGTCAAAGAAAGAATTGGAAGTAAATTTTATTTTAACTTTTATAATTACAACATCTCATGTAAACCATTTTTGTCAGTTTTTCCTTGTTGAAAACAGGGAAATGAAGGACTGTTTCTCTGTTACACTCTCAGCTACAACAAAATGAACCCCTTAAATGAAAGTCATTGAACCGATTAAAATATCAGAAGGTGATACGCAGAGACGTACACTTCTAAGCTGCGGTTAATATGGTCCTAAAAAGCATTTGAATCTTGGTGTGGAAATTCTATTACTCTCAGTCACATATTTCATTACAGTTGACAAATGTAGATAAAACTAAGTTCTTCTTATGACTAGTGATAAGCCCTTAAATCCAAGCTCTCCTACTGATAGTGGTCTAAGGTTATTATTTTATCCTTCTTTATGATTAACCTTTTTGTCTTTAAAACTGAAGGTATGTCTACAGGGAATGGAGGACAGCTGTGATAACAGAATTGAGGGAAGAGTGTTTCACATTTGATTCTGCAGTAGCTTATGTGTAGTACTAAAATGTGTAAGTTTCAGTATCTGATATTTCACGTTAGTAGGAGACTTTACTGCTTCTCAAAGGTTTCTTTGATACTGCCAGTGAGCCATTGTCACAGTTCAGCTCAAGAGAAGCCATGAAAGAGTGGGAACCATTTAACTGATTGTTAACATATGAATATTTCTACAAGTAAGCAACATTTTGTACAATGTCAGCTATTAAACAATGAAGGCCAAAACAATATTAATTAGAGACTAATAAATTGCACCTAACCCTAATTGAAAATGCTTTATCTCATGTTCAGTTAAAGAATCATAACAATGACATCTATAATTTCCACATTATCTCACTGTTCTCCCTTCCATTAGTAAATTATTCAGATTAGCTCTGATAACAGTGCATGATTAAACTGTTTTGAAAAGGAAATAAGCTGCAGTTGTGTTTGTCTATGAATCACCTGAAACTACACTGAAACTAGAAATGACGCCAATGAAAACTGTAATCTTGGCACAAATAGCCTACCAGTTGCAATGTAATATTTGTTAGCTTTCCATAGCTTCACATGTTTTGTAAAATAAACAAACAAACAAATAATGTTGTAATAGCACTTCATTAAGTATCCCTAAGGTTTCTTCCATGGCTGTTGTTGATATGACGGCATATTGTATCCCTGGTTAGTGGGAGTTTTTCATATTGTTTTGCTGACAATCAGCAGTGAGGAGTAAAGCTTCATAACACTGACGTCAATATCTTATAATTTGTCCTCCGCATGTCTGATTATTAAAGACAACAGAAAATCAACAAGGGTGCTGTGGTATTGTTTGATGGTTTTGTAGCTGCTCTGTTCAGCTTTCAGTCACAGATGTCAAGCGTATGTGATCAAAACCTTAACTTCCTCGGTTTGTGATTTAAGTGCTCTTTCATGTGGCCATATTCCCTCATGCCTATGATTACTGTTGCATTTATATACTACAGAAAAATTATTAAAATTTGTACCTAAGTGCCTTAACATTAGTGTGACCTGTATGAGATCTAGTTTTTTCTTGTGAGCTCTTTTTCTTGCTGCTCGAACACTGAATATTTTCTTCCTTTCTTATCTGACTTTGCTGTCAACGTGATTGCTCCTGAGGGAGTCATTTTTGAAAATAGGCAAAAATACATTCAGTGAGTATGCCAGAACTTGGTGTCCATCTGAATCTTTTCTTCAGGGTATCCTCATTCCCACTGTTCTGAGTTGATTTTTTTTCTGAAAGAAAGCTTTGTTTCTCTCATCATACCTTAAGTCAGTTGGTGTTGCTGTTTGTTTCTGTTAACAGTTTTCTCCAGCAAACTGGCTTGCTTTAGTATATACATGAAAATCCTTGGACAGGTCTGTTTTTCTTTTTTGGATCCCTCAAGTTTCATGTGTGTTTGAGAGACATGCAGAGGACAAAACTTTTCAATGAAGGATGGCTTTCAGTGCAGAAATCCTTTATATCCTTCTAAACATAAGTGGCTGAGAACTGCAAGATCTTGATTGTATAAAAGTAAACCGTATTTGCTCTGAACCTCTGAAAAGTGTAATGTAAATTTTCAGCTAGATTTTTAAGTACACCAAGACGGTTTATTGGCATTTATAACTATCATAAATTTGATAACTGAAGTTTTATTAAGCCAACAGCATTCATTATATACAAAAGGATCACAGATTCAGGTTTCCATGTACTGCCCTCTTTGATTTTTTTTTGTTTTATTTTCTTGTTATATTCTTTATACTTATTTTCAGAGGAACATTTTGATTAAATACTGACATAAAGTCATTCTGTTCAGTGTAAAATTCTCTGCTGATAATATGTGTCTCCTTACACTAGGTCAGACTTGCTGAAACAAAAGTTGGAGTGCCAGAGATGATAAAAATCAGGAAAGAGTCAGGAAATAAACTCTTGACAAACAGTAACTCTAAATCCTGGGGTTTATTTTCTTCTACAAATCTTTGAAAAACAGTTGTATCAGGACAGAGAATATGGTTGGAGCAAGAATAAAATACACTTTTGTTATATGCATAGAAAACCACAGTGGGCTTCATCTGATCCAGCTTCAGACATCTAAAGCATAAGTTTTAAGTTCTATTTTTTTATCAATCTGATTTGACACAGGAACTTCTAGAATATTCATATAATTAGATTAGTTACCCTTTGGAAGCACCAATCTATATTGATATGGAGAAAACCTGAGCAAATTGCCTTATACTCTAAAGTCTTCTTTTAAAGACCTATAGTAATAGAAAATACTTACACATGGAGAGAACATAATGAATATACCTGCAATAAAATCCATGGAGCTATTAGATTTTGCAGGAAATGTAGAACAATTTTCTTCTCCCTACTTTCTTTTACCTCTTCAGCCCTGCTATAACATATACTGAATCAAAGACATAAGATTATAAACATAGTTGATAAGAAAGAATGCAAAGATGTCTCAGGAGAAATAATGGAAGAATATATGTATTAATATGAAAAATAGAAAAAACTTAGAACTATTTAGTAGCAAGTCTTGATATTCAAAATTTGTAAATTGCTTGCAAGTATCACAGTGAAAAATTTGCCCCTTGCTTCAAATGAATAAAATATACTGAATAAAATAGGGAAGATTTGTACCAAAGCCTTCAGTTTCTTTGGATCTCAGTCCAACTGCCTCTTCCCATTTTGATTTCTTTGCATGACATATTAAATAATTTTCAAGTACATAAAGATGCGGTATTTTAAATGTTAAAATTTTGTTGGTATTTTTCTGATGTAAAGTGGAATTTTTTATTACTTTTGTACTGGTTCTGACCAGAAAGGACTTAACTTTATAGCAGATCATATGGTTCTGTGTTTTCGATCTTTGGGTGAAACAGTGTTGCTAGCACAGCAATGGTTTGGTCATTGCTAAAGAATGCTTATAGTGTCAAAGCTTTCTCTTTCCTGTCCAGCTCAGTTTGCCCAGTGAACAGGCTGGGGGTGAGCAAGAAGCTGAGAGAGGACACAGATTGGGCAACTGACACAAACTGGGCAGTGACAGTCCATATTATAAGATGAGAGACAATAAAAACTGCATGTAAAGGAAGGAAGGTTATTGTCTTCCAAAGTGGATATTACTTAGAGGTTGTCTGGATGTGGGTTTGCTTGTGGGAGATGCTGAGTGACCTTTTGTTTAATTAGTTGTTTGGTTTATGTGTTGCTCTTTTTTTAAATTCCCTCTACTTATTAACCTGTCTTTATCTTGCTTTTCTTGCTTTTCCTTTTCTATTCTCTCCACCAATCTGCTGCTGATGAGGAGAGTGGGCAAGAAGCTGTGTGTGTGCTCAGTTGCTGGCTGGGGTCCACTCACCCCAAGTTTAAAATCAATTTGTTCATTCTTTTAAGTTTATAGCTTAATTGAATCTCTGGTCTTTAGTAATTGAGTTCAAAGGCTGTCTTCGCTATCTAAAGAATGCATTGAAGATTGGCTTATCAAAATAATTTCAATTTTAATAAAGAAAATACACAGAAGTGAGAGAAGCAATGAAGACACATAGTGATGAATTACACTTTCTAAGGTTTCAGGTTTGGAAACAGAATTTGGACAACTGAAGGCTAACAAATTATTTTCTTCTGAAGGAAAAAAAAAAGGATAGAATCAAGCTATAAAGTCTCTTTAAAACAACATAAAGACTTTCTGTAACGCTCCTAATATTTGTTAACAGTTGTGTCTTTTCTCCCTGAAGAAATGACTCTTGATAATCTCTACTGGTTTTTGTCTCAAAAAAAACCATCAGTGTCTGCATTCAAGGCCATGGTCTGCTTTGTGCTTTAAAACAATTAATTTATCCCAAGAAAGTAATACGAAAAAAGGCTTAAACATACAGCATTATGCACACAAATGACTACATTGTTTTTACAAATTTGTCACAAGGAGACAGTCATAGCAAAAACAAATCAACAACAACAAATCAAACCCTTGATAGATCAAGGGTGAGGGATACTGGACACAGTTTGGAACACTGAAATACTGATTAGATGCAAGAAAGAAATTTCTTTACCATGAAAGTCATAAAATCCCTGAAGTATTTTCCCAAAAGTGCAGTGGGATTTCCAACCTTGGAGTTGTTCAAGATTTGACTAAAAATGATCCTGAGCAATCTGATCGTACTGAGTCAGCTTTGAGTGAGGAGGTAGAACTAGAGATCTCCTGAGGTCCCTTTCATCGAAATCATAATGAGATTATATTATACAATTAAAATAGAAGGTACAGATCAATTTTTAGCATAAAGAACTGTACAAATATCACAGTTTTATAATGCACTTTCATAAAATCTTTTCAAAGTTCTGTCCTTGAAATACATTCATTGAAACATCTTGCAGTTTTGGAATTAGGATAATCAGATTCTCCAACTATTTCTAAACTAGCTGAGAACAGGAACTTAGAAAACTGGCAGATTTAGTGTGTTAAAGATTTTCTTAAGTGACCCTGAGTTTTTAAAATATTTGGGTGTAACCTTAAGAAGCATGGCTTAATGCAGGTTAAAGGATTAATAGTTATTTAGTGTCACATGGTTATTATAAGCACATATATAATACTTAGACTCTGATTCCATAATATGTTTAGTATGCTGGCTGCTCCTGCTGAAGTCATATATATTTTTGCAGTATTGAGGTCAGATTAAAATAGAGGACTTCAGGACATAAACATGAAAGATGCCTGAAGTTAGCTGATCACATTTGGAATTAACAAAGTGATACAACCTCTAAATTAATCTCTTAAATGAAAAACATCTGCTTGTGTTAAGTTGAGCCATCCAGTAATAAATTTGTCACCATTCATCTCTGTCAAAGTAGGTTGCTTTTGCATGCAGACCCTAGGCAGCTTCCCCGTTTTTCCAACTGTGCTAACATTAGTGACTTAACTAGGATCCATGTAACTCTTTACCTGTAACTTTTTTTTTCCCCCCTCAGGATTCAGCTTTCTTCCAAAGTTATTTTTAGTTCAAACAGCTGTTTAGTCACAAAAAGAGCAGTTTCAAGCCCAGAATAACAAACTGTGCATAGAGGCAGAAGCTCAGCCATAGCACTAGACTAACTTGCCTTCAAGGCTTCCTGGTTGGAGCTGACAAGCACCTAGCTAGTGACAGGCTGGTCTGTAACACTGCATGAGCTCGCTTGTATCTGTTTGCAAATTACCATGTAAACATGGGTAAAGAAAAACAGAACAAATTGTTACAGAATCTTCTGTCAGACTTAGCGTATTTGGGAATTCGCTGTGCTGATAAAGAAACTGAAGCTTATGAATTTCTCACAAAACAAATAAATGCTCAGTCCTATGGCACACACCCTCATCTCCTCAAAATGACAGCACTCGCAGATAGTAAAATTCCCAAACCCACAGATTTAGTTTTCTTTACATCTCCATGGAAGACTATATACACCTGTAAAACAGGCACATGGGGAACTGGGAGGTGGTTCAAAACAGCTAGCATGGTTTCATCAAGCGCAAGTCCTGCCTGACCAATTTTGTGGTCTTCTATGATGCGGTAACTGCATCAGTGATCAAGGTAGGGTTACACCTGCTATTTGTCTGGACTTCTGTAAAGCCTTGTTCATGGTCCTCCAAAATATCCTTCTTTCTAAATTGGAGAGAGAAGAATTTTTTGAGTGGACTGTTGTATGAATAAGAAATTGGTTGCATCTAGAGGGCAGTGGTCAATAGCTCAGAGCCCTGATGGACATCAATGGCAAGAGGTGTCCCTCAGAGGTCTGTATTGGTACCAGTGCTATTTAACATCATTATTAATTGCAAAGATGAAGGGATCGAGTGCACCCTCAGGCAATTTGTAGAGCTGAGCAGTGCCATTGATACACCTGAAGAATGGAATGCCATCCACGGGAACCTGAAAAAGCTCAAGGAGTGGTCTCACAAGAATCTTAGAAGTTTAAAAAGACCAAATATAAGGTGTTTTACCTGGATCAGATCAACACCCGGTATCAATCCAGGATGGAGGATGAGCAGATCGAGACCAGCCCTGCTCAGAAGGACTTGGGGATGCTCGTGGTTGACAGGCTGCATCAGAAGAAGTGTGGTCAGCAACTCAAGGGAGCTGATTCTCCTGCTTTGCTCTTCTCTGGTGAGACCTCACCTGTAGTGCTGCATCCAGCTTTGGTCCCTAGCACAAGAAGGACATCAACCCATTGGAACAGGTCCAGAGGAAGGTTACCAAGATGATTAGAAGAATGGAATATCTCTTCTATGAGTAAAGGCTGAGAGAACCAGGTTTGTTAAGCCTGGAAAAGAGACTGCTTAGCAGTGACCTAACTGGGACCTTTCACTACCTGAAGGGAGCCTACAAGAAAGATGGAGAGGGGCTTTTCTTCAAGACCATGAAGTAGTAGGACAAGAGGGAATGGATTAAAACTAAAAGACAGTAGTTTTAGATTAGATATTAGGAACAAATTCTTTATTGTAAGGGTGGTGAGGCACTGGAACAGGCTGCCCAGAAATGCGGATATCCTATCTCTGAAGGTGTTCCAAGGCTAGGCTGTATGTAGCTCTGAGGAACCGGTCTAATGAAAGGTGTCTTTTCCCAGGGCAAAGGGATTGGAACTACATGATCTTTAATGTGTCTTCCAATGCAAACCATTCTATGATTCTATGAATATAAGATATAAACTTCCTATTTGCAATCTCTTACTTTCTGTGATAAGTAAAATTGTTTAGTCCCATAAGTCAATCATGATTCTGGTCCTGATATAGTAAAGTTCTTTAACATACAAATTTTATGTTTTACCCAAATTAGATATTTAGGTATTGTGGGTTTTTTTTAGTATTATACATGGTCTTGATAGAGCAGAAATGACTGCAACTAACAGCTGTACAGAAAAGCAGTTCATCAAGAGTTTGCCAGATGATGTGGAGCTCACAGTGGCAGAGGTAGCAGAGCTATCCTATCCTAGCCTTATCCTATCTTAGCCCTTCCCAAAAATTAATGTAGCTAGCATTGTTTCCTATAGGAAACTGAAGTCCTTTGAATTGCTTCCGAAATGTACTATTTACTAATAATTGTTCTTCATCTAAATACTCTACTTTGAGTACCAGGTAATTGCTTACCACAGCTAGTAAAGATAAGTATTTTGCCTTAAACAAATCATGTAGAAGAGAAGTTTAAACAAACATCATTTTAATGTATTTCTACAACTTCTGCTGCAGATAAAGACACAATCATGACAAAAAAAAATAGAATAGAAGAAGCATACAATTTGTGTTATTAGTCGACGTCTATCACAATATTAAAATATATTTTCATAAAATTGATTCAAATTTCTATTTTAGAAAAACATTCATTGAGACACCTTTCAGTATTGAGTATAGGTATTTTTGTGAGTTTCAGATATAGCTGACAGCCAACTCATGAGCCAATATACTTCTTGAACTCCTACACATTCAAGAAAATGCATAAATACTTGAAAACTATACAATGAGTCATATAAAGAGTAAATGAAAACTTGTATTATGTACCTGTAAACTCCGGATAGTAGTTACTGCAAAATAAATAATAAAAAAAGGCTTGACATAAAATAAAACTCCTCTGAGAAGAGAGAGGGAAGGTAAACATTACTTATATGAATGGTTCTTTTCTCTTCCTGTTCTAGAAAGAAGATAAGGAAGCTGGAGTGTATTTTTCAGTTCTTTAAAAAAGTTGTATTTGGGATTACGAGAAAGATCATAATAAAAAGATTTGCCATACACTTTTCTGAAACTCGGGGAGAAACAGAAAGTAGTATAGCATTTAGTTATACATTTTCTTTCTCTCTGTATATCATTATTTATGGAACATTAGTTTTAATTTTCTTATCTTGGTTTTTATTTAGACTACTCACTCAGCAGTTCAGGAGTTTATGTTTTCAGTTGAATGTCACACTAACACTACACTAAACAGGTTATTTTTTTCTCTCCCACTAATGCTAATATTTCAAATGTTTCCATGTCTCTGTTTCATAATTCCAGTCTTCATGTATGCATGTGTGTGTATGAGGAAAAATTAATTTTAAAAGTGTTTTCCTGTTTTGTTGGTTTGAGGTTCTTTTGCTTTATTCTTTTTTAGTTTGGTTTGCCTTGGTTTGTTTTTTGTCTTTCCATTACTGACTTCACTGAAGGTTTAGATATCCAGTGCGGAAATTACCATTCCTGGTAAATACTTTCATGGAAGCTCTGTCTGGGGTGCCACATCCTTTCTGGCAGATGCAGAGGTCATGGATTTCTGTCAGGTGGATACCATAACTAAGCTCCTTCTGCAAGGATGATGACCGCAAGTCGGACACAACATGAGCTGATAAGGTAATAACACTGTGTGTGCCCTTCCACGTGAACTGCTGTGCTAATTGTTGCACTGCGCCCTCACTGACACCCCCTGTCCTGTTTGCCTGCTCTGACAATAGTGTTTCTGGTCGCTTGTGTTCCCAAAACTGCATGCAGTTGTGGGGGTGGCCGTAAGTCCCAGGCTCCCATGAGAGCTGCTGGCACCTCACTGATCTCCCCGCTTCACGGTGTATTCCTGCCCTACTGTGAATAGCCCTGGCTCCAGAGCACCTTGCCTTAGTGACTGACTTTCTTCTCATTCTACTTTTCATTCTATCTACACTGGAGTGCATGATATGCATGAGCAGCTTACATGAGGACTTTATCCAATATTGTCTATCATCTTCAAAGGAAGTAAATTTAACCTGTCTGAATTATTTTTAAATCTACCATAGATTGTGGGGCTACTTTATTTATTTTTTTTTCCCTGCATTAACTAGGGTTTTTTTTTATCATAAGTATATTAAGGTGATAATACTTTGGGGTTGATTACCACTTAGTACTTTTATTCCTTCTGTTTGCAGCTAGTTTCTTTCTGATAGTCAAAGCAACAAATTATGCTAATTTCTCCAGTAACTTATCCCACTCAAATTCATTAAACTCATCCATGTTGTGAACAGCAGGAATGTGATCCCTCAGCTAGCAGAGGCCAGAAAACAATAGCATTATGTGAGTGCGAATGACAGTTCCTTTTCTTCTGTTTTTTTTGTTTCTGTTTTTTTTTCTTTTATTTCATTTGGATTTTTTGTTAAAGCAAACAACATTTTATTTCATTTACCAAGAAACAAGTTTATATATTGAAATAATCACTTTTCAAAATATTTTTTTTTTATGTAAACAAAGCAGGGCATTGACACTAAGGATGTTTTGATATTTATGTTGCATCTCCATTGAAACATATGAATATTGCACCCATGAAAATACCAAATGAATTAACTATGATCATGCCATTAGGATTAGCACCACAGGAATTCATAATGTCAGAATTTATTTTTTTATTGTGTCTCTATTTCAATTCAAGTGTCCCATCATTTTCAACACATTTGATATTCACTGTGTTAATAGTGATCATTATTAATTCATTCATAACTACCATAGAAATTTCCACCAAAATCTCATCATAGTTCCTATTTATGAAAACATTTAAGGCCTATCCTTAGATAATGCTGACTGATGTTATTGATGAATTGAAGTTAAACAATTTAGCTACACACTGTCACTTCTTCTGTAATCTCTGAAAATATGTTATGACAGACACCAAAACTTCAGACTATAACCATGAAATAATACAGGTATATTTTCTTTTTCAGTCTTACAGAATTTTCTTACTTTAACATTCAGAAGGATATTTTTTAATCTTTTAACGTGATAATCTAATTATTTTCTGATTTTATAGGAGAAAAAGAGAGAACAGTATATTTTCAACAATACTGTCCATGATATTTTTTGAGTTTGTTTGTGTTACAATTACATAAAAATAATCTGAAATTGATAATTTGAAAATGTATGGAGTTACAGTGATGCTCTTTTTACCCCTTTTCCTGATTTTGTAATTGGGAGGAAGGATTATATTATTCAGTGAAAGATGAAATACAACCTTTTGAGTTGGATTTTAACAATGTTTTATTCAATAGGATACTATTTTGCAAATAGCTACATTGGCTACTCTGTTAATAACATTTGGCCTTAAATCTCAAATAATATCATGGAATGTGAAACCACATTTCAGAAAACGAAAACCAGAAGCTTTTCGTGTTGTGCTTTAAGCCCAGCTGGCAACACAGCCATTCACTCACTGCCCTCAATGGGACGGGTATAGGAAGGGTAGAGGCAAGAAAACTCATGGTTTAAGGTAAAAAAATTTAATAGGTACAGCAAAAGGCGCAAACTAAAGCAAAGCAGGACAAGGAGTTAATTCTCTACTTCCCATGGGCAGGCAAGTGGTCAGCCATCTCCAGGAAAGCAGGGCTCCAACATATGTAATAGTAACTTACTGCTGTCAGACAAATGGCATCACTCTGAACACTCCCCCCTTCCTCTTTCCCCCAAATTTATAGACTGAGCATGATGTCATACATTATGGGACATCCCTTTGGTCAGTTGAGGACAGCTGTGGTCAGCTGTCCTGGATCTATTTCCTCACAACTTTTTGGGCATCTCCAGACTGCTTACTGGGTGAGGTGCTGTGAGAGTCAGAAAAGTCCTTGACTCTGTAGAAGCACTGCTCGACAGTAACAAAACTGTCTCTGTATTGTCAACTCTGTTTCCAGTACAAATCCAAAACATAACCCCATATCAGCTACTATGAGGAAAACTAACTCAGTCCCAGCCAAAACCAGCACAGCAAGTAATTTAATTGTTAAACTGTACCAAAATGCTTCATTTTTTGGTGGTCCTTTCTGGGCCAAAAAGTTTTAAATTAAATTATACAGATTCAAAATAAGTGGAGGATGCTGTCACTGAAAATAATTTACAGATTAGTGAAAGACGCATGTTTGAATATGTTCTGAGGTAAAAGGTATTCGAATCTGTGACTCACAAATTTTGGGCAAGGCTCTCATGTACTCAGATTTGAACAAAAATAAGCTTATTGTATGTAAAGTATATAATAATAATAATAATAATAATAATAATAATAATAA
>JAWWES010000001.1:72645842-72664803 GCA_035583135.1 Lophotriccus pileatus
AGATAAGAGAGAGAAGAAACAAGTGCTGCAGTGCCTTAGAGGAATCTGCCTACTTCTCCTCCTGGACTGATACGAAGAGGGGAGGGGTACTTTGGTGTACTTTTGTAAATACGTAGTGCTTTTGTTTAATTAGTATTCTAGTAGATATAGTTGTTTTTATTTATTGTGTAGTAATAAATCGTAATATTATTTTTCCCCAGTTGAATTTGGTTTTGTCTGCATAAACCTTCTCTCACAGCTTAGAACAATTTGGTTGGGGGGTATGGGAAAAATTGTCATCCTGGACAAACCCACGACAGTTTCCACTACTGATATTACATATGATTTGTCACTGAATCAGTGTTCTTAGTGATACTTCATGCAAAAACAATAGAATGAATTATATAATCAATACCACTCCAGGAGAGCATTCACCCATAGACAAGAATATTAGATTTTTGCTTTGTGTTCAGTCTTCAGTTGTTTATTGACTTGTTTTAAGGTTTAGTAGGAGGTCAGTGACTTAGGGGATAATTCATAAAAAAACTCCATCTGTGAGGGTGCACTTCTCCTATGCCTATAGGAAGACTGAGAAAAAAATTGGTGTGTATGTGTAAGCTTGTAATTACTTTTAAGAAGGTACATATAAGAATGAGACCTGCTGTGAGAAAAATCATATGAAGATTGTTACATTTATGAAACAAACCTTATTACTATAACACATTAATACCAAGTTCAGAAAATTTCATTACAATCTGATATGAATCATTTTATGGCTTTGAATAAGCCTAGGATGTCTGAGATTAGAAAGAGTTTGAGAAGTCCCTGCCAAATCTGAAATAAACCCAGAATGTCACATAGTACTTATCCTAACTGTTTCATAGCTGGATTAAAAAGATGTAATTACTATAGAATAAGAAGCCAGATATGAGTAAAATTATGGCCAAAATATTGATGGTTTTAAATTGCATGTCATTGTTTTCAGTAGTTTAGGAAATTGCATTCCTCAACTTTTCTTTTTGGAAAGAGGATATGCAATAGGAATTTATATTTATGGCATAAATAATGTCATATTTATGTGAGAATAGAGACAGCATTTAAATACAAATACCCTTTGCAAGAGTTGGAACAACAGCACACACATCTTGACATAAGGCAAAACCCATTATTTCCATAATATAAGCAAAAACAGGACATGCAACACTTGACACCCCAGCTCTCTGCATATTTCTCCTTTCCTTTTTCCACTTGTCAAGTACTCAGTGAGAAGCAATTAAGACCAGTGTTGCCTCAGGGTAAAAAAAAATAGTTCTATGCTCAGTTACTCAAAAGTGATACAGGTCTCCATTTGCACTGTCTTTCCACTATTTCTGTTTTATATTTCAGATTCTCTTATGGCTCAGTCTCCCCTTTACCTGATTTTTTTTCCTTATTAAGGAAAAGTACCAAATCTTTTTTTTTTTTTTTTCCAGAACTCTGAGAGTTCATTTTTTGTATAACTGCCTTGTTTCTCTTTTTATTCTTCTTTTCCACACCCACTCTTATTACTTTATTTCCCAGTTATCTTCCCTATTTATCTGTCATTTATTCTAATATCTATACATGCAACTAGCACCTTATGTGCTCCATGAGCAGTTACAGTGCTCTATGACTTTTTTTAAGTTTGCTTGTTATAGTATGTCTTTGGACTTTCTGTTTTGGTGGCCTTTTAGAACACAATACAACCACTAATTTTGAAGAACCATAGGATACACATCATAGTATGATAATAGGACTTGGCTTAGAGTCCGTTCTTCTTCACGAGTGTGACAGAAGCCAGTGTAACTCCAGCTGAACAGCAGCAGCAATCATAGTACACTAAATATTTAAACTGAAAATTATCAAGACTTTGCCCTGATTTTGACAGCGATAGTTATTTTTCTTCCTAGTAGCTGGCATAGTGCTGTGTTTTGGATTTATGATAAGAATAATGTTGATAACATACTGATGTTGTAGTTGCTGAGCAGTGTTTACTCTAAATCAAAGAGTTTTCAGTTTCCCATGCTCTACCAGTGAGCAGATGCACAGTAAGCTGGGAGGTAGCACAGCCAGGACAACTGACCTGACCTGGCCAAAGGGATATTCCACGCTACAGAAGGTCACACGCAGTAGATGAACTGGGGGGAGCTGATCACTGCTCAAGGACAGACTGGGCATAGGTCAGTGGGTAGTAAGCAACTGTATTGTGTCTCACTTGTTTTCTTTTTGGATTTATTTCTCTCTTTTTTTTTTTTTAACTTCATTTCAGTTATTAAATACTTTTTATCTTAATCCATGGGTTTCACCTTTTTTTTTTCCCTGATTGTCCTCCCCATCTCACCGGGGCTAGAGTGGGTGTGGGGGGGGAGTTGGAAATGAGTGAGCAGCTGGGGTTGAACCATGACAGACTTGTAACATTTTTTGCCCTTAGATATGCCTTGACTGATGAAGACACAGTTGTATAACAAGCAAAGATGACCATGCATCTTTTTGTAAAAGATCTGTCCGTTAGAGTGATTGTACATCTTGTGATATAGGGCCACAACCCTTTTTTAATTCATTTGTCACAGTAAGCAGAAACTTCGATCAATCAAACCTTCACATAGCAACACTAAGGTTGGAACTGATGATTAAATCTAGCTTTTTTATAACATTCAAAAAAATATTTTTTTTTAATAAAAAAAGTGCATGGTAAAACTCTTCTTTTTTGATGTCTTGAGCAAGGCCCAATAGCACACCTTTAAGAAAAAGCATTTAGGCTAAATATCTTGCCAGTTAAAATGTGATATTAGTCTAAACTTCTGTATTTCATTTCACACATCCAACCTTAAAATAATGAAAGAGATTGAAAGAAATAAAAGTTCCCAAAAATTACTATGGAAGTGCACTTCTATGCATTCCTGGAAATGTTGAGTGAGTACAGAAGGCAGAATGCATCTTTGTTTTGCACTATCAAGTAGGTCATGGCCTAGAATTCTTTTATGAAGGCTATTCCACAGCTCTCAGGAAAATACATTCCAGTCCCAGTGACTTACAAATAGAGGAGGACTCCAGTTCTCACAGAGATTAACTGCTTGTGGCATGCTCCTCACTACTGAAGAGATGAAGGTGAGCTTCAGAGATGTGTGTGAAACAAAAAACAAGGAGGTTCTTTTGAGCTTAGGCACAGGTCAGTATAACTCTCAGAAGAGTACTGAAGACTCCCACAAAAAAGAACCACTGTGCTGGTTCTTTCAGAACCTTTACTAAGACGATGTTTGGATGAATGAAGAATATAAGACAGAGGGAAGAATCTGGAAAGGACTGAGAGAATAACATGCTTACTCACTTCTCTGGCATTTCTTCAAAACTGAGAGTGAACTGTCATTGCTGAAAATTGCCTCATTTGCCCAAGGCACGAACAAATACTATTCTCTGATCTCAAGAAGTGATAGTATGAAATTCTTTAAAACTTTTTATACTGAAAGATGTTAAATTTTTTAAAAAATCTTATAGGAAAGAAAGAAAATAAAAATAGAGAGGAAAAAGAAGAGCTGAATTCTAAGAAAACTGTAGATGGAATCATCTTGTATGGTGGTGCATTTGGCATATAAAGTTGAAATGTAAAATGGAAGTCAATAATCAAGTGCTATCTACTTTTACATACCCAGTTAAATTTGTCAAAATTTTCTCTTTGTGACTTTTAAAGATCAAAAAGGTTTTAGCATTAACTTTCTCTGGAAGATTTCATAAGCTGCATTTACTACACTTGTACTGATTGTCTTACGTTAAAGGAACAGTCAAAGAAACAAAGTAAAGCTCTCTTGTTAAGTGGCCTTCCCCTGACCAGTTTCCTTGTATAACTATCAATCAGAAGTGCAGAATTTATACTTAATATTTATGTTAAAAGAGTTGCCCTAAAACTGGCAATTAATATCACCTTTTTAACAAAAGGTGCTTTGAAGTAAAAAAGGTATATACTTACAAAGTAGGAAAAACACAGGGAGAAAAGAACTATAAGGATACTATGAATGCTAATAAGCCATAACAGAATCATTTAGATATATTAATTGTGTTCCAGCTACTTTGTATGAGTTACCATCTGGCAACAACTGGTGGTTTGGTAATATCATATCAGTTTTCCCAGAAAGTGAGATGGCAAATTATGTAATTTTTTATATGATAACCACAACATTCTTTGTTCAGTAGCATAAATTCCATTGTTATGAAAGCATCAGCTACCTTCTGTATTCTGTCTGGACTTCAGCACATTCAGTTATAAGTACTCCCTAACCTTATCTTCCTCCACTGTGGGCAGTATTTCACTCTCACTACACACACAGTTTTGCCAGAAGAGGCCTTAGAGCAAATTTTATGGACAGAAAGAAAGTCAAAGAAGCCTCAAGTATGTTGACCACTTTGTCTTCTTTGTCACTAGGTTTGCTGCCCTGTTGAACAGTAAGCCTCAGTCTTAATGCAGATTTCCTTTTTCTGCCAACATGCATACAGAAGTTCTTTCACTTGCCTTTTATACAGTTTCAGTTTCAGTTAATTACTGAAGTTTCAAAAGTCTTTCCCAACACCATTTTCCTTAGGCTATTTCCTCAGAGTTATCTATGTCCTTTCTTCAGGTCATTTTAAAGCCCTCACTAGATTAGCAATCCTGTTAACAAAGATGCTCTTTTCCCAATTTTTCAGATGGACTATGTTCCCATGCAGTAGCTTTCATTCTTGAGAAGAGCTGTGACATCACCTACACAGCCAGCTGTTGAGCTGCAAGGTGCATAAAATCTTAGCTGACTTTTTCTCCCTCACTGGAAGAACTGAGAAGAGCTTTACCTCGACCCCTACACCCTTATTCTAGCATCCAGAGCTCTACAGGCACTCTTGATGTTTCAGGTTATTTTTCACGGTATCATTGATGAACAGCATGTTGCATAAATCAGAGGCTTACATAAGATGTCTCCAAAACATCTTGGATCTGAGACCCTTGCCAGCAACTAGCCTGGTCCATAGATGACTGACACCACCCTCCACAGGAGGGAGCTCTTTCCCTCGTGTGACAATGGCTTCACACTCAGCTGACTGTGATGCCCTTGCTAACTGCCTAGTTCCTCTTTGCCTCTTTCCAGAGCACCTTACTTATTCTGTAATTGCAGAGTAGCAAAGCAAATTTCTAACTTTCCCTATCATGAGATGGACATCCACTCCTCTTCTAAGTGCAGTTGCTTTTTGTCCCTTCTTCCTTACATCATGGGGCTCAAGTTCCAACCTCTGCATGGTCTGTGTGAAAAACCTTTTGCTCAGCTCCCTAGAAGGTATGAAGTTTGCTGAACACTGCTCACAGCTCCTTCACTTAGTAGCTCAGTGCCCACAGCAGAGTTCACATCCCACGAGAGTCTGACCAGCCCAAGCAGAAGACACCTTCCCTCCCTGTAGCCTAAAGCCTGGATAGAGATGTTTCTCCGGGTTGAAGTGTCTGATATGCCAGTATTGTCTTCCACTTTTGTTGCAGTCTCAAATAGTTCTGTGCTGTCTCAAACAGACCTTCTGGGACCTCTCTGTCATCCACTGAGATGGCTATTTTGAAAACTGCTGGATTTCTGGTAGTTGCCTCTGTTTGCTTCACTCATCTTTAGTATTGCTAGTCACTGAATCCCAGGGGTTGATACTGAAACTCCTTTCAGTAACTTAAGAAGTGTTTTTAATTAATGCAGGGATAGATAGGGAGTGTAGTATTGTAGGAGTAAGCCCACTAGGAGGTTTCAAGAGTCATGAGTTGGGATAAAGACAGTAAGGTGGCAGGAAGAAAATGCAATGAGCTTCTTAGATGCAAATCCTAGTCCATCAAGGCACAGAAAAATTTTATTCTCTTGAACTTTTAGACCAGCTTGTAGTAACTCAAAATTAATTTTGCTTACCACTTCACTTTCTTTTTCTTCTTTTCCCTTGGCCTGTTTTCACCCATTTGATTTTTTTTTTTTGACAAAGCAAATTTTTTACTTATCAAAGCCAATTTGTATTATTCACAGACTTACAGAGCACGCTTACTTTGCAAATCTAAGAACACTTTTTTAAAAAAAATATGCTGAATCTCAATTTGGAACTATATATTGAAGTAGTTAGAGCTGTGCGTGAAATTCAGGCTTGCAAATACAAAATGGAATTAAAGGAGAACTTTTTCAGGCTAGATTTCACCTACATAAACTATGCTGTGATTTGTTAAAAACATAAACCAGTTCTCTGTCAGTAGTCAGAAGAATAAATATTTTGAAGATTTTTATTTTCTTGCCTTTTTTATTTTTTTTACTTTTTCCCTCTTTTTAAGGAGAAAGTTAATGAATTTAAAATCATGTATTTAGAATAATGAAAGACATCAGTTTTTTTCCTTGCTTTATTGATCTCAGTTTGGCATGTCTAGAATTGCTAGCATTATCTCTTCAACTTGCCTTAAAACACTTATCTATCTTGTTTTATGCTATACAAAGAAAAAACCCCTATCTTTCACTCTGTGTAAATTTTGAATCACAGCAGTTGTTCATGCTCTAGCAATAAGGAATAAGTTTTAGCAATATATATGTAACACTTTTAGAGATATTTTTATTTCTGTGAGCAGGGAACCTAAATTAAAATTTGAGAATAGGAAAAAATCTGGATTAAACTAAAATTTAATTAATTGAGTTGGTCTACTTCCAATTATAAAGCTAGGTTCAGCCTGCGTAAGTTCATTAATATCCTGAGACTAGAAATTTTTATCAGACTCTGAACCACAGCTTTCATTTGCCTTTGAAAAAAGTGTATGTCTTAGGTTGAAGGCTCTCTGCACTTGTTTTCACAGGCAGAAGGAAACAAAATCCAGGCTATGTGAATAATTAGGAAAAGACCTGGCAGCTTTATAATAGTGTTAGTTTTTACCTCAGTCCCACACAGTCTTTCATATTGATTTCCTACATTCTTGTCCTGAAGTAGAAAAGACCATTCTCAAAAAAAATCTCATCAGCCTGACAATGTGAAAGGGATTCTGTACAAACAAACACAGTAAAAACACAAAAGGAAGGAAGAATCATAGGGTGGCTGCAGCCTGACAGAATGACAGGTAACACATTATCAAAAGAATTAAATTTAATTGGAAGCAATACAGGGGGAAAAAAAGCTCTTTTTTTAATGGTAACAAAAGGTTGACTCACCTGCAAACATTTTATTTCTGCAGAGGTCTATCGACTCATACTCTTGAGAAAGTGTCTTTCTGATAGACCTTTATAAATTGAACCAGATGGATTTCCCTGTATGATCATAGAATCACACAGTAGTTAGGGCTGGAAGACACCTTTAAAGGTCATCTAATCCAAGCTCTCTGAAATAAGGAGGGACATCTCCAACTAGATCAGGTTGCTCACAACCCCGTTCAATTTAACCTTGAATGTTTTTAGAGATGAAGCATCTCACACTTCTCTGGGCAACCTGTCCCAGGGTTTTACCACCCTCATTGTTCCCTGATAATTTCCTTGTGTAGAAATGTGGAAGTAGAGTCCCTGTATTCAGACTGTAGAATATTCAGACTGGTTCTCAGAAAAATACTGGCTTTTCAACTTGAATCTAACATGCCAAAACTCACAAATATTTAAAGCACAAGATAAAGGGAAATGTGGGTACCACCTATATGATCAAATGTAGAGGTTTCTTTATTTTTATTATCAATAATTAGGCAATACTATTACACAAGTCTTTTCATCCTAAGTTAGAATATTCAAATAAAGCAAATGAATCCCACTGTTCAAGTGCTAACTTGGAGGTACTGATTTTAAAGACATCTAGACAACTTACCTATAAACCCATATACTTTAGAAGTGTTAAATAATGTGACATGGACTCATTTTTTGATGCAGCATTTTAAAATGTCAAACAGAAATCAAACTTTGGTCTAATATCATAAGCACCTTATCTGGCAACATCACCTTTATGAATAATAAATATTATTAATAAAATTAATTTTTTTTTAAAAAATAATGATGTGTTGCTTACCCTAAATGAATCCTTGCATCTGACTCAGAGTTTAGATGTTATGTGTAGTCACTAATATGTCAATAAATGATGGAAATATTTTATTCTCACTAATTCCCTTCTACTATTTGTATGTGTTCTAGGAAAATAATATTTAGATTAAAAAAAAAAATTTCTTTCTAATTCAGAAACTTAGCCAGCAACATTATTATCTGGTTAATTATTATTTTTTTTGTGAAAGAAATCACCTTTAAGGATGAACTTGCTCAAAGATGAAAAATCGTATATTTGACATACACTTTTGTTTCCTGCTGGTAGAGTGCCAAGGAATCTATTTTGGTCTTGTCTCACCAGCCTACTTTAATCACCATAAAAATCAGTCAAAGGATCAACCAATGCCTAACCAACATAGGGCAAATTCCTTGAGAAAGGTATAGAGAGTTCCAGCTGAAACACTGCAATTAATTTGGTTTTATCTTCCTTAATGTTGCTGGCAAATGACAAAGTAATATTTATGATTTTTAGGCTTTCAAGTAAATCAGAGAAAGCTTTATTTTCTTTTTTTTTTTCTTTTAATGTCAAACCATTAAATATAAAAGGCTTGATTGCTCTTATAGGAAACAAAACCTCTTCAAGTACTTACCATAAAGCATTTCCTCACAGTCATAGGAGGTAGATCTTAATTAACCTTTCTAGTGCCCTTGCCTTGTAGTTAATTAAACCTGTACAAACCATACTTAATTCTAGTTTAGTTCTGAATTATAAACTTATAGTGATCAAAATGGTGAATATAATCCCCTTTTCGAACTTTCAACTGACCTTGTAATTTAACAGTGTATAGCTCTTATTAAGAATACAAACATTTAAAGGAACAATTTTTTCACACTATAGATTTTTCAAGGTGTATTTAGGCAGCCATTATTTCTAGAACAAGTTGATGGTAGTTACTGCTCACCTTCTGTGAGAGGTTGTTACAACCCATCCCTAAAGGCGAGAGTAACCCAGGTTCTTGTTAATAGATCCGTTGAGGTAGATTAGAGAGAAACAACTCTGAATGATTGGTGTTTTTAAATGTATATATGTAGGGGTTATTTTAGAACTATTTGATTGCAGTGGAAAGCAGATATGTAGTCATATCGTAATATGGAAATATGAAAGCTTAAAAATATCTCTGAAGAGACTGTATAAGGGAGAAGCAAGAAAGAGAAAGAAAGGACAAGAGTTCATAAACACCACCCATGGGTCTACAATAAGACTTGATGCTTCCATTGGTTGAGGCGATGGTCTTGATCCATCAGGAGTGGGGGAAGAAGACCACAAATTAAAAAGAACAGTGAGTTAGTTGGACCTAGGTTCAGGTGGGAATGGCCTGGTACCTCCCCTGTGTCTGTGGAGGGCAGCTTTCAGTCCTCTGGTAGAAGGCCTCAGAAATGAGTCTGAGGGTGTTTCAGTGGTCTTTGATGGTTTATGATACCTTCTAAGACACAACAGCTGTGTTTCATGTCAGTGCAGTTGAGCCAGTTGTGCCCCATCAGACCTTCCTCAGGTGGAGGAGGGAGAGTTTTACAACTGAACAGAGGACAATAGGAGCCACTGAGCAAAGGGTAAAGAGCACCATCCCATATCAGACTCAAAGCCCAGCTTCAGCAAAGCACCCTGGTGCTTCCACGAATGGGCAAATGTTTTGAGTCATAAACCATTAATGGTCCAGTTTCTTACAAAGGTACCCTGAAAAAAATTGGATATCATACATACACACACAAACGTGTATATATGTATATATAAGAATACATATACATGTTTGGTATATCAATATAGGAATAGTCATTAGACAGTTTCCTAGATGTGAATAAAAATTCTACTGACCACCTATACTATTACAATTAGAGGTTAAATGAAACACTTAAATCTTCGTACTGAGTAAGCAAAGAATTCCAGAAACCTATGTTTGAGACTATATGAACAGGAGCATGTGTTTACCTAAGAGCCAGTGAGATCTCAGGACCAAGGCAGCAGATCCACCTTTCAGGAACTAAAGTATGCTGACACGCAATCAGCTGCTCAGTGTTTGCATTTTCTTTCCTAACATGGTTTAAACACAGCATCCCCAGGGAATTTTGGAGTCACTCAATTAGCCTTCTTATGTCTATAAATGATTGTGTTCCTCTACTTGCTGTCCCTCTGCTCCATTCATTAAACATTGCAAAAATTACTTTCTTGTAAGCAAAAGTAGCACTTTTAAGAGGAGTTTTATGGGTATGAGGACAATGTTCACTCCTAAATAATTTTCTTCATCTTCATTGAAAAATGTCAAGAAGCTACATGAAAAGATAGCAACAGGAGAGTTGTAAACGAGTTGCATTCTAATTTACTTTATTTAAATAAAACATTTAAAATATACACTACCATTTATTTATAATTCAACAAAGGAGATGTAGATTAACTTCTCTTCCTTTAATCTTCTCATGGCCATCTTCCTGCTTCAAAGCTTAAAGCAAAGTATCTTACAAGTGATACTAACTGCTTCATGACATAAATTCTCAGCAGTTTCTTTGTGTTCATGTAAAGCTGAGACTGTATAAAATGGTCAGAGTTACATTTACTGGAGAGGAATTACAGTCATGCAGAATTATACATGGATACAGTTAGGATATGACTCTGTTAGGTTTTATATCTGTGAAAAATGGCTGCAGGTGAAGGTGCTTTTAGTGAAAGCATTAACATGAACAAACAAAGCTGGTAAATACATATTTTTAATTTTAATTTAATTTTAATAATTTTAAATTTAATTTTATATTTTATTTAATAATCATAATTCTGTTAGATATCCACACTATTCTTTCTCATTTTGATCAGACTGTTTACAACAATTCCTGATATCAGGTCATCTTATTTCATTTGCTGTCAATCAAATACACACCCTGCCCAAAAAACTCCAAAAAATTAATAACTAACAAACCAACTCTATCTAATGCCTCATGAGTCTTTGAACAGTAGCCACACAAGGACCCACAAGTTGTGGATTTATACATATATACATCTGTACTGATACTCTGAGCTAGAGTCAGCGCCAGTGACAAATTTTCTCCTTAATAATATTCTACAGATTGCTCATAATACTAATTTTATTAAGAGATACAGCATATTACATTGATGGTAGCTAAATAAAAGCCTCAGGGTATTTTATAAATATATATAATTTACAGTAAAAGCTTGGAGACTAACAGATCAGTCATTAATAGCATAGTCTGAAGTGGAATGGATTACCTACAACATGTAATATAAGAGCAAGCTCTTCTAAATTACATTTTCAGCCTTACTGATGAGAAGGACTCAGTTTCATGAGATCTCATGGGAAAACTCAGGTCTTTTCCTTGCACAGTGTAATAGACTTACATAAGTTTGCTTCAAAATCTGCAAACTGCTGTGTTCATGCGACGGTTGATAGGCTGGGGAGGGGGATCTCCATTCCTAGGGGTTCTCTCAGCCCCAGGGATCTGGAGGGGGTAGCTGCTCCCCCTCCCCCCTACCACGCGGTCCCATCACCGTCGCAAAGAAACAGCTCACACAGGGCGTGTTAGGGGAAGGCAAAGAGAGCTTTATTGTTAGGGTGAAGGCTTATATAGATCCCAGGAGGATTCACAAAATAGCCAATGAGAAGTTCAGAGGGTTACAGGAACACCAATAATATGAAGGGGTTAAAAACCAATAAGAAGACCTGAGGATATCTTCCTAGGAAATTCCAGAGATAACACTTGCCCGTGGGGGTTCTGGGAAGAAGAAGGGAGTTTAGCAAGAAGACTACAAAAAGCCATTTTGTCAAACAACAGTTTCTCATATACTGCAAACCCAATTCCCAACATGTTCACACATTCCATGCCAGGGCACACCTTAATTAATGAGCAAAGATTTTCTCAATCAGTATTCCCAAATAGTAGGGTTTGATGGTTTTTACTCAGACTTTCATAGAAGAATACTTTAAAAAAGATCCAGCAAGCCTCTGAAATATTTTCTTTATCTCCTGTAACATCTACATGGGATTATATAGCAGAAAAAATCCTAAAGAGTTCCATTGGTTTCCAATCTAGTAGAATGTGATTCTACATCTGTCATATAGACCAAAGTTTTCACGCATCTGTCTTTCATTTCTCTGCTACTGGGCTGTAAAATAATTGTGTAGTCTCCCAGGTTATATTTACATTTACCTGCAGTGATATGGAAGGATTGGTTTCTCAGGTGGTCACCTGGAAATACACTGTTTCTAATCATGGAAGGCGGGGCAAAAAACAAGGAAGGGAGCCTTCATCTTGATAAAAGCACTTGGTTTTATTAAAGGTTCATTCTAAGGTCAAAGCTTGAAATTGCTATGCCAAGAACTCTCAGTAACTTTGGTTTCAAGAAGATTTACTGCTATGCTGACAAAATATAGAATGCCTATAAACAGGCTGTATCGAGAAAGAAATGTAGGCAAGTGGAAGGGGGAAAAAAAATCTTCCACTGGAAAACACCCTCAAATTGAGTGACCATAGGACCTAATTTGAGCTGTTCCCAAAGACATGGGGTAGGAAATTACTCATTTTCACCCATCTTCTCAATCAGAAAGAGAGTATTATGCAATCTTTCTTTTGAACAGAAGGAGTACGCATCTGTCTTCTTTCACCTCCAGCTCCTAAGAAGGGATGGACAGTTTCTATATTTGTTATGCATTAATTTGCTTCAATAGAACAAGAGTTCAGGTGACCTCACTTCTCCTTTGATTAACTTATCAGCTTGGCAATTTTTCTTATGATATTTTTAATCTTTGTGGTTCTGTGAATTTGTGACTATAAATAAAATTAGCCTAAAATAATGCCTCTTAGCTGTCAGCATGGCCATTCAATATCCACTTCACACACTGGGAATCTCACTAAAAATATTGTTAGGTTTAGGGAACTGACCTACTGATAAATTGATTAATAAAAGATCAGGAAAATAATTTCTTTACTGACTTCTGTTTTAATTACCTGATTTCACTCATAAGTTGATGAGTGAACTGTATTTTGTGTATTTCCTGCCGTTAATAATCCTTTTTATTTTTTTTTTTTTTAAGTCAGGGCCCAATGAATGTTTACATTAAATTTAGGAGTTATATGAATAATTTTATAAGAAAAATTCATTTAGTTGTTTGAATTCTCAAACACATTAGTTTTTTAAATATACAAGCAATTTTAAAATCTTAGTGAAAAGAAGTCATATAGCTCCCACTTTCAAAATACATGTTTATCTAGTTAAAAATTGGGCTTGTTGGGAGAGGAACATTTTTAGTTTCTGTTTTGGTCAAATGACAACCTTTCAATAAAGACACCCTGATGTTAATGGAGACCTTTCCAAACATTTCATTTCATTTTATGTCACCCCTTAAGACTTTTATAAATAGAAAATATTATATATTGGAAAAAATATTCTACTGTGATGAATGAAATCTTGGTAGGGGAACAAAAACCTGTCTAATAGTGTTTAGAGACCAAAAAACCCAAAGAACCAAAAACCCAGAAAAAAATCAGGAATCTATTTTCTCGTCTTAACATGTGAAAAGAATATAATGTGTCACTAAGATCAATCATAGGAATTCTGTGTTCTCCACCTGTCAACACTGAATAACATTTCATGCAAGAAAATACTAAGCATAAGCTACTGACAATTTTTTCCGTGTGATAATTCTTAAATTTTTACTGTGTGATTAGATCAGACAATTTTGATACAGAATAAAAGATAAAGTAGTAGTTGTCAAAAGTTTCAATTGCAGCAGTCCACAGTACCTCAACTGTCTTTGATAACTGACCTACCACATATAGTCTTTCCTTGAAGTTTAAATATACGTTAGGTTTTGTGTGCTGGCGAAAGAGAATGTTTTATTGACCAGTTAGGAAAGCCCCTAATGAGTTCGCAGGAGAGTCACAAAGAATTATGAAGCATCGTGTGGACAATAGTAAGTATAATATTCAATTCTGCTGAGCTGCTGAACATTAGTGACACCAAAAGAATATAAATAAATAAATTAAATGAGACTGAAAATAAAATAAATCAGGCAAGAGGAAATAGCATTGTTCCAACAACAATAAGCCACCACAACAAAGCAAGATAAAGCTCTTGGAAACAAATCAAAACTGACATGGAAAAATGAAAAACACAAACACATAGAATGAAACATTCATAAGTTTGTTTGAACACACTGGGGAGCCCTGCCAGGTTTATAATCCACTTCAGTGAGTGTAGAATTAAAACTAGAGACAGACTTTTAGATGTACTAAGACATTTCATTTGCTAACTGCCAGAATTTAAGCACAATACTAGTATTAAATGCAACTGCCCTCTTTTCCTGTCTGAATTGCCTTTAGCAACTTAGAGGGAACATCTTTCCTGCTTTAGACATCTGAGATCAGTAGATGATTACCAGAGTAGATACCAGAAATGTTGCCTAGGTTTCTTTTGTGATCTTTCCATTAAAAAGAAAAAAAAAATTAAAATCAACTGTTGAGCTTTTGAAGAGTAATCAAGGATTAATAGGATATCCTGAAGACACAGTAAAGTCTGAACTTCACTCCTCTGAAATGTGTGTGCGAAAATGAAGGCCACACACTGGGCATCTCTGTCCTCAAAAGATGTGTAGATAGTACAGCTCGGCTGAGGCTTTTCAAAATTACTACATTTGAGGTAGAAGGAGTGAAACTAAGCCTGGTAGAGGGGGGAAGAGAAGTGTTCATTTAGTGCTGATCTTTTTGCCCTCCACTACTTGAAACAGTAATTAAATATTTAATGGGCAATAAATTAAGTTAGTTTTGCTTAAATTGATTTTGTTTTGCCTAAATTGATTTTGTTTTGCCTAATATGATGATCAGTAGCAATCTCCTTGTCTTTTTCTCCACCTTTACTTTACTATTCCTATTCTTTCTATTTTCTACCCCCATCCTGCTGAGGATAGAAGTGAGCATATGGCTGAGAAGGAGCTCATTTTTTCACCAAAGCTACCCCACCATAAGCTAGTAAACACAAAGCTCCACTGTTGACTTTTCATGAGTATGTTCACTGGAAAGCAGGAAAAAAATACTTAATATTTGTCACAACAGATTGTGACAAAGAAATGTCAGATTTAACTTTGTTATTTTCCTCACTTTCATAGTACTTTCTTTAATATAACACTTCACAGTTTTAATATATTTCTTTGAAAATACGTATTAACAAAACAAATGAGGTGATTTCAGACATGGACAAACATTTTTTTTCTCTTTGGAGACAATTGTGTGCAATGACAGCAAATATGTTACTCCTTACCTATAAAATAAAAACAAGTAAACTTCTTACTTTTATTTGACATCTGTCATATGCCTGTCACTTGGTCAATAATTTTTTTTTCTCAAATATTTCAGAATTTATCAGAAAAGACTTGTTTGACCTTTTTGAATTTAGTAACTAATAGGAATGTCATGTTGATTAATATACTACACACAGCATTAATTTAGTTTCTCTGTTAGGCAACATGGTCGTTTATTAGCAGTATGCAGTCAGAGCAAAAAAACTCACAGTTACTTCTTTAAGGAGTACATTGTTGTAAATTTTATAAATTTCAGCTCTTTTGTTTCACATTGGAGCAAAAATATGAAAAACTAAAATTAGCAGTTGTGGCTTGAATTAATAGATGAATTGCTCAACAGATACAAAATGTAAATTTGAGAGGACTTGCTAAAACATACTAGAGGTTTCAAATCTAGATACTGTCTCGGGGGGGGGGAATATTCTAAATGTCTCTGCATATATCATATTCCAATGAATATTCAGTATATCTCAGTGGTCTAAAGAGTGAACAAAGTGTCTCAGTTATGTTATAAAAAGAAAATGAATAATCCAAACAGACTTACTTCCTAAAACTTGATTTTATGTTGTCTTTTCATTTAGCAACCACAGTGAAGTCTTAAAATTACCTCTTCTACCTTCTGAATTTTCATGTCAGCGTATCTGACTTGACATATCTAGGGCCCAGTGCATAACTTCATAACAAGAAAATAATTCACTTCTCCATTTAAAGACATTATGTCTCCTAAAACACACAGTCTCTTTCCCAAAGTAATCAATGGATAAGTGGGACAGTATGGACTCCTTTGAGATTCTGTTTTTCCTGTTTCCATATACAACTTGAACTTTCCAAAAGAAACTGTCTCTTTATACAAGATCTACCATAACTTACAAGTACAGACCAGACAAGAAGATGTGAAAGTTCCTTGAAAATCACTTGCTTTCTTAGGCATGTTGGGATAAATAACAGCCTTTCAGTTGAGTTTTCTTTTGTGCAGTACATTTTTTGTTCATTTATTATGTTTTTGACTTGAAAGGGACAAAAATAATACGATATGACCAAGATGACTAATTAGAAAGTAAACCCAAATATACATTTGAAAAAATCAATGTTTACAGTCCTCAGCAATTAAAAATGGGTTTACACTGAAAGGATAACTTCATCCTCAGTGACTAATTTGTCTTACAATAATGTAGATGACCTTTGGTAATACTGCCACTAGGCTTATTTTTGAAAACTATATATAAGGGAAATGTATGGAACTGAAGCAAGTGAGTACTACAGTCCTAAACCAATCAGGTTCTCAAATTGTGCCATATAATTTCTTCTCTTCACATCATCTGTTCTTTAGACATTTACTTTATCCTGTGAACTTTGCTTCACCTTTTCCTTGATCAATGTAGCAACGAAAAATTGTTTTCCTCTGACATTAGGAAGAGACTAGTATTTGGATACTGATAAGAAGAAAGTTCTAATGAATGTTTGCTGAAAGTTTCTGTCCTTCTCTTTGCAGAAGATTAGAAAACTGGTATTGTCAAAAGCTCTGTAATTCACCATAGATATTTCCTCAGTGTCCATTGTGATGGTATATCACTACCTTTAAGGTTAACATTTTCTCAAAAGAAAGGAAATAATAGTTTCCCTTGCAGACATCAGGGAACAAAGTGGCTTTTGGGGAGAAGCTTAGAGTTAGAATTAGTCTCTCCTTGAGGGCAAATGAGAACTAAATTCCATTCACTCTTGCAATTCAAACTAGAATGCCAGTATTTAAATTTAAAATCAGAATAATTTTATTATAAAACCCTCTGAGTAGAACTCCAAGCAGTGATATGTGATGGCACTAGAGGTGATCTGCTCCATAACCTTCCCCTGCACTGAGGTCAGACTAACAGGCCTACTGTTCCCCAGATTCACTTTCTGGCCCTTCTGGGAGATAGGTATCACAGTTGCTAATCTCCAGCCATCAGGTACCTCCCCAGTTGGACAGGACTGGTGGTAAATGAGGAAAACTGGATTGATGAGTACTTCTGCCAGCTCACTCTGTACCCCTGGGCAGACCCCATCCAGCCCCATAGACTAGTGTCTGTCTAGGTGGTGTAGCAGGTCACTGACCACTTCCCCTAGGATTATAGGGGCTTCATTCTGCTCCCATCCCTGTGTTCCAGTTCAGTGGCTTTGGTACCTGGAGAACAAGTAGTCTTACTTTTAAAGACTGAGGCAAAGAAAGAATTAAATACCTAAACTTCATGGAGCAGTGCACAGAGTCACTGAGCTGGAAGATGGCTCAGTTGCTGCAGGATATAGAGCAGATCCAGCAATAGAATAGGATGAATGGGGAAGTCCTTCTTACTGCCTTCCAGGAATTGTGGTTCCAGGACTCTGCTCTTGGGACAGAAGCCCTGGTCCTGTTCCTGTGGATCTGTCGAATAACCAGAAAAAGGCTGTAGTGCCTGGGAGAAATGAATCCTGCTTCTGTGTGTAACTACAGTGTGTGTACATGAAGGAGCAGCTTGCTGAAGCCATACTATGCTTCTTCTAGCACCACAATGATGAGCTGAAAAGTCAATACCTCAGATTCTTCAACACCCTGTGGATAAAATCTCACTTAGACACCAAGAGAACTGCCTGCTGGTTCTAGACACTTGGAATGTTCTGTTTCAGGCACACTGCTGCCAGCTGCCAGGGCTGCCTACTACATGCTTCTGCAAGTGTAGGCTTAAATATCTCCCAGGAAATTTTAGTCACTGAGGTGATTTTTGGGGTGCAGCTAGACAACTCACACTCCATCCTATACCACCATCACAGCTCGCCAGGAGAGCTGTGATATGGATGAAAGCTTCAGCAGGCATGGCCAGCAAAACATCTTCCACCCCAGAAATGAGAACTTCCTACAACAAAAAATAAATACATGAATATCTAAAAAGCAAATCCTGTGCAGAGTAGCTAAACCTAAAAGAAACCCCAAAAAACGAACCCACAAAACAAACAAGCAAAAACCCCAAACACACAAAAAACCAACCAAACAAAAAACCCCACAAAACAAGCAAACAAAAAGCCCCCCCCCAAAAAAACCACAAAAAAACCCCCAAAACAAAACAAAAAACAAACAAACAAACAAACAAACAAACAAAAAAACAAAACCAAAACCAAAGCCAAAAACAACCAAAAAAACTAAAACCAGAAAAATTCCTAATTTTTTATAAACAACAACTATACTCAGTTATTCAATTTCTGGAAAGAAACTTACTTTGTAATTCCACCATTATACACTAACTAGATATAAAAAATTATTAAATATTTTAATTAATATTCGTAGTACTATATACTTTGAGTAACTCCGTGTGCCAGTTTCCTGTAAATATTCAGTTTTCTGTAAATATTCTGTGTCTCTGAGTAGTTTCTTTATAATAAATTGAATCTAATATGAATGTTGATGCAATCTTAACTTTATACTTTCATCTCTGTCATGGGTTTGTCTAGGTGACAATTTTTTTACCACACCCCCCAATACAATTGCTCTAAGCTGTTCTAAGTTGAGAGGAGGTTTATGCAGACAAAACCAAATCTGACTGGGGAGAAATAATATTAAGATTTATTACTACACAATAAAAACTAAACAACTATATCTACAACAATTCTAATTAACTAAAAGCA
>JAWWES010000001.1:72672378-72687422 GCA_035583135.1 Lophotriccus pileatus
GCGCAGGCTCGAAGGCCTTGTCTGCATATGCGGGTAAGGACCTTCCCCGGCTCTTCGTTCGCGAAGACTGGCCATTTTACTTTTATAGATAGCAGTATGACAATGTTGGGAAAACAGCAAAGACAACCCTAGAATGTATTAAGTGAGAAATCCAAAGTGAGCAGAGGTTTAGCCACCTGTCTAGCAAAACCTATTGGGTCCATTCCCAAAAGAATAGAAAATTCCTACAGTCTTGGAAATCACTGAACCCTTTTGTTCCAAGAAAATCTATAAATATTAAGTTCTCTTCAAGAAACACTGAGCTATATACCAAGGTCCTTGTATATACATAATATGCAATAACTTTTATCATTTACATCAGCTAACACATAAAATGTGCATCACCAAACAACCTTGATGAGGAAGTATTTATGAGAAATTTCTATGATCTGAAGTTTTCCAAAAGTGACAGCATCTGTATCATATCTAAGACCTTACTCAGATTTACAATCAGGTAGTACCGAGAGCACTTGATTGTTTTTTTAATTTAATGATGGAGTATTACACAATTGCTTTTCAATGTATTGTTGCACTTCACATAATTTTTTTTGCAATAATCACATTATTTTTTTCAGGTGACCTTTAAGGAAACCCTGTTTCCCTACAGAGACTTATTCTGCCTTCTCTGGTTGAAAAGTCCCCTATTTAGTATAACTGCAGTTCTCACACTAATGAAATTTCTTCTTTGATTAAGTGAATAGTAATTATATAGAAATGCAGAAAACACTTCATTACCATTACTAATTGGAACATCATAGAAAGTGAACTGTTCAGAACCACCAACAACTACTATTCCTCAGTGTTTTAACTCTGATTGCTTTTTCTCAATATATTTTCCTATTTTTAACTACTTATTATAGTAAGCACTTGGATTTTCTTCATTATAGAGAGTAATAAAATATAATTTCATGGCCGATTTTTAAATGATATATCATATTGAATATTCTAAATGTAGATAAATGTTGTCTATCTCAGTATATTAACATGTATAAATATTTTTATATATATGATGTATATTTTTATACTTCTAAATATCCTCTTTCCTTGTGACATGGTAATGTTCTCCTTTATCCAAGTCATTAGCATCTGTGGCTTCCTCCATCTTCTCTGTGGTGTGAAAATCTTCAGAAGTCAGTTGATATATTTGGTTTGACCCATTAAAAATCATCATGTAGAGTAATTTCTTCTATAGCTAAATTCCAAGCTTTCTTCCTCAGACATCCCTTTCAATTTTCTCTAGTCTGCATCTTCCCAGATTATTTTATCCTGTAATCTGACTAGCATTACGTGGAGCTAGAAAACAATCCTCAATCTGTGCTGAAATGAAATTTTGATATTATTTAAAATAATGATTTTTCCTAATGATTCCTTTTCTAGTTTTTGTTCATATATTAATATGTAAGACTTGATTGTAAGCAATATATATTTATATATCTGTCCGGTATTGTTTGTACATTAAATTATAAGAGGTGTCATCTCAGATGGTTTATTTGTTCATTTTGTCACAGTTTGGACCTGAAAGGCAGTTTAACATGAAGCCTGGAGCCTATTTGTGTTTGAGTTCCATGAGCTGTCAGCAACATTTCTGAGCTGAAACTCTGCAAAACCCAGTTTGGCTGTATTCTTTGATTTTTAATGATTTCATAGATTTTTAATGGCTGTTTCAATAGGAAACTGAACCATGTATTTTCTAAAATGAAAAACAAATTCTGGTTTAGTGTCAGACCTGGACCATGCCCCCACCTCCTCAGAGCTGACCTGCCTGCGCTCCAGGCCGGTTGAGCGATGCAGCTTAGTGGTGTAATCTTGACTCAGACTGCTGCGAGAAAAAGAAATGGAGAAAGATTCCTTGGGGAGGTCCTGCTTCTCTTGACTTTGTCCGTGGCTTTGTCCCTCTTCCCAGAGCTATGGCACAGCCCTACACTTGCCCAGACACATCCCTGCTGATCCCAGCCCTGGTCCCCACTTGCTGACTTCACTTCTGAGGTGAGCAGCCGTACCAGTGCTCTGGTTAGAAGGGAAAAATTATTGAGCAGAAGAAAAATACTGCTGAAAAATACTGCTGAAAAATACTGACAGACTCTTGCTTAAGGCGGTGGGCCCCCTTGTTGTGGATGCCCCTGCCCTGTCAGCACGACTGGCACCTCCTGCCCCTTTCCTTACAGGACAGCCAGGTCTTGCTGCTCCTACATCATTTAGTTTGGTTTTATTTGGTTAGGAATTATTCTCATGCTAAATTAATATTGCAGTAGAAAGGATGAAATAATGCAGTTTAAGAATTTATCATTGCCTTCCAGGCAGATGGATACAAACAAATTCACTATCCTGAAAAATGAAAACCAAACTAAAAAAAAAAAAAACAACCAAAAAACCACAAAAAAACCCCCCCACCTCTTTCCAGTGCGAATATTCTTCTATTTATTTTTTTATAATTATTTTGCATGTGTTTTGATGACAGTTCCTATTAAATAAAGACATTTACAATGTATTACTTAAAAGTAGGTAATGAACACTTAATAAGAAATTTTTATATTAAATTTCTTTTCAAGATCAACAGATATTAAATTAATAGCAGCAAGTCAACTGCAGCTAATTGTGGTTAATTACTGTGAGAGGTACAGGATGCTCCTTCCAATTTATAACCGGAAGCCATAGGTTTATTTCTTATATTTTGTTTCATTAGTTTTTAAATTTAATTTCATGGATTATTTCTTATTAAATGAATTATTTTTATTATATCGAAATGGTAGATAGTAACTTCTCTACGAATTAAGTGCAAACAATCTGATCTATGCTTTTGTCATACTGCAACTTAATTGGTAAGCTGAAGGATTCTGCTGGCTGGCAGGTTTAGTAGTGTACGTCCTGCCAGATCTCATTTGTCAGCACACTGTGCCTTTATTTTTCAGCCCCGAAAAGTGAAAGGTTTTTTTTAATTAGATTAGTCACAAAAAAACAATGTCAAAAATTTCTACTATCTGTCACTGACTACCCGATTCTCTAAAACAAAATAACTTTTTTGTAAAACCTGATGTAACAAACTGGATTTGAATGATTAGAAAATGCACTGCAAGAGCTAAACACAAGAAGAGCAAAATACTGAATGAGATTCTCATAAGTGGTAGATACAGATATAATTAAACCTTTTTTTTTTGTGAAATGTGACCCTCCCCCAAACATAAAAATTCTGTCATATGGCCACTGGGGAATAGTGCCTGTTTAAGATAAAGTCAAGGTTCAAGTGCTGTATATTACCAGTGGTTTTTTCTACAGATCCAGCCATTTATCCTTTAAAAGTAAGCTTCTCTGCATCACATAATTACTTTAAAGACTGGTTAATAAAACTGAGATGTAAAAATTATCTTTATTAAGTTATAACATTATTTATTTTTCATAAGTTTTCTAGTGTCATGATGTGTCTCTTTCATGTTTTTTGTCTGGTTCAGGCTGTACTTCCTTTGCATTGATGGCTGAGGTTACTAATCACCTGGGTTGCCGTGTTTCTCAGCAATGGAAATTACTGCTACAGGTCACAGTTATAATTGCCCTGTATTCTTTATTCTTCATATCAAAATAAGAATCTTTTACCTATGACCACTTTCACATCACTTTTCATGAAGAAAAGTTTTGGTCTATTATTCTTTAAAAATAATTGGTCTGGAATTGCCTCTCATGAACCAATCTTCAAATTCCAGTAAGTCTATGAGATGAATAGGTCTTTTTGAGGCCAAACCCATTTATCACATCACTGGTTTAATACAGAATCCTTTAGTCAGCTGGCTGATCACTTAGTCTGCAAGAGGAAGTGCTGATAGAAGCAGCTCCTGGTATCAGAAAGAGAAGCTTAAATATGGTCATAAAACAAAGACTTTTATATCACTATGCACGTCAGATACAGAGGGAGGGAACAAGGTGCCATAATATGTTTCTATAAATAGTGTGGAGACTAGAATTATAGACATTACACTCCAATGCCCTGCTGGCAGAAATTATCTGGGAAGCTGGGACAGATGGTAACTTTTATATAAGATAGATTAACCAAGGGAGATGAGATTGAATTTTCATAAAGCTAATGTTTCTCACAAGACATGGAGGAGAGATAGAAAATAACCAGTCTGCAAAAAGGAGAAATAGAATTCAGGGAGAGCTAATGAATGAAAGATAATGTCACTTTTATTTCGAAAAATAGAAAGAGAAATTAGCATGGAAATATTCAAGGTAGAGAAAGAGTTAAAAATATGTTCTCAGATGAGTCTTAAACCAAACAGATCTCACCCAGATTACACTAATAATATTATACATAAATAATAACTACACTAAAGTTACAGGTTTTTTGTATTTAACATGGCAAAGCAAATCAGCCTCACCTCTGTGCCTCGTTAGATCACTGAATAGCTCCTCTTGAAAGACAATTAAACATATGGAAAGCAGAGAGGTGATCTATAACAAAGAAGAGAAACTTACAGGATAAAAACTTCATGTCGTTTTCTATTACATAATTCTACAAAGTCATGTCATGTACAGAGAGTTACCCAAAGGTAACTCTTTAGGTTATGACAAATTGAAGTTACAATTTTTTCATTCCACCAAAGATAGCTGAATAAAAGAAGGTGTGATTACATCCCCCACTGAAATATGATCTAACCCTCTCTATTTCCATGTGAGTACTAAGGAGAATAGACTAGACTGGAGTAGTTTTTCTTTATATTATATTTATGACAGATTTTCTTTTTTTTCATTCTTAGGATATTCTATACCTATTATACATACTTGAAACAGGACCTGGAATAAATTTTCAATACTCTACTTGTAAAATGAATAGATTATCCTAGGCTCTGGCTTGCACAGCAAGTTCTGATCTTAAAAAGCCACATGAATTAAGACTTTATAAAACACACCCCAAAAAGAATTTCTTGACCCAACATCTATGCCATTTAAATGTAGTTCAACAGCATACAAAACTATTATTTTCCAATGATTTCTCAAACCAAGGAAGGCATAACTAAAATCTGATTAAAAACTGAAATACATTTGAACAACTGATAGAATCCCATATACAATAATTTCAACTGAAGGTAGCAAAATGTTTAGAAGCTTTATGCTACTCCAGTAGAATATTTTTTTTAAATGAAGGACTTTACAAAGTGAATTATTCATTTAAATTATCAATCAACTGTTCTCATATGCAGGAACAAAATTTTAATTTCCAGTAGTCTGTTTAACATTTCTTTCTTAACAACTTTCCCATATGAATAAAAAAGGTTTTTCCTGTGACACAGTCAGAATTCAGTACAAGAATCAAGAGATGTGTCTTCAAATATAGTACTGAAATGCCCAGGAAATAATATTCTGAGCTCCCCTCTTGAGTGAGATAACTCTGAGTTAAAGCAGTGGAAGAAAAGTGGTGGTTCTTGCACTGAATAGACTACTCTTGTTATGAGGGTATAAAAAGACTGAAGTAGAGCTATACACCAAAGTTGATAGCTGAGAGGTGTATCTTTCTTACTACCTTTTGTGTCTTATTCAGTGATCAGTAAGTGAGATTTGGAACTGACCATATAAACAATTTTTCAAGCGAAACTCATTAGTAAGCTTGAGAATAACTAACAGCTATGCTCTAGGTCTTGTAAACTTAAAGTAACAATTGAGAGTCAAAAAGGATTATCTTCCTAAACATTTCATAAATGTAACTGACTGTAAATATTTCAAGACTGTGTTAAATCCAAATATATGACCTTGAATAGGGTGCTAAATTCATCTGATTCAAATTATAGGATGTACCCATATGTCCATATTTTCTAAAAAACTTCCTATTCTAAACTAATCATGAAGGCTTCCTCTGCGGCCAAAAGAAAGATATATATCTATCCAGAGGGTGAGTTTAAGGCCACATTCTACCTTTGCTAGCCTACTGTATGGTTGGGCTGTCACATATCCAAAGAGCTTTGAGAGACTATAGAGAAAGCAAACAAAAGGAAATATGATTCATTACTATTAATTGTTATTTTATTATAAAAAATGTAAAACATTTACAAATATCATAAGGAAGAGGAACACATGATTGTTCAGTGTTTTTAGATATAGCAGTCTTGTACTGCTGACTGTGAAGCATTTCATTTCAAACAATAGTACTGAGAATTCTCCTAAATGGACCCACAGTGACAATATTCAATAGACAGTATGACTCTTGGTATTTGGGTCATCATAAATTCCAAACCTCTGAAAAAAACCTCTCTGAAGTGTGACAAAAATACTGTGGTTTCGTACCTATGTTGTTTTAAGCAGTAAGTCATGATTTTTATCTACATTCTCATACAAAGATAGTAGTTCATTTAAAAAAAGAAAATATGGCCTAGAATAATCACGAGGCTTTAGGACTTGAATCAGGAAAAGAAAAAAGGGACTTAAAAAATCTTGCAATGAATGTAATATAAGTACGTTCCAATTCTGAAAGTCCTTCTCCAGTTTAAGTCTGAATTTAGAAATCATAGTCTATCTTGGGTTCTCAAAGAGGCATTAATGGATCCTCTTAATTAACCCTAAAATAAAGCAAATACATGCTAACTGTATATTTCTTATTGTAATCTGCCTAATGGTTTCTCTTCTTAGGTCTTTGCCTACTATGAAAGAATTAGAAGAACAACCAATTTGGTTTAGAGTTTTGATCAAGTGAATGGACCAAAAAAGAACAAACCCTCTCAAAACATAATGACAATGTATGTTTATTTCAAACAATGTTGAATAAATATTGGGTTTTCTGTAGATTTTCATTTGTTGCTATATAGTCTTGATATGCAAACATAAATTGTAAGAAATATACTGTAAAATATAGTAAAAACACCTCTAAGTAATCATGTCTGTGTTTTTAGAAGTAATTTTATTTTTAAAAATATTTGAAAGTATCAGAAAAAGCTTAGGTGTTTGACATGTGGAAATTCTGTTTGCTTTATAAATTACATGCTGAGTTTTCTTTAGGGGCAGATACTGACACACTGGAGTGATAGAGGTACATAATTTTATTTTTTAAATTAGTTTTTAAAACTAAATGTGATGTTTTTATAAAAATATCATAAACCCGACATATTTGGCTACAATAAAGAGAACAGCTAATTATTTTGTAATTTATAAACAACAGGAAAAGAACAACTATGATAACATTAAAAAGCTATATATTTACTGAACTATCACAAGCATACTCAAACAATAATGTTATAGCTTATTCAAAACCATGTTATTTCAGTGTAGTTCTTTCATAAATCATACTTTATTATAGTCACAAAAATTATGCTGACCAGAAAATTCTCTTACTGAATGCTTTATATTTAAATTGCTTTCCTATCCACAAGTAACAACCTATTTCATCATCTAATTCTTTTTAAAATGAAAACAGAGATTTATGACATTAACTTTGGGAAAACACTAGTTACAGAAAAGTGAGGTATACCAGCAAAAACGTACATGAAAAAAACAACATATACTTTATATCATGATGCTTTAATAACATAGCAGATGAAAATATAAAGTAATTCAGTGTTGCTTATATTTCTTTGATTCCATTTCCGTAGCTATGTGAGTGGCAAAATATTTCATTACAGGTAAAAACATTTGATGATGTAATTCTAGCAGATATGGAAAAATAAATAAGCATTACTAGCTAGCAAACAGGCTAAGAGAGAACATAAAACTCAAAAGTGACACTTAAATGGGACTATCTGCTGTGATGGTTTGGAAAACACATCTAGGTATCTCAGCTGTGATCTGTTTATGATATAATTTATAAATGAGCAGAAGATACATACATTATCTGAACTCTGATGTCCTTTGTGTTTATTTGTGCCAGGAACATCTTGTTCACTTCTTCTACAAGAAGGAGATTTTCACATGTTGAGATATGTGAATTTTTCCCAGATTTTGATGTTCATATAATTTCTAGATAAATGCAAGTATATTTCCAAAGCCACAATCTATTAGTATGGAAGAGGAAAAAAAAATGATATGAAGAATAAACCTATGGTTTTGATGAACTATAATCTATCACTCTTCTAAAAATAACCTTAGATATTTTTTGAAAATTATGTCCATAAAAACTTCCAATATTGATGTATTAACTGTAAGCAAGATACAGGTATAGATGTTTCAGACTATTTTAAAATATTTTAGAATAAAAAAAGTTAACTCATAGTTGAGTTTCAAATTTAATAGCACACTTTATTTCTTCATTTTACTATGAATTTTTCTTTAGCTAGTACAATAACAAAACCAAATAAATTATCTGAGACCAAAGTCTTCTGATAGGTGGAAGAGATGATAAACAGGAAAAACCAATATGAGTTACTAAAGCATGAATACATTAAATATCAAAAAGATATACTAGTTTATGATCCTTTCTAGACATTTCAGTGGAAATTATATGAAATTTGTAAGGAGGAATTGTTTAGCTTTCACTCACAGATTACTTTTTTCACATACTACTATGTGAGTTATTGCAATGTCTTTTGCCCAGAGATAGCCATATAAATCTCCTATGTTTATAGAAATATGTTTAAATAAATAAGAGCTAGTGCAATGTGAGAAATAAATGATAGTGATAAAGTGCCAGGCTAGAACTTTGTAACATAGTTTTGAATGTGTATATATATATATATATATGCACAGTAAGATTGCTTTTTTTAGAAGTAGAGGAGGAAATATTGTAGAAATCAAGATGCTAGGAACTTAAATGAGAGTTTGGACTTCATGCACCTGTGAAATATTCTAAAAGAGAAATGCAGAATACTTAATTTCAGCAATTAAATTAGTATTTTTTCATCTGACTTGAAAAATTAAGTTCAGCAATGGGCAAAAGAGGGAAAAGACTTTGGTGGCAAGGATAGAAAGCTCAGGTTTGACTGTTTCTGTGTTCAACTCTTTGATATTTTAATAAGAAAATGTCAAGAAAAAGGTTATGATTTTGATTTAAAAATTGGGTAAATATCTAGGGTGAAGAAGTAGCTAGGAAATTACCAGAGGCCTGCTACATTCATGTGTAAGAGCTTTTACTGGAGAAGAAAATTTAAGAAAAAAGGCTGACATCAGGGTAAAAATGCATGATAGAAACAATGACATGGAGTATGGGTGACAAAATGAGTGATAAATTCTTGTATTATTGGAACAGAAGTCCCTGCAAAATAAAAAGGAAGAGCAGAAAATTTATTTGAGAATGAATTTCAATTCTACAACAATTTAGAATTTTCAGTTTTCACCCATATATTAATTTTCTCACAAAGTTGTTATTGTGATTACTCTGTTTTGATCTGCAGAGGTACTATGTTTTAAACAAGAGTAATTTTCATCTTTTATGACCATTTCTAGAGAAAAACAGTACAATGTTCTCTTTTGAGTTTTAATAATATTACCTAATTTGTTTTAGTGGCACATACATGGATTTGACTAAAAGAACAATCTCATCCAAGACATGAAAACTGTACCCTTTTAATCCTAAACAGTTACAGAGGACTGTCATCTCAAGCTTGTAAGTAATTTTTCTCGTCATAATAAGTTAATGCTGGCTCATTTCCATGGCAACATTCAATTCAACAGTGCTGCATTTGAATTTTCTCCTCTTGGCATTTTCAGTAAATGCTTGAGACCTGCCAAATGTCTGCAAAGAGATAAAGGTCTTACCTCAGAGCTTAATGGATACAAAACTGCGACTCTAGTATTTACGTATGTGAAAGATTGTCCTACCACAACTGATTTAGTTCTGTGTCTCTTCCCTGGACTAAATTCTTTTTTCATACTTCAAATAGTTACAATGTAACTCTCTATTTCCATTCTTCTTTCTTTCCCCAATATTTGTTTAAGTAGCCTCAATGTATTGTGCCATTCTCTACAAATCTGTGTAGTTTATCTGAGTGGTGTTACACACCTCAGAAATATTCTACTATTTTGAAAGTCAGGATTGAGCTTTTTACCTGTTTGCTTCTTGCTCACAGAACCTGCTGAAGATGTGTTTACAGATTGAAACTCTTATAAGAAATCAGTGGCAAAAATGTCATAAGCTCAAATAAGATTCTACCTTCAAATGTCACAATAATTTACAGAGAACTAAATATGCCAGTTTCTGAGGTTCCTTTTTCAAACCATTTATGGCCTTACTGACATAAGGATAATGGATAGTCTTCCAAACTGTGCAAAATTTCATTTATTACAACATTATTTTCCATTCTCTTAAATCTGCAAAAGGACAATCAAATAAATATTACATACCACACAAAACTCTGAGACATATATATCTCAGCTATATCTGAAGTAGTCAGACTTAACTTCCCATATTGTTTCAAAGACACAGGTATTTTAGAAATGTCTGACTCATTTAAATGTATACCCTGGAGGGTAAAGGGGTTTATTGTGCTCAATAAGTCTCTGTCACTCCATTACCTATAAAGTAGTCTGACAGACTCATTCTCTCCCTACAAAGTGAGTCCAATGAGTCATTTGTTTACATGATACTCATCCATCAAAAACCCTATCAAGACAAAAATGTTATTACTTGGCTTCAGTCAACCAACTTAGGCAAGAGACCCAGTAATTAATAGTTCTGTCATGCCTTTAATCTTTCTTGTAAAAAAATAAAGCCTTTGCAATGACTTGGCATGACAAGGAGTTGTTACGCTACCTTTCTTTTTCCTGCTCACTCGTTTGTTATAATATGCTTAAAAGGATTCATTAAAGGCAACAAACAAATTGAGATCATTTGTAAGTTATGGGCAATAATAAGAGAAAGTGAACAGGAAGCTGCTGAAAAAAAAGGAAAAGAACTTCAGTTAGCGTGTCTTGTCTGGTTCTGTTGCAAAAGGATAAGTTCCGTGTGAGCTGTAGTTTGGTGATATGACATCAAGCCATTCATCCCACAAGTCACTGACTTGTTATAATAGCTTGCTTGCTGGTGTCAAGAATTACAGTGTGGAAGGTAGAGCATTTATAACTCATTTGGAAAAAGTCTGGTCCCACACCTTTTCATTATTTTACTGGATAAACTGTGTCTTATTTCCTTGGTGTCAACATAGAATGAGATTTGCCGGCTCAGGATTCTAGTTTGCTGAACTGATGTAAAACAACAGTTACCTATTACTGACCACCTGCTCAGTTTGTTTGTTGGGGTGTTTCTCTCTTCAAATCAGAAAGAAAGATGAAACTGTATATTATCATCAGAGTAAAGGCATATTAGTTATAGCATAGGAGTAGTGGTATGTAACGGGATTGATGTGATCTTATAGCTATATTGTTGAAACAGCACAAGAAATATTTGTCAATTCCAAATTGAGACAGCTGGGGAGAAAAGATATCTGGTGTTGGTGAAAAAAAACCAGGAGTAGAAAGATATTTCTGAATTAAAATTAGGTATTCAAATATATTGCTTTCTCCTTATCTTGAGGAATGAAAAAGTAGATTACCTCCTATCACCTGTACAACTGTGTCCTCCCAGTATGCAGTTTGCTTTGTTGCATTGGGAATGCACTTTCAACTCATATCCAGCCTGCTGTCTACTGCAACCCCCAGGTCCTTTTCAGCAAGGCTATTGTTCATCCAGTTAGTTTTCTTTCTTTTCCTGTACTGTGCACATAGCCCTTGTTTTCTTGATCCTTATGATAACATAACTTCAAAAATAGATTTCTTCTTCATAATCTCAGTCATCTTTCTTTGTCCTTAGCTACTTCTTTTTACACTTTCTTCCCTAATCTCATATTTGATCCTTGTAAAAAAATTATGCACAAAATTATCTCAGTTAAAAGAATTATTCTGATCAATTCTCTGCCTACACTTTGCCACTGAAGTCTTCTACTATTCATAATAAACACCATTCATTTTACCATGGTGAACCAAACTACTTTAATCCCAAATTTAATGTCAATTCAATCTGAATTTCCCATTTGGTACTTCATCAAAATGCAAGAGAATTGGCTCCAGGGAAAACGTTTTATTCTCTTCCTTCTCTACTCTTGCACTACTTTTACAGACTATCTTCATTAGAATAAAAGAAAAGATTTTTCTAATGTACCCACATAATTTTTTAACTTTTCCCTAGGGCCAAAATCCAAATTCTCCAGCACATTCCCAACTCTTTTATTTTTTCATTTAGGAGACTTAAAAAAAGTTTTAGTTTTCAGTAAAGAATAGCAGAAGTACTATTCAGTTTCCTTCTCTAAAGTCAGTATAGATGAGGCAATGGCTAATTAGCAGACACTGTCTCATGCTGATAGTTCACCTTTTTTCAGATAATCATAAGATGTAATCCATAAGAATATCTGAATAATATTATTGTCTTATATTAATTAACTTTACACTAGCCATGAACTGTATGGGTGTGAGACTCTGAGGGCTGGGACTATTTTGTCTATTTTCCAGTATAGACATAGGCACTGGCACCAGCATCTCTCAGTAACAGAGATATGCAAAAAGGTCTCATATCAGAAGTCTACAGAACTGCTGTTGAACATGATCCTACTGAACACTTGGAACAGCCTGTAGTTGTAAATGCTTCCACCAGGCTGTAACAACCTAAGTGTCTGAAGAACAAGCAAGTAAAAAAATAGATGACACCATAATGAGGCCTGAGGTCTGCCAAAGAAGAGAGTTTAGGATGTGACATGATGATCCTTAGGAGAGGACTATGCCTCACGGACAGAAAAATTGTCCAAGACTCTTTGCAGATGTGAAAATTCCACCATGATCCAAAATTTGATTGTACAGTTGAGCTGACCCTCAGGACATATTGACTAGACACCTGAAAGATCCGTTGCAACAGGCTGTAGTTCAGAGTTATTACTCTCAATGACCTCTGTTGTTTGTAAAAAACATGTCAGATATTGCTTTAACCTGTAATATACTGCTTCCTTAACCTATTACAGGAAAAAGATACTTCTTTGCTTTAATGCAATGTAATGAATTTGTCATGAATACATATTTTCATTCATGGTCCCACCAGCATTTCCTATTGCAAATTGTAATTGTGAAGCTGCTGTCTTAGAGGTGACAATAGTTGTTGCCCATTGTTGCTAAGAAGCTTTATCCTAGCAGCAATAATTGGAGAGTTTTTCTAGCAAAATCTTGGAAAATAATTTTAAAACCTGAAAAACAGTAGTTCACTCTCTTGAAAAGGCAGTATCTTAGAAGAAGAGTTTATTGCACTTATAAGTTTATAAGGGAAAAATCATTCTGAGCACCTGTGTTTAAACTTACAATGCCTTTACAGAACATTTTGATCATAGTGGTAATTTGGCATTATGTAAAATGTTTTTAACACACTGAAGAGATTGGTTAAGGAGAGGAAAAAAGTAGGGAACCAGTCAACTGTATTTCTCAGAGAAAGGTTAAATCTTCCAACTGGAGGATAAAGGCATAAAAAAGAATGTAGATCTGTTAGAGGAAACAGGTTGAGACAGATGATGTTACAAAAGACATGATTTTGGAAAGTAACTAATTTTTTTACATTGACTGGGGATGATCTACAGACCATTGCAAAAACTCACATTTCTACATTTCCTAAGGTCTTTTATAATCAGTGAAAGAGAGTCAGGTACTCATTCTGCACAATTTGTTTCACAATAAGTAGAAAAAACCCAGATCAGTTAACTCACACTATGAGAGTGGAATACTACCTATAATGTAGACCCTCTAAAAGCTTCAATTACAGCGCTAAACTAACGGGGGGGGGGGGTGGGGGGAGAAAAACCATATATTTTCACAGCCAAAATATAAGAAAAGCATATATCTTTCTATGTGAAACAGTTCAAAGAAAACTTGTTGATTTCAAACAAATGTTTTCTGTGTTTTGCTCCATAATTAAGCTTTCATGGTTTGTTTTTGCCTTTCAATAGAAAACCAATCTGTAACTAGCAGCCAATTTAGAACAGGTTTTTAAAGCCTGAGATCTTATTTTATATTGATAGTTTATTTTTTTTCTATGCTTTGTGACTTAACCTTGCTTATAACCTTGTATAATCCAAATTATATCCTGAAAGACAAACAGGCATTATGCTGTTTCTTATGCATTTTAAATAGTTTAGCTGCATTTTAAGTGTTCATATACATTAGGAGAGAAATAAACTAAGAGAATTTGTAGTGAATAGTTAGTGACCATGTTTTGGTGTAAGACAGTTTTCATGTTGTCCAGAAACTTTATAACTTTGTGACTTAAGTACTTTCATAAATGGAAAACTGAAAGTTCACGAACTTTGCTATTATGAATGTAGGTATAGACAGAGCTTAGAGGTTAGACTTGCCAATTAACAGAGAATTTCAAGGCAGACTTAATTCCTTTTGAATTAAGGAACACAAATCTTTCAAATATAGGTGCACAAATAATATGGTGAGGGTCTGAGCTATGTCTCATATAGTAAAAGTAAATGAAGCCATATTAACTTGGTCCAGAGTATTTTAAAAATCATTTGTTAGTGAGTCAGTGGCTATGAGGTGTTCTTATATTTGTACCAAAAAAAGACTAGAGAGAGAAAAAAAAGCAGAAAATATTGCTATTTTAACAAGGTGACATACAATTTTTGTCAAGGAAACAATATCATCTGGCTGCAATAGCAATATTATACAAGACACATGTTAAAATGAATAAAAGTAAAAAGTAAAATCTCTTTACAAACAGAATTCTTATGGTAGTATAAAATACAGAGTACTAAAATAAACAGAAGGATTTGAATTTAAAAACTCAAGTTCTTCACACTTCAGCTATTTCTGTGATAGAAGCACTCTGTGTCTGCTTTGATCTACAAGTTCTAGGTAAATAAAACTCTGTGAAATTATTAAAACTAGGATTTTGTTTTTATTCTGATACAATTTCTATATAAAAAAGCCACTTAAGTTAAAACTTCATTTACCACCAACCACACCATCTCACCCTAAAAAAAAGGAGGTCAGCTTTTTTTGCTCTTGTCATGGGTTTGTCTAGGTGACAATTTTTTACCACACCCCCCAAACAAATTGCTCTAAGTTGAGAGAAGGTTTATGCAGAC
>JAWWES010000001.1:72687522-72703479 GCA_035583135.1 Lophotriccus pileatus
CACCACGTAGTCACAGGGGATAATGGCTTTTGAGTCCACCCCTGTTTTCTGTGGGGTCCCTTCCCACGAATATAGTCTTGACAGACTTCTCCAACGTGGGACTACCCCCTTGGACAACAGTTCTTCCATTCTCTGCTGTCTTTCGGGGTCAGCAGCTGCACCAACATCAATCCCTCACTGGGACCACACATGGCTCCCTACCCAAGACGACGTTCTCTGGCGTAGGTCTCAGACGTGAGTCCAAATTTAGCTGCACCGGCATGGATCCCTCCCTGGGATCCCAAGCTCTTACCCAGGCTTCCTCGCTCTGGCGTAAGACTTCTCTGAGTGGGCCACAAGTCAGCAAAACTCCTTCCACGGAGTCCATTTTCTTCATGCACTTATTTGTTCCAGCTCTGCTCCGGTGTGAACTCAGCTCCTCATGCTGCAGATGGGATTATGTCTGCTCCCCAGCAATCTTCCACAGGTGGCAGGGATTTTAGATTTCAGTCTTTTCCCTGTTAAAGGGAGAGAGAGGGAGGGAGAGCGAGAAGGAATTGTCTCTCCCCCTACCTTCGGACTTTCCTCTCCGCTTGTTGCTGCTGCTGCCAGGTCTGACCTTGAAGGCTCTGCTATCTCTCTGGCTGGAATTCTTTTGCACAGTCCTTTTAAGTCCTTTTTTTTTTCCTTCACTCTGTTCCATGTCTGGATCAAGGGGGTTTCAGTGCTACCCCTGCCCCCCGGCCCAGGGCTGGGGGAGGAGGGAGGCCCTGGCCCCCCTTGGGGGCCTTGCTGCCTCTCCCTCACATGGCTCCCAATTTCCAACTACACAACTCCCTTCTCTTCCGTTTTCTTACAGATGTAATTGGCAAAAGGCGTTACCAAAGCTTCTGATTGGTTTTGTCCTGGAAATCAACCTGGACAAACCGCCTACAGTCCCTCAGGGAGGGGGGACCCTGATAACCCACGACAGCTCTCTTCTAACAATTCAAACATTTACAGTCTACTTTATTGACTTGCTTCCGTGCTCATAGGCTTTGTTTGCCACTAAAAAAAGACAACTGTGTTTTTCTGAAAGACTCACACTGTGAGCAGGTGTTGATCTTGCTGGGGAAAGAATTAAATATCATTTATGACAGTCAGACACATGAGCTGTTACTATCTTATTCTCTTGAAAGAAGGCAATAGTGACTTTTCTGACAGAGAAGCCAGAAAACTGGTTTGATAGCCCTCAAGGAGAAACTCTTTGGATCAATTGAATGTCAGAACACAATTTTCCTGGATTTAATGTTGTATAAGAGTTAGTCACCCAGGGTGAGATGTGCTAAAGTACTCTATGTAAAGAATCTCTTGGAGACACATCACAGAAAGAAGTAGACATAGTCTGGGTACTGATAGGGGAGTATAGGTATGAAGAGGGAGAATATAGGAAATATGAATCTAGTTGTGTGTTACTGCACAGGAGGAAGTTTTAGGTAACTTCAGGTTAAGATATCTGTAACAGTCTTTGCCTCCTGATTAATTTTCTTTAATTGAAGAACCAAAATTTTGTTCAGCATCCACCCTTGTAGACAGATTTATTCTTAGCAGAAGGGTCTCAGGTTTGCTACATTCTACAACTGACAGCATTACTTAGTATTCTATACAGCTCCTCTAATGGTTTCTGCATTGTGTGAAACTTAGATGAAAGGAAGTTGACTGCTCTCTGAAATGTTTTACAGAGGATTTAATACACAGTGATCCTATTCTAATGTCAGATCAATTTTTTTTTGTTGCTGTCAAGATTTGCTTGTTGGATGCTTTGAAACTTCTGATTGAGTTGATCTTAATTTTAGCAGCTGTACTATAGACAAATATTTGATTATCTAAAAGAACATTACCAAATTAAGGAAATAACATACAGATTTATTTTCAGATTTTAACTATAGCGTTAATCAGAAATGTGAAACAGAAACTGTGGTTACAAACTTTGAGGACAAGGTTACTTTTAGGTATGAAATGAAGTCTAGGTTTCATTAATTTTTAGGTTTCTAAGTGTTTTTTTGGATAGAAGCTCATGAGATTAATGCAAAAATAAAAATAAGAATGGAGGAATATATAGGTTAGATGCAGTTTTTCTGTGTTTTGTAAGGTTTTGATTAATAATTCGGTAAGAATGGCACCTAAGACCCTAGGATTAGATCATATCCTACCTAGGAAAAATATGGGTTTTTTCTTTGTGCTTTGACCTTCTGTCAATCTCTTGTGAGGAAAAGAATGCAAAAGTGGACAGTGACTTGGTTTCTGATAGCAAACATGGTGTTACCTGTAGATCTGTACAACCTGATGTTTTTTGAGCATTTTATAAATCCATGAACAGATTTTGTCCACTTTCTGAGGTATAAGGTGACAGCAGATAATGCACACAAAAAGCTGATCAGTTCAACCTTTCCTTTGGTAATATTCTTGAGGTGATTATATCAGATGTTGATCCCTTGAATTGCATTATGTGTTAAAAGGATACAATAAAGCAGTTACAGTGAGAAAACAATTTACATGTTTCTTAACCATCGTGGTTTTAAAATCTCAGTCTTGTCTTTGAATAGACTTCTGTTGTGTCCTTGAAGTATAAATTTCCTACTCAAATCAAGGAAAAGGATGTTCCAGTATGGTAATTTTGCTCCTACTGAGAAAAAAATCTTTATCTCAGCTAAACAAGATTGATTTGGATTTTTTCATGTAAAAATGCTCATTATAGTATATTAATATTCATTATAGTCTTTTAGCATAATTATAAATTGTCTTATAGATGGTTTAATTTAGCTAATAATTACAAGTCTTCTTCCCTATAAAAAATTGCTCTAAATAATTGTTTTTTAAAATATGAAAATTACAAAATGGAATGTAAAATATATAGTAAAATATATCAATGATGCATTGAACAAAATATGATTAATGTATAAAACATACGTAGTATAGATCATAAAGTACATGTGTTATATGCTATACAGAACTGACATAGGAAAATCCAACTATTTTTCATATCTATTTTTTCAGAATTTGTGGTAGAGACTTTTAAGGCACTTAATTCCAAATATATGTTAACATATATATACAAATATATATAAATACATAAATGCCTTTGCACGAGTAAAATGAACTGAAATATTTTCATTCATATTTTCCATTGCCATCCCCAGGACAAGCAAACAAACAAGCAAACCTTTCTTTTGTTACTTCTGAAAGTTACACAGATTTTATGAGAAAACTTTATAAGAGAGTTCCTGTCTAGCATGACATTCTTTCCTAAAAGCTTTACTTAAGTGTTAATTCTTATTTTACTTATTTAGCTTCCAATTTTACTTAAGTTTAATTCTCTTCCAGGAATTCCCTTTGTTTTGCTCACTTTTAGCCTTATGCCTTTCAACTTGTGCTTACAGCCAAGGTACTTTTACTTTTGAAGGATCCTGTGTAAAATGAGGTGAAGTTTGTCTGAATGCAAATGTTAGAATTTTTGGTCTAAATTTTTTGAGGCAAATAAGATACCACTTTAGTTTTCAGGATACCAGTTCAATAGTCAGTGCTTGTGTAGGTCAGTGTTCGTATAGATTTGTGTGTGTGTTTGTGAGTGTAGGTATACTTATGTACAGAATGAGGAAATGGAATGTAAATATCCTTACTCAACTGGAAAAGCTCTAAAAAGCCTCATTTCCTCCTACTCTCCAGGGAATCTTGGAAAATTTCTCCTTAGTGTAAAAACTTAAAAACATGAAACTATGCCATTTCCATTAGTACTACCTTTTGTTTCCAATCCAAGTGTTTAGGACACTCTTCAGCGCATAAACTCTGTAAGGCATGAAGAGCATTGAACAGGCATCAGTTTTCATCCCCTGACAAGCCTATTACCAGTTGGTTATCGGTTGACTGATTCAATATCTATGTGGTTGATTAAATCCAAGACAGTAAACCAAATACCTCCAAACTTTACAAAAGATATTTTGAAAGCCACTTTTACAATATATTTTACCGTTGCTGCCTTTTCAGGAACCCCATGCTAGGACATTGCCGCCATTTATGATAATGAATTAATTAAAATTTTAATAACTTTATGTAACTACAAAAAAAATTTCAACAAATGCACAAATTTCACAACAAAAATTCACCGATTTAGGTACAAAACCAATGTATAGTTTATCTGCAAGTAAATTAAAAAGAGAGAAATAGATATAGGTGATATAGATACAGACATAGATATAGATATCTTTGTAGTCTGGCTACAGAAATATATATGTTTGTTTCAACAAAATGATTTTTGAAGTTGAAACAAAATTATTGCTGCCGTATCTCCTTTGAAATTTTAAAGCTCTTCAGAATTCTGGTATTTCAGGAAATTGAGATGATTTTCTGTATATACATATATATATAACATATATGTGCTCTCACATGATTTAGCAGAAGTATACACAGTTGTTATAAATAGCATTTGTAGGCTGTACAGCTTTTAAGGTACAACTTTACAGGGAAATATTTTCATGCCACTAATATAGCTACGAGGACTCAAGGAAATTAGTTATTTGACCTCATCTCCATTTCAACCAGATAATCTGGTATACAGGATTTTCTTTTCCTTTTTCTAAAATGGAACATGTGGAGAGAATGCTCACCATGTGATATTGTGACTCTACCACTCAAAAGTAGCCAGAGAAAGTGAGACAGTTCAATTTCTGTTTTAGTACCTTTACTAGCAAGATAAGACATACAAATGGTGCTAAAAGTAATGTGTGAATTACTGTTGCTTAAATACATCTACTACAGCTCTCTCAGTGATAATGGGGTCTTGAGGCTCTTTCCTGTCTAACTTCACAATGGTTAACATAATAAATTTCTGAAATCTTTAATAACAAAAATACCCCACTAAGATTTTTTTATTAAGTAGACCCATTTTATGCTCTTCTTCATTTTAATTAATATTAGGGGTTTTTTTCCTTTTTTTTCCTTTTAATCTAAAACAAGAAATCAGCATCTCTAGGAAAAGAATGTATATCTTATATTCAAGTATATTTTTTTGTGTTTCCCAGCAATGTTGTGTGAAAAAAATGAGTACTAGAAGAGATCAGGAAAAGGTTTATCCCAAAATTCAGCTAGTTATTTTGTAGCAGAGTATAGTGTTATATACTACTAGTCCCTAATCCTGAATTCACTACTATAGATGAATACTATTTAAGATCTTTACCCGCAGGACATGTTAGAAAATAGCGGAATATTAAATAAGGAGTTAGAGATGTTTACAGTTGGAAGGCTTGCTGAAAATAATGCATCCTTTTGAAAAGGCAATCACATGGTAACTTGCTTTACTGTTCTTTAACCATAATATTAACATTCCATCTCATCATTTGGCAATGTTATAGCACTGAGGCTGTATTGCTGTCTCCCATTTCCAGATGGAGTACGGCTGTGAACGGTTACTACTGAAACACATAAAGCAATGCACTGAAACACATATAATGAAAGTCCAAGCAGAGTAGATGGCTAATATTGTTGTTGACTATATGGCTCTAAATGTGAAATGTGCATTATATGAAGTATTATGTATACTAAGCTTTAATAGATTCAATTCTATTATCTCCATTTTACTTTATGTGGAAAATCAAGTGAAAATGCACAGTACTGAACATTACAATGCATGTCACTTCTCTTTCACTAATAGACTATGCGTTTTCAGTAATCTTTAAAAATCTTGTAGTTCTTCATAAAAGGAACAGGGAAGATACTATTCAGAATGAAAAATACAGTAAAACATGATAAAGCTCAAACCCTTGTAGCTGCAGGAGTCACTGAACCAGCCTGCAGACAGCCAGACCTGCTGATGGCAGATGCAGCTCTCCAGGTCACAGGTTGCCAGGAGTGCCTGATGCCCTTTGAGAGGCTGGGGCTGACAAACAGTTATTCTGCAGAAGGTGTGCCATGCTTGAAGAGCTGTGTCACCAGGTGAAGGAGCTGTGGGAAGAGGTGAACAGGCTGCTTAGTATTTGAGCGAACAACAAGAGATAGACTGATTATTTATTTTCAGAGAAACCACAGTCTCCAGACTCTCAGGAGTCTCAAACTACGATTGTAGTGGAGGAGGAGGTGGACTCAGAACCCTGCAGGGAAATTAGTCAAAGGAATGCTAGTTGATGTTCTGCTGAAGATAAAGGCTGGAAGCTCCTGACTACACATACAGGGAGGAAGGTTCCTTCTCCTCAAAAGGTAGAACTGGTGCCATCCACACAGTGGGAGTGAGGGCCTGGAACTAGAAGGCCAGACAAACTGATGAGGTGGGCAAAGGTCCTTGTGGGGTAATGCTGCCTCCTAAAACAGCATCATTGTATGCCGCATAAGGAAAAGAAGGGTAGTTGTAACAGAGGACTCCCTTCTAAGGGGAATGCAGGGCCTGATATGCGGACTGGACCCAACTCACAGGAAGTCTGCTGTCTGCCAGAGGCATAGATAATGGACATTACTGGAAAACTCTCCAGTCTAGTAAGGCCCTCTTATTACTATCTATTATTCGTTGTTCGAACTGGCAGCAATGAAATAAGGCAACCAAAGACCGAGGCAATCAAAAGAGACTACAGGGTCCTGGGAGAATTGGTAAAGGGATCAGGAGCAGAGGCAGTGATTTCTTTGATCCTTCCAGTAACAAGTAATAATACTAATAGGAGCAGGAAGATCCATCAGGCTAATAGTAGCTCTGAGGTTGTTATAATTGGAAAAATTTTTGTTTTCTGCTTGGATCACATGTAATCCTCTGGTGGTGGAAGGTCTCAGAAATGAGTAAGGGGGGTGGTGCTTTGGGGGTCTTTGATGGTTTATGACCCATATTCATCTGATTCTCCAGTGAATATCCTGTGTATATGGTTTTCCTGGAGTGGGGGGATTACTGTCTTTGGTGTGGAGAGATTTTGCCATCATAGACTTAAAACTCTTCTCCCACGCCACACACTGAGCCCAGTTAGGACTGAATCTTAACACTGATACGTTCTTCTTCCTGAGCCTTGTTTACTTCTGCTCAGACCTGAGGAGACAATAGCTTTATCTCAGGTTCCCCTTCACAGTCCAAATTGTAGTCAGGAAGTATATTGGGGAGGGGAGGTGTTCTTCTGTGGTCACAGATAGGCAGTTGCTTCCTTGCAGTTTGACAAAAAGGCTTTCTGTGATGTTGACAGTGTTTAAGACATTAACAACATTTCAATTCATCACATAGTGTGATATAAAAAAGACATTAAGCTATTAGAAGTGTTCAAAGGAGGGCAAGAAAAATGGTGAAAAGCCTTGAGGGGAAGCCATATGAGGAGCTGAGGTCACTTGGTCTGTTCAGCCTGGAGGAGGCTGAGGGCAGACCTCATTGCAGTCTACAACTTTTTGTGAGAGGAAGAGGCAGAGTAGGCATTGATCTCTTCTCTGCAGTGACCAGTAACAGGACCCAAGGGAATGGCCTGCAATTGTGCCAGGGAAGATTTGGGCTGCATGATAGAAAAAGGTTCTTCACCCAAGGAAGTGGTCACACCACCAAGCCTGACAGAGTTCAAGAAGCCTTTGGATGATCCTATCAGGCACATGGTGTGACTGCTGGGGATGGTCCTATACAGAGCTGAGACACAGTGATCCTTGTGGGCCCCTTCCACAGACTCATACTCTCTGATTCTGTGATTCTATTTCAGAAGTATAGCAGATCACCCCAATGCAGGGCAAACTAAAGGAACAACTGATATCTTGATGTCCAAAGAATCTAAGAATTCTCCCTGGTGGTGACAGGAGCGAGAAAGTTTCTGATGCACTGCACTCAGAACTAAGATATTACCTGATCGTTTAGTAGTGTGTATGTGTGCATACTATATAAAGTGCAAATGGCTTTAAGAGACAAAATTCTGCATTTCAGGATCATGAGGCTTGTCTGGAGGAACTCAGGAAGACAGAGAAAAATTGATTAACATCTTGGGGCATATCTTTCAACTACTAGGAAAGCTGCCTCAGTATTGCAAAGAAACAGAAAGGAAAGGGAATGAGTTTGTCAGGGACATCGCATAATGCTTCAATTTACAAACCAACATCTTCAGCCTCATGTCAGCAAGAAACTGAACTGATAAACTTGGAAACGATCTCTAGATTAAGAACTGATAGAAATATATAAAATTATTTGCATTGTAGAGATGAAAAATTAGAAACTACTATCTCATTGCCTCTTCTGTAATAGAACAAGGGGCAGTGAATGAAATCAAGAATGGCAAGCTAAAGTAAGAAAAAATAAAGCACCAAACTTAGACTAATTTTTTTTCTTATGCTCTCATTTCTGTCTCATAACATTAAACAGTGTTATATATAATGTGTTTCTCTCCCTCTGTACGCTGGCTGTACAGAGAATTCCTCACTAGTTTCAGGAAAATAATGTGAAATAATCATACTTATATCAGATACACTCTATTTACATAGTTCGTTTTTTTCCTAAGATTTTTAATGCCACTATTGGATAAATAAAAATGTTTATGTTAATCAAGGTTATGGAAAAAATGAGTCCCAGCCAGGCTTTGGATCAAAGAAATTTTATTAGCAGCTGGGCTCAATTTCCCTTTTGGCATTTGTACCTTTAAGCACTGAGACAGAAAATGTCTTTAACAAACACACAGAAATTAACAGTAGAATTACAGATATAAAGTTACAGTTATAAACCCCGGATTTCTTTCCTGTGAATTCAGGAATTAAAATGAGATATCAATTAGACAATGATGGATCAAGGTTCCCATTGTACTGAATGGAGAGAGATAAGCATTCCCCAAATCATCTTATCATAGTATATGTTTTCTCTACTTTGACTTTATTAATAGCTGAGGGAAGACTACAAAGTACAATTAAGCTTGCAAAATTAATTGGAATGAATCCAGACTTTAGTCTTGTTTTACAAAAACTGGCTTGTTCTCCTTCAGTAAGCACAGTTACTGACACATTTTACATCTCAATGGTATAAACCAAAACATAGCATCCCTTTTTTCACTTTTTTCAAACATATATCAAACTACATATATAAGGGAAAGAGCACTCCAACGTAAAATTTACTTCCTAATGAGTAGAATTTTTGCCATCATCACAGGCAATTATGTAAAATATTTCTGTGAGGCATCTTGAATATTATCTTAAGAGTATGGAATTGATCAGTAAATATGATCACAGAATAGAATTCAAATTTTAGTTTATTTTTTAACTTATTTGGCACATTACTTACTGCTTTGTTTGTTTTTAAAATTTATTTTTAGATGAAGATTTTGTGAAAAAGGTGCCATTAAGAGCTAAGGAAAATATTACGTGAGCTTTATAAGTTTGTAAGCAACAGTAAGAAGATCACAGTCTCTCATCTCTCAGTTGATATCTCTTAGAGATATCAACTTAATAGACTAAACATACTCTAACAGTACTCTATCTTTTTTTCTGTAACTCAGAGAAAGCAGTCTTATTTGAAAATTTTGACAAATTCGTAATCACTTAACACTCTGAATCATAAATGTAGAGCAAGCACGGTAATGGTTTACACACACTATTTGAAGAGTGGTATGAATATATGTTTGTTTGTATTTCCTTGTATGCTGCTATTTGATTTGAAAATTAGTCCTTTGTTAAAAAAAAAAAAAGCTATAGTCTTTTTTCTGTTAGAGGTGGTTTTTTTCCTTAGATTTTCTGAAAATAATAGTTTCATTGTTATTGCCAAGGGGCAATGCTATGGCGTGGCAAGATAGAATACATGCACAGAAGTTATGCACTTGAACATTTTCTGGTTTGATTATTCTTTTTCTCTTTTTCTAGTGGCTTTGTGGCAGGCTTCTCTTGCATTTCAAATTTTCAAATGTAGCATCTTGGCGGAAGCACATACTATACCAGTTTAAGTCTTCTTTTTTGCCTTTCTTTTCTCAGAAATATATTTAGGGTTATTTCAGCTGTGCTTTTAGAAGTATATTATACTACAATAGGAAGTGGAAAATTTTATAAAAGAAGGGTCTTTCTGGATGTCATTTCTAATATGCCTCCCCCTGAGTCTCTGACAGAAGTCACTGCTCAATAGAAGTCAAGTATGTCAACTTTTAAAAGGAAATGCAGAGAAAATAATCTCGAAAAATAGTTATGTCAAAACTACTATTATTATTAATTACTAAAATTACTATTTAAGTCTTCTGTTGTTTTAAGGACTGACCATTTTCATTGCTGTTTGCAGACAACAGTTACATATTTGGAGTTTATCATTCCTTCCCTTCTTTAAACAAGTCAATCTCTACCCATCTTTCATTATCATTCATGTTTTGTAAGTCACTAGTCCTTCTGCACTTCTTCCAATTAACCCATTAAAGCTAAATATTAAGTATCTGAGCAGACCAGCTCCACTATCCACTTTAAGCTTCCATGGTAACTCAATTAGAAGCCTGTTGAAGGAGTAGAATTTAGGAACCTTAAGCTCACTTTGTACAGGGAGGTTTCAGAACTCAGGTAATAATACCAAAGTTATTTCTTTGTAGTTTGAAGGTCTGACTGTCTCTCCAAACGAAATAGCATGGCACCATTCATCAAAAACTAGCACAATGAAGATATAGAATGCCACAGTTTCTAGGTTATGATTTTTTTTTGGAGTCTGTTCACATTTTGTTTGCTGTTGTCTTAAAACACAAGGCAAACTTCTTGAATATGTAATAGGAGCTGTTGATGCATATGTAAGACACATTCAATAACCCTTCATTTTATATCTGATGTTTTAAACAAAATAGAAACCATAAATCCTAGGATAATTTTCACCCCAGCTCTCTCCATTCTTAGAACTTTTCCCACAAATACTCTTCATCTCTAGCTCTATTCTCTACTACCTACTATTTCTACTGCTATTCTCTAATCAGTGTTTTTAAGCATCCTTTCTCTTTTTGGGTGGATAAGAGTAGATGAGCATAAGCCACACTGTCAGCCTAAAATTTTACATCAGTGGAATAATGTGGGGATCCCAGCTGGTTCTGGGGTCTCTGAGTAGCTGAAAGGTTGAAGGTGGAACACTCGTGCCTGGTCAGGTAATGACCACGGACTGAAATAGCTTGGCACAAGGATGGGTTTCCTGATAAGAATGCTGAGTCAGGGCTGCTGGACATGCATGGATGTACGTGGACAGGTGTCCAATTGTAAGATGTTTATGTTACTGTTAAACCAATTGTATGTGTAAATGTGTTACTGAGTACAGTATTTAAGCAGCCACCCTGCTTTTAAGAAAAGTTCCAGCTTCTAAATAGAAGTTCCTGATCTCTGAACATGTGAGCCATATCGCAAGTTCATCCCCAACCGCGATAGAATAACATTAGAAAAGTGATATTTCTTAATTTTTCCTTTTGTCAGGATTTTTATGGGACTGTAATATAAATTTTTTCTGTTTCAAGGCAAGTAAGAATGAAGATAGATTATTCTGGAGCACAAAATACACCTGTAACATATATATCCAAGCAATGGACATATAGTTCAAGATTTTACATCCAAGGGAAAATAAAACAAAACATATTTTATCTGTCATATAATATTCATTAAGTTCCTTATGCTCACTAGTCAGGATTTACTGCCTGAGTCAGAAGATGAAACACCGTGCTTGCTATTATTACAGGTTCCATGGTTTTCCTCCTGAAATAATTACTTAGAATAGTTTTTCCTGAAGACCAGGACAGACAACATTTTCTCTGTATTGTCATACATTTTACTGTTAAACATATAGAATATTATCTTAGTCACTGTTAAAGACAGCATTACAAAACAATTCTAGGTTTTTACAGATAAAGAACAGGAATTAAAATAAGAATGTGTGAACAAAGCACCAGTAAACCAAGACTGGTGTTTCAATAACTATTTATTTTTTTTCAATCAGTGTCCTTGTAGGAATTCCTTCAGGCATTTTTCTTCCCTGAAATTGCTTGAGCAAGTTAGTTCTATTTTAAATCTCTAAGAAATATGCTGATTTTTAACACTTTTGCTGCTTAGCACCAAGTGGTTTTGATTTTTATAAGTGGAATTCGACAAGTGAGTCATACATATGTCCTGACTGCTTGAAATTTGAGTTTGAAAGAAGGATGTTATGCCTTCAGAGAAAGTACAAAGTTTCTGAGGACTTTTTTCAGAAAGACCTCTGAGTATTACCTCAGTAATTTTTGTTAGGAAAAATGCTGATTAGTGTCCTTCTGCACACCATCTGATCATTCAACAAGGTAATGAAGACCTTCTAATACCATATAAATTGCTCTTCTAGCAATGTCAGTGCTGCCACTGTGGATGTTGAGTTAAACTTAGAGATAGGTACAGGTGTAGACATAAAACCAGAGAATTCTTCCTAGATGCTGTGCAACTGGAAGAGTACACTGTTTGATCATCTGGCATATACATTATTATGTGCCAAACAGTGCAACTGTAGAGTCTGCTTATATTCAAAATATGTAATATGTAGTTAAATAGTTGTGCATCCCGATTTTTATGGCAACCTGATTTTAATATTCATTTTACATTAGAGACTACACGTGGTTCCAAGAGAAGTCTTTTGAAAAGAAAATATTTTGCCTTCATGAGGAGCACAGAACATTTTGTCAAATGGACAATATTGAAGGTAAATTTGAAAACCAAAAGAAGATGGGTCATTCTCATGACTAAACATGGAGTAGTCTCTGTTGAGAACTTGATTCTATCCCTTTTTCTTTAGGGGTCCTATGTAACATTGAAAAAGTCAGTGGAATTAAATCTTTCCCAATAATCACCCACGAGAAGTCTCAGTTTAGTCTAATCTAATATGTAGTTAGGAATTCTAACAGAACTCCAGAAGGTCTTAATTTTGGACAATGAATTGAGCATGAATTGCTGTGAAAAAATCATGTCTGAAACTTGAAAAACTGAATGCTGAGATTAGTGGAAATTAACCTTATAGGTTGTTCATTAAAATTCAAATGCAATATCTTCAGGGAAGCAATCCAATCTTAGTAAGATTCCTCTGATAATTAGTGAAAGTCCAGCAGAACCCTTTTTGCTTAGTAACTAGGCATTTGTCTTTGATAGGCCATCTCTTAGAATCACAGGAACCTTGCCTTCAGTATTCATAGCTTCTCATTAGTTTGTGTTCTAAAGAGTTGTAGTAAGACTGGTTTCTTGGTGTAACTTAGGTGGTGCATATATATTCGCTCTTTTCCACAGAGCAATCAATTACTGCTGGTTTTGATTTACAAGAGGAATGAAAATGGGGGTAAGTTTAGGGAAAAATCTGATGTCAAAATCAGTTATGAAACAGAATTACTATGACTATTTGTCATTAAATTCAAGTGGAAACTATTAATTTTACTTTCTCTGTATCTCTATAAAACTATTCATAATGTCTCTTTTCCTTGCAGAGTCTGTTATGCATATAAAAAGTCATCAATATTCTTAAAGCATTCCAGTGGCAGAGATATGATGATAAGCACCTAGATAAGTCCTGTGAAAACGTGAATATTTGGCTGTTCAGAACAGAGCTAGAATAATATTGAACAAGCAAAGGAAATAAAATGTAGGTATTGAATAGCTGCTTATAAGGGAAAATCCAACAACTTTTGTATTAACTGAGGCAAAGGTCTAATAGGGAAAAAAACTGATAACCAATAAGCTAGTTTGCAGTAAGCCTATTGTGACATGAATACCTAAAATAAGATTGTGTGATCCCAGGTGTGCAGTTGTGATGAAACAATAAGGCACTAGCTTCTCCAAATGGTTTAATTGAAAATAAAAGCATGAAAATAGATTCTCAAACTAAAAATAAATAAATAAATCTCAAACCCAGAAACAGAAAAAAATAGAAATAGGAAATAGAATCTTTCTCTACTTTTCTGAGATTAAGAAATACACCTTTTGCAACAGATCATCAGAACAACAGAAATTTTACTTCCAATTGAAAAAAGGCACCTTGGGAGTTCACTGGAAGATACCAAGAAATTGAAATATTATTTTTAAGTGTTTATTCAAGACAATAATTTCAACTCACAACATATCCAATTAAAAGTAGGCAGTTTAAAGTTCACTGAGTCTGTCTTTGTATAGACTAATCGGATAGACAAACCAGATGGCCAGTTGGTCAAGAATCAACAAAAATCCAACACCAAAGCTTCAGTACCTGACTAAATAGGAGGTAAAACCTTTTATTCAGTCTATTAAATTTCCTAATACATCTTCCCTACCAGCACCACTGAAAATCACCCTTCTCTTTATTTTCCAGGTGAGAAAGAGAAGCACCACAAGCAAAGTTTTTTCAGTCACAAAAGGAATTTTTGTATGTCTTGTCCTCGTTGACTATGGTCAATTTTAGTCTGACTAAAATTTGTAATACTAGCGAGGTTACATTAATTGTCTGTACAATTCAGAAGGATAATTCAGTTCCTCTTAAAAAACATTCATAAATCCATCACAAAGGTGACTTAAACTATGTGATAATTAAAAACTATGGACAGGAGGAATGCAAAATGGATTATTTAAAGAAAAACAGAAAGTAATTGGCTCGGTGTTTTGACCCTGTTGCCTTTAGGTTAAAAATAAAATATTCCTGAGCTCTAGTTTTTGCTCCCAGAATTAGTAATGGAATTTATACTGAGGAGTGAGGTCACACAAAGTAAAAAAGTTTGGAAAGAAATGGAGTCTTGGAGTTTGTTCCAGAGTCTCTGGAAGGTGTGATTGGGTTAGGCTAGAATAATTCAGTAAACTTCAGTTTTGTAAGCAATGTTCTAACAAGCAGTAATATAGCTCAGCATATCTTATGTCCTCCTAATCTCCAACTTCATGTCCATTTTTAACATGTTAGCAAATACTTTTGATGATAGACATAATTAACTGCGGCAAATTCCAGACAACATGAAGAAATGCTTCAGTGTGTTCTCTTCCTTTGATATAATGGTATTTGCCTCTACTTCAGTTGAGGACAGAAAAAAAAATGTTTTTTACTTCTATATAAGAAGATAGATTCTAAGAGATTTAACTTAAAATATAGATGTTCACCAAAAGTTAGAAATGACACAGGAAATGTATAATTTTCATACTCTATGGAATAAGCAGTCTTGGTGAAGTAAAAAAATTCTAGCACTCCTGAGAATTAATTTTATGAACTACTCTTTTTCATGTTAAATGACAATATCTAATTGTTCCATATCTGCCTAAGTTAATATATTTGGAGGGGGGAACCCAAACACTAAAAATATCACTTGCTATATAAGCATTGTTTTCAAAGATACATATATTGCCTCTATGCAGTGATACAAATAATGATGAACTGAGTAAATGCAAAACATTTTTAACATTTTTTTCTTCTTGTTTTTTTGTGCATCTCTTTTGTACACCCAAGCACAATAACAATCTCAACCTTCTGATTTGTTACATAACTTTTTTTTCTTTTTTTAAAGAAGATTTATCTTTATCATCAAAAAGCAAACCCTGCAAAAGTAAACCTCCTTGTTTTCCTTTTGTAGGAACTGTTTCATAAACATGGAGATTGAATAACATCTTGTCAAGACAGGACTGTGTGACATGAATATTTTAAGGAACGCATATTAGTTACACAAAAGTGTTCCCATGTTGCCTTCAAATGGCTACTTGTACCACTTTTCACATCACTTAAAAGGATGTGAAAAGCAAGACTGTGAAAATACTTCATAGATGAATCTATCCTTATGTGCTGTGATTTCCCTGTTGTAATTCCCCTGTGGAAATAGGATAAATGCAAACAAAACAATGTGCGTGGTTTTGTTTCCTTCAAGCAGACAATTACCTATTAATCGCCATAATGCTATTTTGTATAGTTTATATTCTGAATATCCAGAAAAGGAAGAAGAAATTAATAAATAGGGGACTTCATTTACCAACAGTCCTGCCTCACTGGGGAGGTCCCAGATGATTGGAAGTTGGCAAATGTCACACCAATCCACAAAAAGGGCCGGAAGGAGGACCCAGGAAACTACA
>JAWWES010000001.1:72703579-72716224 GCA_035583135.1 Lophotriccus pileatus
GGCCAATGGCATCCTGGCCTGCATCAGGAACAGTGTGGCCAGCAGGACCAGGGAAGTGATTCTGCCCCTGTACTCAGTGCTGGTGAGGCCATACCTGCAGTGTCCAGTTCTGGGCCCCTCAGTTCAGGAAAGATGTTGAGGTGCTGGAGCAGGTCCAGAGAACAACAAGGCTGGTGAAGGGACTTGAACACAAGTCCTATGAGGAGAGGCTGAGGGAGCTGGAGTTGTTGAGCATGGAGAAGAAAAGGCTCAGGGGAGACCTAATTGCTCTCTACAACTCCCTGAAAGGAGGTTGTAGGCAGGTGGGGGTTGGTCTGTTCTCCCAGGCAACCAGCAGTAATACAAGAGGGCATGGCCTTAGGCTGTGCCAGGGGAGGTTTAGGTTAGATATTAGAAAGAACTTCTTTACAGAGAGGGTAATCAGCCATTGGAATGGGCTGCCCAGGAAAGTGGTGGATTCTCCATCCCTGGAGGTTTTTAAGATGAGGCTGGACGTGGCACTTAGTGTCTTGGCCTAGCAATTGTGGTTGTAGTGGATCAGGGGTTGGACTTGATGATCTCAGAGGTCCTTTCCAACCCACCTGATTCTATGATTCTATGATTCTGGTTTCATGCTGAACAGCAGCTCCAGAACAGATTCCAGGCACAAAGTAAAATAACAATAAGGTAGGGTTTGCAACTTTCCTGAGAGGCACCCAGGAGAAAATGTGATACGCTCATACTTTCTTTAATCAAGCAGGTTAATTTGTATTTTACAGTTTGATTTCATGAATGAACACTTTTTCCAAATTCCATAAAAAGACAGATGATTGTTATAGGGGGCGGGAAAAAATACCCACAACACCAAAACCAAATAACTCACTCATGTATGTAGAAAGAATATTAATGAGGACAGAAAGAGATACTGATAATTCTACTTAATAATTGCAGTTTCAGTTATTTGTATGCTGTTCTGTTCTGTTGACCTTCTTATGATAGTGACTGAAAGTCTTTTATTAACCAATATTTTGCAAGACTTTGCAGAAAAATCATAAAATATACTATGTGATAATATAGTGTTTCAAATTAAAATATACTGGGGTGGTTTTTTTTATTTGTTTGTTGTGTTTTTTACACAAAATAGCTTAAAAAAAGTAGATGAACTTTATGCAGACAACACAGGAGTCAAAGACTCCTCTAAGGTGCCTGGAGAAGAGAGAATTTTTATTTATTGCATCACTTGAAAAGAAAAAGGCAATAGAAGAGAAGTCATGGGATGCATGGCTTCAGAGAAGATCCCCAAACTAAGTTATTGGCAACACAAATCAAGCAGTCTTGGTGACAATTTCGGAAAACCTTATACATCAGTAGATTTTGTACTGCTGGATGAGCTTAGACTTTTGCATACATTTTTCAATGAGACCTTCTCAGCTACAAATATCCAACAGTTTAGAAGCTTTGGCACTTAGTATTTCTGCATAGTGGAAGCATCCTATCATCCATTCAGCATAATTCAGGTGCATTCAGAATTTCACAGATGTTGCTGATTTTTAAATATAAAATATCCAAATCCTTTTAACAACATCACTCAAGAAGGTCCAAAGCAAGATACAGCTATATATTTATAAAATAAAAATAGAAATACAGCTGAAAAAAGTAAACACTTTGAAGCTTGAGCAGATTACTTCTCTTCCACTCTTGTGTTTTATTCATTTAAAGCACAGTCACATATCAAAGTTGACATGGCCAACTTAATCTTTGATCATGGAATCAGCTGCAATTTGTGAAAAAGATCTTAGAGCTAAAGACAGGCTATGGTGCTGTACCAAAGCAAAGTGTTTGGTGCATTGTACTTAGAAAAGCCAGATATGAGCCCCGCTTCTCATCTGGATCATGGGAATTATTAAGGTTCTTCACCTGCTATGAGATCCAACATGTTCTTCCATCACTGCAGAATTCAATGTTCTAAAAGCAGTACTCATCCCTCTCATGAAGTTTCAAAAAAAAAAAAAGAAAAGGATACTTCTGTGCTGTGGAAATGAAAGGGTTTCTTTCCATCTCCCTGTTGTGTTTCCAAACTGGAGGAAAAAATGTTAAACTGACAATTTTAACTCGGATAAGCAATGTTCAGTAGTCTCTTCGCTAAAGTAAGTCAGAAAAGTGCATTTTTTCATTACATCATATATTGAGAGACCAGCAGAAATGCTTAGAAAATAGTAAGTGCTTGTCTTCTCTTTGACGGCATTTTAAAAACATCTCTTAAACAAACTTTAAAAACCTCTCTCTGGCAAAAAAATAACCTGTGGGTTGTGTTGCCCTCAATGTCAGAAAACCCTGTATTGCTTTAAGACCACAAAAGTGCAACTCAAGCAAAGCCATCTTAAATTTCAGAAAATTTTTGCTTACTCTTACATGAAATATGAAAGAAAAAGTGTTGAACAGCCATCTAGCATGCTGTCCATAAGGATATGCAAGTTAAATTGGAGAAAATGCCTAGTCTAATGCCACATATAGTTGCCAATATCCTGTGTTATTAATATATCATAAGGATTAAAAAAAAAAAAGTATTGTCCGTTCCTTTTCCCAATATTTGTTTTTGTTGCTTTTCTCACATGGATTTTTTTTTTTTGAAAATTGATTGATTTTTCTTGGTTTGTAGATTCATTCGTTATAGAATTTAAAGTCTATCATATTTTTTTGAACTGGAAGACTCACATAACTCCTAAAATGAAATCTTTGTTATCCATGCTACCAAAAGTAACATTTCAAAACTTAAATAAAAGGTAAGAAAATAAAAGAAATTCAAGTCTCAGCAAATTTCAGCTAAAATCTCTCAAGATGGAGACTGAGACAGATTGTGTGTTTTAATTTGTTATGTTTCTGAAATATGATTCAAGGGCATGAAGAGATAAATTCTACGTATATTTTTAATTATTTTATTAATTTTATATATATATGAAATTTTAAGGGACAAAATTTAAGGGACAGCAAGCTTTAAGGAACAGGAAAACTTTAAGGGAAAGCAGCAGAAATTTTAAAGGACAAACTTTAAGGAACAGCAGAAGAAATAACTAAATACATATCAAGAACACAAAGTGAAAGCCATTTAAAATTTCTACTTAAGTGTTGTTTTGTTTGGGGTTTTCTTTTTTTGTTTTAAACATGGACCAAAACCAAAATAAGGCAAATCAGAGAGCATGGAAATCTTCATCTAACTTGGCGTTTAAACAGTCCTCTATCCACTGGGAGACATTCTATTGAAGATGAAAATAACTACTTTCATCCATTTTCATAAAAAGATGAAGCTAATGTCATCATCCTACGTACAATCTACCTGCCGTTATCCGTAGTATCCATTAGCAAACTTGACTAAAGGAAGGTTTTATGGTTACATTCTTTGTAAAAATGAGAAAGGAGTTAAAAATGAGAAGAAAGAGTGCACATGAGTGCACATAAATGACTGATAAAGTGAAAAGCTTTCAGAATAAGGTCATGTTCTTAGGGATCAGAGAATCCAAAGAGGAAAAAGACTTCACAAATGGGGCACAACTTCAGTAGACCTGTGCACAGTGTTAAAGAACAAAATCAGCCAATGACATTAGGCCTCAGTGGGTTGAAAGTTTAAGAAGTTTCTTAGTTCTTATGAATAGAAATTTTGAAAGTCAAACCTATGTTTTTACTGACTAGAATGGTGGAGAAATAAGTCCATGATTCCCACAGAAAAGATTTTTTCATTGATAAAAATAATCACTTATTAAAAAAATGTTTAATGTATTTATAATTTTAACCCTCCTTTAAAAAATTATCTTTAATTTGGAAAATCCAGAATTACAGAAATGGAGTATGGAAATTAATGTGTTTGATTTTTTTTTTCACAATGATTTTAGACTGTGGTAAGTGATGTAGTTGTTCTGAAATTATTAATGAAATTATTTGAATTATGTTTTTATCTTCCTTCTCTACTCAAACTCACTGGAAAAAGTAATGTGAGAGTCAGTATTTTCCTGATTCACCCTCATACTGGCAAGGTGATGACCACATGTACAGTACAGGTTTTGCAAAAACATACCAGTTTTGAAAAGTCTGCAACCTGAATTAGGACTAAAAGCTTTGTTACAAGTTGTCAAACCGACAGTAAAGAAATTTATATATCCAAATTAGACTTGCTGTTCCTTCTAACATCTTCAAAGACAGCTGCTTTTTTTCCCTGATTCTACAAAATAATTAAACATTTCCTGTTCTAGCTCATTTTGGAGCTGACCTTGGTGATGCTATGCATGCTATTCATGCTTAGTGCAAGAGTAAAACAAGTGACAGAAAGATACTGGAGATTGTATTGCTTTAATCAAAGGATTTTAAATTCTGCTGGGAATAGATCTCACTATTCCCAAGGTAAGAGCTGCCCTTGGATATTATTAATTCATAGGTCTAGTTTTAAGTTGTTGGAGAAGGCAAATTTACTTCAGTCTTTCTGATTTAAACAGCTAAGCCTTCCTTATAAATGAGATCTGACCCAAATAATTCCCCTTTTGTGACAAATGAATAATAGGAAATGTACAAACTAATCTCCATAGTGATATTTAGCTGCTAAAATAAGGTTATGGCTAAGTCATTCCTCTTCTGGGCAATCAAAGCTTAGCATGTTATGATTTATGTTGTTTTCCTCTGTCTCATTTTATCTCAATTAAAATGTAACAAGATTGTTAAATCTTATCAGTTGTCTCAAAGACTATTTTTTTGTCTTTTCATGGTTAAGTATTTTATTAATAATCCATGCCCATGTGATCTTTTTGTCTATGCAAAACATCTTGACTTTGCTTCTAGAGTAAAATATTAATAATTTCATAATTCAACTAGAACCAGTACTAAAAGCTATCAATTTTTCATTGTATTGCTTTCAGTGTAAAACTCATGGCCTATTCTGTGTCATCCTGTTTTCAGGCACAAAACTAAAATAATTGTATGGCGTGTTTCGTGAATGGGTAAAAAGGAGAAATTCCTCTATGGCCTCATGCCTGAACACAGTGATAATTATTCAGTGGTTATGGAACAGGGAAGAAAAAATAAAGGCTACATATTGGCTCATCTACGGTTTACCTGCTTATACTCTCAATATTATGCTACTTCACCTCAAATTGGATGTGCATAGTGTGTTCTGTGCCTACTAACCCTTGAAAATATCTGATAAAATTTCAGAATCTGCAGATTGTGGTTTCCAACAATAAATGGGGCTAAATATGTTGACTTCACCACTTCCTCACTATACACAAATCATAATTACAGAATGAAAAATACCATCAGATGAACACAGTATTGTATTCAAAAATTCAGTCATAAGTAACCTTAGCGTATATTATTTTATTATATTTAACTTTAGCAAAGTGTATAGCAAGCACATTTATGTGGTCAGTATGCTTAAATACTGTGACCTGATATAATGGAGACAGCAGGATAAGAACCACAGATAATGTGACCCCTGTACCTAGGGATTTATCTTTTCAGCAGTTGGTAGACAAAAACTATAGATTACAGAATGTTGTTAACTTTAGCTGTCCACAGAATATTAGTTGTTAAACTGAAAGCTGACACAAACACGATTGTGTTCTATTGCTCTGGAAATTATAAATATAGTTTGCTCTCATAGACATGTGAAAATATAGAACTATGAATAACTGAAATGTAGATTATTGCTATTATATGGCAATTTTCTATGACTCCATTCTATTTTCAATTTTAAGGTACTGCATTAGTTGTAAATGACAATAAATTTTATAATTATACAATTCTTGATTTCGTATTTTTTGTGTTGTTTTCCCCAGAAAATTTAGGACTACAGAGCTCTTAGATTTCCTTCATGTGAGTTATTTGCCTCAGTGTCTTGAGACTTACATCTTAGAAGAAACCAAATTGGAGTGTGAAAATTCTTATTTCCACTGGGATTTTTATTTTTAATTTTTTTTTGCTTTTCCTCCATCTGCCTTTGAGCAATTTTCTGTGCTTCAAGCATGAACAAGCAATATTAATCCAATTTCTAGTTTCTGTGAGGCACATTATGTTAGATCAAATGCACCTCAGCTCACCTCTTTAGGAACTGTGCATTTATTTAACTCTTTCATTGTCTCACTGCCATAAAATCTGCGCAAAACCCAGACCTGTATACTAGGAAAAATATGGATTTGTCTGAAGTGGATGTGGATATGAAAAGGAAAAATAAAAAAGTAGAAATCGTATTTTTTTCTTTCAGAGGAAGGATTCTACTCAGATTTCCAAACTAGCAATCACCCAAAACAATCATGATTTTAGGTTTATAATTCACTCAGCATTCAATTTACTCACCAGGTAAGATTCAACAGCAGTAGAGTTAGTACTTGCTCTCAAAAACACTTCAAAGTCTATGAAGAAAAAAAGGCAAACAACCAGTTTGTCTCCTCGCCTTTCCCAGCTTTCAGTCAGTTGTAGCGGAAAGAAATGGGAGTGTCAGCATTTTCCTCCTTCCCATTCACGGGGGAAGATTTGATCTTCTGTACTCAGGAGGAGAACCAAGGTTTACCAAAACATTTCTCACTTTATCTTGCTTCTCTTAACTGAGATTGACATCCTTTTTCTGTTATATTGTTGTTCCTTAGATAGTTTGCATCAATTTTTACTTACTGGTAGTAAATATTATGTAGAAATAGCTTGAGATATCACTTCAGCTTACTTGAATTTCATAGCTCTTACTAATTATTGTTAATTTTCATAAATATATGTATATACTGCATACATATATAGTACATAAAGTTTTATAGATATATATAGAGAGAGAGAGAGACATATACACAGTTTTAAAGTTATAAATTCAAACCAGGAGGGAATATTTTGCAGGTCACTATAAGAGAGCAGTTGTTCAAATACTAGAGAAAAAGACAAAATCTTTAAAAATTTCAGCAAAGAAAACACACATGCAACAAAAGTATTTGAGACATCTGTTTTGTGTTGTTGGTTTTTTGTTGTTTTTTTTTTTTTTTTTCCAGGAACCTAAATATATTTCTAACACAAAATTCTTATAAGGCAGGGTTTGGTTTAGTTCTTTTAGTGGAATTTTCAGTAAACTGACGGTACAATCATGAAAAAATTTAACTTCATACATATATCCATTTTACAGATCCTATTTTCTGCATTCTATTAAGCAGAGTATTGTTTCAAACCCAAAAGCATATATAAGAAAATAGTTTAATAAGAACTGCATGTTTCTGGAAATCAGATTCTGTACTCTGTAACTTGAAATATGAATCTCAACTGACAACAAGCAAAATGAAGGAGACTCTGCCAATATTTTCTTGTTAAGTGGAAGAAGGCAGAAATTAAACCTGCCTGTTTTCTCACCACTTCCCTTGAGAAGGGAAAATACAAAATTGTAACTTGACATAATATACAATTAGAGGGAAATCTGTTCATGGAAAGTTGCTTGTCTAGCTGCAGATACATATGTATAAGAAAACCCCAAACAAACTGCTTTTGCAGTTTTAATATTAAAGATATTGATTACTAAATCTTGAAAGAAGAAACTGCTCTTTCTCTTTCCCTTTTTATGATTGAAATTTCAAGGTCCTCTTAATTTGTCTTCTTTCTTTCTATTTTGTCTAAAAGGTTTTTTAGTTTTTTAGACTAGATCAGGTATTGCACATCCCAAACACACACAAATATCAAAGGACATTTAATAGAAATGCTCTAGAAAATAAATGAACAGGAAGAACGGGCACTTGTTTTCATCTGACCCTTTCTGCTGTTTCTGTCACTGGAAAGCTCATGAACTTGCCTCTCAGAGAAGGTGACAAGGTCAGTAGTTAGAAAGTGCAAGGGGTGGGATGAGACATTACTGAAAGGCAGAAAAAATCTGGATGAAACTCTTTAAGGAATGGTGTTGTTTGTTATCACTGGTATTTGTTTCCTTCTATTTTACTGAAATGAAGATGTGCCTGCTCTTCAGATCTCTTACACATCTTTGTTACACATAACGAAGTCATGAGCAAGTGCATCTCTCAAATCCTGTGAAAGGCTGTATCTCTCAAATCCTGTGAATGGTTGTAATGAACTGAGAGGAATCACTTACGAAGGCAGCTTCTGGGCTGAATAAAGTGTCAATTTTTCTCTCTGGATCAATTGTCCGTGTAATTTCTTTTAAAAAATTTGATCAGTCTCCAGTACTAGAATGCCATGTTATAAGGGATTAACCTTCACAACATTCATGTAGAGAAATTATATATCATTCTCACTCCACTCAGGTATTTTGACTGTCTCCTCCAACTGTTAAAGGAAAACTACATTTACATTATTAAATAGTGTTGCTAGTAGAAGCAGATAACAGCTGGGTATTGAACACCCACATCATCTGCCTTTTGAGAAGATGGGAAGGGTTCCTTCGGACTAGCTCTAGTAAAACCCATGGGCTAAGTGCTGTTATTGGTTGAACAGATTCTGATTTTTACTCCTGTAGCATATCTTCCACTTCAGTTTCATCTGAGAGACATTTTGTCAGCTTAGCTCTGTGAATCACAATATGGTGGGAGAGCACAAAGAGGAGATTAATTTTAAAAATGCAATTCTGGTATGAGCTTGCATGCCAATGTGAGTGCAATAGGTGTCAACCAAACCATGGTTTGAGGTAAATGGGTAATTTAGGCCCCACTAGACACAAAAAATGGAATTTTATGTTAAGCAATTTCAATCATGTGTGGAAGAGAGCATGAGGGAATTAATATGTCTACTTTTCACCAGACTTTCATAGCTTCAATTTGAAAAGTTTACCAAATACTGACTGAATATTCTTATGATAAAAAATTAGAGGTATACATAACAAAGTTCTAGCAGTATTTATTTTAAAATTATAGTATTTTTCTTCCACATCATTCTAAGTTTAATGTTATTAATTCAGTGTTTAATTCTATCCATACAAATGATTAGTTTACATATTAAGAGGAAGGAAGAATGAAATTATTTAAACAGCTGAGAATTGAATTTGTTTCTGTGTTCATGGTATTAAGATACCTTGTCAAGCTACAAAATGACAATTTTTTGGTAGCTGTGAATCAAGATTTTTTTAAAAAACTTTGAATCTATATCTCAGAGAATGAACAAAAACTCACCAGTGCGTAACTTACTGGAGGTCTGAAGAATAGCCAGGGATTAAGTTCTATGCTTTTTTGATCTCTAATTGTATTATCCATTAACAGAGCATTTCAGATACCTAGATTTCCCTCAGTGTGACTGGTTTCATATTCAAGTCAATGACAAAGCTCCCACTGCAGAGCCAGAATCAGTTTAATAAAGAATAGAATGACATTTTTTGGAGAAATTCTACTTCTGTGAGTAATTCTGGTGTTTGATGCCTTTCTGCAGTTATTTGACAAAAATGACATATTCACAGCAATTTGAACCTCAGAAAATATTATATATTAGATTATTGGAGGTCTACCTGATTTGTATTTCCTACTGCTAAAGAAAGGGTAAATATTACTGACAGTGGCAAAGAAAATGTCTCATATTCTAAGGCCGACAACAGTCAACAAGGCGGACAATTCCTTATCTCTAAATATGAACTATTTCCTATTTTAAGTAATTATAAAAAAACATAAATTTTTTTAGTAGTAGTCAAAACTATGTTACATGTCATTAACAAAAATTATCCAGAAGGCTCGAGAAACATTTATATGTTATTTTTCCATTTGAACTGCTTTCTTACTATTTGGTACATGCATATGTCTTGAAAGTTTTTCTATACATTTGTCAATAGCATAATATTTATCCTAAGCGCTTCGTGAAGTGTCTGCACTATCTACTATATTGAATATTTAACTATTTCTCTGAGAAGCTAAAAATTGTAGCACATATTTTCCCCGAATATAGACTGTAGCTTTCAAGAAATTACTGATGATTGTGGACCTGAACTATAAGGATATTTTCTTGTTGGTTTTCACCTATAGTAAAAAAAGTTCTGATTATAGATTAATTCTTTTATAACATTAAAGGGGCTTGGTTTTTTTGTTTGTTTCCTGAACATCAAATACCACTGAATGGAAAAAGGTCTCCCCTGTCATCATTTCTCAACTCTTATCACCTCTCAGGGACACTTACATCCCAGGGACAGGACTTCGCATTTGTCCTTGATGAATTTCATGATGTCCCTGCCAGCTCATTCCCCCAACTTTCCTATTACTCTTGGAATAACAGTTCTGCCCTCAAGAATATTGACTGGCTTCAGTGCTTATTTATTTGAATATGCCCTTCTGTTAGACATGAGTTAATACCAATACTCTTTCAAATGATGCACTGCCCTTGGACAATGGAATTAAAAGTTTTTAGCTCTGTTGAGTATACCTAACTTGACCTATCCTAAAAATATATTTACCATTTGTTTCACATCATCCTTCTGACTGACCACCAGAACATGGATTTTTTAAGTCTTTTAGTTCCATCTGGGAACTCTTAACTCAGACATTCCTGTTAGGGTTAAACCATTATGATATGACACATCACAGTTTTGAGGATGAATAAGAAGGATGAGTTTGATTATTAACTGGCTTGCCAGTCTCACTTCAGTGCCTAGTAAAATTAAGAAAAAGGTTATTTTAGGAGTTATGGAAAACCACTTGAGACACAATGTAGTCATTGGTAATAGGCAGCACGGATTCACAAGGGTTAGCCCTTAAGTTGGTTTTTCTTAATCAGTTTAATTCCCCTTTATGACAAGGTTCTTCATCTAGCTGATCAAGGCAAGCAATAAGATGTGATTTTTTTTTTTTTAAGCAAACTTTTGAACCTGTCTCCCATAGTATTCTTTAGGACAAGTCTATATTACTTCTGGTGAGCAATTGGTTTATGAAACAGCTCTTATATCTAGCTGGCAGCCAATCTTCAGTGGGGTGCCCCAAGGCTCAGTTTATAAGCCCAGTGCTCTTAATATTCCGGATGCAGGAATTGAACGTACATTCATTTTGCCAACAATACTAAATTTGAAGGTGCTGTGGACTCTCTCAAGGTAGAGAGGCCTTTCAGAGAGATCTGGATAGACTAGAGAACTGGACAATCACCAACTGTATGAAATTTGATAAGAGCAAGTGACAAATTCTGCACCTGGAACACTTTAATCCTCCTTGTACAGATATAATGGGTTTCTGTGGCTGGGTTTTAGCAGCAGGGGGCCTACAGAGGCAGCTTCCATTAGAAGCTGCTGGAAGCTTCCCCTGTCCCTTGGAGACAATGTCAGCCGGTTCCAAGATGGTCTTCCTGTCGCTGGCCAAGGCCAAGCCACTCAGGAGTGATAGTAACGCCTCTGTGATAACATATTTAAGAACAGAAGGTTGTTGTGCACATAAAAATTCCAGCCAGGGAAGAGCGGAGTGAGAACATGTGAACAACAAGGTAGACACCAAGGTCAGTGCAGAAGGAGGGGCAGAAGTTGCTCCAGGCACCAGAGCTGAGGCCCTGCAGCCTGTGGTGCAGACCATGATGGAGCAGCTGCGCCCCTGCAGCCCATGGGGAACCATCGGGGTGCAGAGATCCACCTGCAGCCCATGGAGGAGCCCACGCTGGAGCAGGTGGATATCTGAAGGAGGCTGTGACCCCTGGGAGGCCCATGATGGAGCAGAATCCTGATAGGGACCTGCAGCCCATGGAGAGGGAAGCCCATACTGGAGCAGATTTTTCCAAGATATGACTTGTCGCCCCTGTGGGGGACCCACACCAGTACAGCTCATTTGTGAAGAACTGTAGCCCATGGGAAAGTGGCCCACAAGACAGCAGTTTCGTGAAGAACTGTTGCCCATGGCACGTACTCATGCCAGAGAAGTTTGGGAAGGACTGTCTCCTGTGGGAGGCACTCCACGGGAAGCAGGGGAAGAACTCCTCTCCCTGAGCAGCAGCAGAAAAAATAACCCAACCCAATCCCTGTATCCCTGTATCCCTCCACCTCTGGGGGGGAAGGAGGTAGAATTTGGAAGGAAGGAGGAGTGGGAGGAAGGTGTTTTTAAGATTATTTTACTTCTCACTGTTTTGCTCTTATTCTGTTAGTAATAAATTTAAGTACTATTCACACTTTGAGTCTGTTTTGACTGTGAAGGCAGTAACTGACCTCTCCCAGCTCTTAATTCATGAATCCTTTGCTGTTTTTTCTTCTCTCCTCTGTCCAGTTGCAGAGGGGAGTGGGAGAGTGGCTTTAGTGGGTACGTGGTGTCCAGCCAGAGTCAACCCACTACAACAGACAAATGGGGGGAAGAGAGACTGGGGACCAGCCCTGTGGAAATAAATCTGGAGTTGGGTGTATTTTTAGATAGTCCTGTAAGGAGCAGGGAGTTGGATGTAATGATCATTATGGATCCCTTGCAATTCGATATATTCTATGATTCTGTGACTCTTTGAGTTAAACAGCTGTTGCTTCAGTGCTCACAGATATGGAGTTTGTTTCTCTGAGACTCCTATCCAAAGTTTTTCTTTTCTTGTCACAGTACATTTCACAGGAACACTCTTGTTTAATTTCAAGATGTCTCAGTTTGAGTGAGACACAAGAGTTTTGCTGAGAATAAACCACAGGGAAGACCCAAAAGCTCCTCCTCCTAAGCAATTACAAATCTGAAATTAATGGACTCCGATCGAGGAATAGTGTGGGAAAGGAGACCAAAATTATATCCA
>JAWWES010000001.1:72723596-72758920 GCA_035583135.1 Lophotriccus pileatus
CCCCTCCCCTCCCCTCCCCTCCCCTCCCCTCCCCTCCCCTCCCCTCTCCTCCCCTCCGCACTACTTCTGCTGTCCCCACTTAACATGGGAGGGGGAGAGGAGAAAGGGGAAGCTTTTGGAGGAGAAAGGGGAAGCTTTCTTCTTGTAATTTTCATAATGTAAGATCAGAACCTTTTTATGGTAAAAAAAAATACATAACTGATTTTCTCTGATTTTGGATGATTATATAAAATTTTATTTCACAGATTATTTGATAGCTGTTGATTATTTAATTTTAAATTTTAATACAAAGATGAACTAATCCACTAATCCTTGCTGAAGACAACTGTAAGGTCCTTCAATGCCTTATCAGAACAGTAGTTGATCAGGCAGTCACAATGTATTCAGAACACATATTCCTACAGCCAATTATAATGGTTTGTTGATTTCTGAATATTCAAATGCTTAGCATTGGTATTTCTATTTCTATCAAATGAATTATAAAGCACAAATCTCATTCATTTGAATAGGAACTCTTAATACAGCACAATATTATGCATAACATTTGTCGAATAATTTTCTGAAGAATTACACATTATGTTCAAGAATATTTAAATGCCAAAAAAGTAAGTCATATAAGCATGACAAAAATAAAATATAACGGTTTACAGTGAATTTTCAAGGAAATGTACTGCATTTGATTAATTTGAGTTTCAAAAAATCTCATCAAAATTATCTGATTCTGAGGAATGAAAGACTGGCACAGAGTCAATAAGCATTCAGAGAATGTAAAGACCTCAACAGTATTCTAAAAAGAAAACATTTGGGCTGCTTAGCATATGCGTGCTTTGAATACTCATTTAGCAAGGAATTTGAATCATAAATATAGTTTTTAGAATTCACACTTTTTCTGGGGTTCTCGAATTTGACTGGTCAGATAATAGGTAGTCTGCTTATTGCTCAATAACATTTCAGAAAAGAACAAGGATTTCTTTGATTGTAAGATGTCTTGTTGTGAGACATGCCACAAACCAGTATCGTGACATTTTCAGCCTCCAGTATCTCTAGATAGATCATCACAAACTACTACATCTAATACAGACTACTAAAAAACAAGGGGGCATGGTACAGTGTATCATAACTGTATAAGACACAGGTGTAGACAGAGAAAGGAAAAGGAAGGGAAGAATCAGATATATCAGTCTTATGTCTGACATTCTCAGTGACATGGTATTTTTGGGGTGTTGTTTAAGGCTGTGCTATGTTCAGCCTGAGGCAGGGATTTAGATCTATAAAGTTCAGTTATTTAACATTAAATGTAGTATACCTCACCCAATGCCCATTCATAGCAGTTTAGAGGCTCCTAGGATGAGAATTCTTCTCATAGAATCTTAATATCTATAGTCTATTTTTTTCCATTTCATCTGGTCTACTCCATCTCACTTCCTAGCTCATGCAAATAGTGTAACTTTAGAATGTACAGTTCAAGTCTTCCTAAAGATGACTCAGAGGTGGTTTTTTTCCAACGGTTTAGAGAAGAAAGTACATAATTTAGCTTTGTGCAGGTAATGAGTCAGCTGAGATAAATTTTATCTCTAATGGCTTCACGGGGCAAAAACTGTTAATCCATTTATGTCCACATAAATAATCTGTATAAGCACTACTCACTTAAGGTGTGTAAAAGTGGTAAAGAACTGAGGACTTAATACACAGAAATTTGAAGAAGCATAACAGATGTGATCTGTTAGATCCCTGACTTCACTGCAATATGCAGTTCCCCCTTGAGAACTAGGGTACAGTGCTTCTACTACATAGGGTCAGACCTGAAGCTGCAAAACAATCCTTTAGTTCCTATGGTGTCTGCCTTACCAGCTGAGAACATGATTTCCCCAAAATTGCATTATAGACTTCTTAAAAATCAGATAATTCTTTCTATATATATATGTATGATCCTGGATTTTAATCACAAAAACTACATTCACATGGGTGTGTTGGGCTTCCATGGCCAGGTTTTGGTAGTGGGGGATTATAGTGGTGGCTTCTGTGAGAAGCATTCCCCATGTCTGGCAGAGCCAATGCCAGCCGACTCCAGGACAGACCCACCACTGGCCAAGGCCAAGCCAATCAGGAATGACAGTAATGCCTCCTTTAAGAAGGAAAAAAAGAAGGTTATTGGCAGATGTATTAGCAGCCAGAGAAGTGCTGAGTGAGAATATGTGAGAGGAACAGCCCTACCAACATCAAAGTCAGGAGTGAAGGAAGGGGAGGAGGTGCTCCAGGCACTGAAGGTGAGGTTCCTCTGCAGCCCGTGGTGCAGACCATGGTGAGAGAGGCTGCCACCTGCAGCCCATGGAGGACAACAAGAATGCAGAGATCCACTTGAAGCCCATGGAGGACACCCGTACTGGAGCAGGTGGATTCCTGAAAGGAGCCTGTGAATCCCATGGAAAGCCTGTGCTGGGGCAGAGTCCTGGCAAGGATCTGCGGACCTGCAGAGACAGTAGCCCACATTGGAGCAGGTTTTCTGGTAGAACTTGTGACCCTGTGGGAGCCCAACCTGGAGCAGCCTGTGCCTAAAGGAATGCACCCTGTTAAAAAGTGACCCATGTTGGAGCAGTTCATGGAGAACTGTTGACTGTAAGATGGGCTCACATTCGGGAAGTTCAAGGAAAACCATCTCATGTGGGAGGAACCCCATGCTGGAGTAGGGGCAGGACTCCTCTCCCTCGGCAGCAGCAGGAACAATGTGTGATGAACTGAACATAAACCCCATTCCCCATCTCCCTGTACTGCAGGGGAGGAGGTAGAGCTGGGGAAGGAGTGAGGGTGTTCTTTAAGACTTATTTTACTTATTGTCCTGCTCTGATTTTGTTGGTAATAAATTCAAATAATATCCCCAAGCTGAGTCTGTTTTGCCTGTGACAGGAATCAGTGAGTGATCTCTCCCTGTCCTTGAACTTTCTCACCCATGAATTTTTGTTATATTTTCTCTCTCTTATCCTACTGTAGGGGGGTAGTGATAGAGTGGTTTTGGTGGGTGCTTGGCAGCTGGCCAGGGTCAACCCACTACACATGGCAAAACATTTTGAATCATTCTACTTTTACAGTTTGACATGCTAAAAGAACTTGCTTTTACTAAATTAACGATAACAAAAAAACCAAAGAATTAAAGGCACTTAGTATGACTTCTTTCGAAAATTCTTGTTTAAAAAAGATACTAAATTGCTAAGGAAATTTCTGAATCTCATTCAACGGGGCAACACTATAAATTAAAAGAAAAAGCTATCTTTGAAATATTTGACAATTTATTCTCTAAAATACTAGATTTTGTGATATTACCCCTATTCCAAAAACCCAATTATACATTATTTAATAACTTAACACAAGCCAAAACTAGTTACAAAAAAACAAAACATGTTAGTATTCCCCTAAATTATTGTCATTGCCACTGGATTAAAGCAGTTTCTAACCACTGTCATTAGATTAAAGCTGTTGTTAAAAAGGTGTCCTAAAAAAATGTCACCTGAGTTATTGAATATCTTTCCATTTTCTTTCTCCTTTGGTAATGCACATCATATAATATGCATATAGAAACTGTAAAATGCATAGTAAGCTGTGCAACCTGAAAAACTACTAGTATGTAAAGAGATAGAGAGTTTTTCCCATTGTTGGTGGGATTTTTTTGGACTTGTCTGCCAAAGGGTCTGTGAGCCATAAAGATTTTTACCCCCCACATAATGCATCAGGCAATGAATCTGTAGACAACATTCAGTGCTCTAAACTGTCTCTCCATATGTAAGGCTTATCAATTCAAATTGAACTGAAACACCTAACATATTTTTGAGGTAATATTTTTGAATATTACCAAACGACAAGACATGAACTCTTTTTCTTTTGGAGATGACTTACTACAGGAAACAGTTCATGGCCATATCGGCAGAATTAACAAGGTGGACAGGAATTATTTGTTCACAGGAAATGTTTGGGGTTTTTTTGTTTAAACACAAAGGGAACATCAGAAGGAAGTATAAGATGGGAAAAGGAATACTCTTTTTTTATCTCCACACACAATGTGTGGTTAGGCTTGGGAGCTCTTTTATCAAAGTTTCCATAATTCAAAGGAATGCTGGGGCACCATGTGGAAAAGAAACAATTATGGGTTACATAGGCACTTAATTAAATGAATTATAACTTTTTGAAAGCTGAAGATTATTAGAGAAATTTGTGCTTTCCCTTTTCCTTATGTCCTTTCTGATAGATTGACATTGGCCGCTATCAAAGATGTTGATCTAACCCAGTACTTTTGACCTTATGTTTTTATGTTCAAAAAGAAATGTACAGGTCAAGAACTGGAAATATCCCAAGCATTATTAAGATCTGAAGACCTCTGCAGAGTGTTAGAGGAGAATGCTTGCTGAACAGGCTAGGAGTCCAACTGAGATGATGAAAGCAAAACCTATGAAATTTTAGGTTTTACACCAAGAGAGTTTCAGGAAACTTCCCTAAACAGTAATGGCTTAGAATTTATTTCTTTCATATAGGGCAAAAATATATGAAATATTATTACACACAAGGTTTTTTTTGAAAATGTCCTAGTTCTGACTAAAAGATTTCCTATTTCTGACTGGGTGACAAGATTTCTAGCAAAAAACATTGACATATATGCTATGAAAATTAATATTCTGTATGTACTTGAGACAAAAGCACCATGTTGCTAAAACATAATATTAGTTTTCATGTTTATATCTTTTAATGTTTTGATATTTTTTTTTAATTTACAAGGTTCAGTTCATCATTTTCTGAAAACTTGTAATAAAAAACACATCTTTCATTCCTTGAGAATGCTTCCTATGTGCAAAAACACTGTTAAGATCAGAATTCATTACCCATCTTCAAAATTTGAAAATTCTTCTTGTTATTCTGCATTATTTTTTCATTTCTATTTCTATATTGGGAGAATTGGGTTTGATTCTACATCTTTTACAAAATCGTATGGAAACTAGTTCTCCTTTATGAAGTTCCCGCTACGAAAACTCAGGCACACAAACCCACTACAGTTTGTATAAAAAAAAATTAGTTTATAGAAATTCTAAACACCATGCTCTCTCTACTTTTCCAGTTCAGCCAAAGCAGAATGTTACAAGTGTTAAGGACATCTATCAAGAAAATCTGCAGTTGATGTATTTTAGTATCCTTTTCTTTTGAGCTCAGTCAAGGAATAGGATTTGCTCAGAAAATAGTAAAACCCAATAAATCAAGATAGTGGATTAAATACTGAAGTATGTTGCAGAAGAGTCTATCAGCAAGCTTATACACCATAAAATTTTCTCCCCTTTGACTGTTCCAACAGCGGAATTTGCACAAAGCACAGTATTGACATTCTCTAGAAGACTGTGTGTTCAGGGTTTTGGAATCTGATAAAACAAAGGAATTCATGGAGAAAACATTTCCAGTAAAGAATATAGAAACTGTCAATTTTAATAATTTTAATCACCAAAATAAATATTTTGTTATTTATATTAGTTAATAAGCCACCATTATAAAATCTGAGTGTGTATTCACATATATATTAACAGAACTTCTAGCTCTGTTTTCAGCAACATGGGTGAACTTATTAAATATTCATGAGCAATAAAATAAAAGAGGTACAAGGACTGCAACTATGAAAAGTCTTTGGTATCTATACCAGTTTATAAATGCAGTCAAAATTACTTTCTTTGGAGCTGATTCCAAGAGGGTATTTACAAAACACATTTAATATAATCTGATAGAACATATCGTGAAATTTGTTTGTGAAAAACAGACCATTACTACTAGTCGCAAGTAATGGTACCATTCAGTACAGCTGAAAGAAAAGATCTAAAAGTTGTAAAAGTTTCTGAGAAATCATAATAAATTGGATTGAACATATGTTGACATCCACAAAAGAAAGCTAAACTTATATCCCAGAGAGCAATTTACATTAAACTATACATGCAGAATTGTGAAATCACAACTAACTGAAGAACTTTTCATTTGCCATTGTTATATAGGATATATCTTTCATGGAATGCAATGACTGCCTGATGCTTGTGAGGGACAGAAAGAAATTGTATTCTACTGCACTTTTATTTGTGTCTGATTTTTTTTTCCAAGGAGCTATCTCTTTACACTCTATAAGGAAAGAAGGTAAACTCAGGAGCAATCAGATTATAGAATGGTTCACATTTTTCTTTGCTTCTTTCATGATTCTGAAGAAGACCAAAATGCTTACTAGGCTCTAGCTTCTGTTGCTCTCATAAAGCATGAGGGGAAAAAGCAGTGATGTTCAATTTGGTGTCTTAATAAAAAAAAACCAACCAAACAAAAACCCAACCAAAACCAAAACCAAACCAAAACAAACCCAAAAACAAACCCAACTTGGGCTTTACAATGAATTTTCTGGTGGGTTTGAAGCATTGATGATAAGAGACTTTTACATACATCTTACTGTGAAAATTAGTTTCCATCAGGGATACATTTAGATGATTGTTTTGTTTGTAGTCTTTTATGTAATGGTGCATTTTGTAATATTTAAATGCATATTTGGATTGGTCTTGAAAAGATTTTAAAACTTCTGGTTTTTTCACTGTTACAGTATAAATGCATTACTGTCTTTCGGTGCTCAAATATAACATTTACTCATGACTATTTTGATCTTTCAAAAGACAAATCCCCTATACTTTTGTTCTCTCTAAGGTTTAAAATTCTGCACAGGCACTACATAAGTTTTCTCAGTAGTTGAATTGGGCAGCGCAGTTATATTAGTATTTAAGTAAAGTATCCTGTGTTTTTGCCAGAAATGATTAGCATGTCAATGTGATAATTAATAATTAAAAATTCAAATTGTCATATTTAATGACTTTCATGTATCCATAATTGTCGTTGACTGTTTCAGGACCTTAGTTTTAATTAAAAATAAACAACAATAAAAGTACGTAGCATTTTCAGATAAAATATTAATTAGTTTGTTGTGAATTACAATGTCCAGTGGGAAATAAGGAATTTACTAAGCTGCCCTAATTGCCCTACAAAGTATCTGTAAAAAAAAAATTGAGTTTCATAAAAGACATTCCAGTTATTTGGCAAAAAAAGCAGCATCTATTGAATTAGTTTATTAAGTGTAGCAATTTTTAGCTGTCTAGCAGAAAGTAATGGGATCATTAAAACTAAATTCTCCTCTCCTGTCTGCACAATAGAGCACTTATTATCTATTCTGATCTTCTTCCTTGCAGAGAACTCTTATTGCTGGCAATGGTGTTTTTACACATGCGGGAAGATCAGAATAGCCCTACAAATCTGTTCTGTTCACACGAAAGAGGAAAATTTAGTCAGAAGACTCTAACAAAAGCTTAGGACTGAATTTTTCTTTTAGCCACTGAATGGAGTGCCATCTGATACCTGTGGGAAATTCACATACAGATTGAGAATAAACAGCTGGGACTATATGTCCCTAACTTCCATAGGAAAAAAAAATCATTTTTGCCTGCCTCAGAGCCGTTTAATGTAGCCCACTCTTGTAATAACCTAAGGGTTCCTTATTCTACTTTCCCTTGGTGCTTTGTGATGCTGTACCCTTGGCTCAGCTTTTTACCATAAAACACTAAGCCACTGTGGACCCCAGGACAGGAAATACTGTCCTAATTTCTCAGACGATTCGAGTATGTCTAAACTGAGGGTCTCTGAGATATACCTCAATTCCAAAGGACACCACTGACAAGCTTCCGCACATGAGACCTGGAATCACATATTTCTCCCTTCATGCTCACATTTTTACTGAGAAGAAACATGGTGTAGGAGCAGGGAAAAACCTGTGGTGTTTAGACATACTGTGATGTAGTTTAAATAAAGCCCATGTTTCTTGGCAGAAACAGCAAGACAAGCATGCACAAAAGTCTTACAAATCGACATTCTTACCATAAAAATACGCTCACATGCTGTGATAAATATCTTGTACTCCTGGCTGTCTAGTTGGGGTTTTTTGTCTTAAGAAGTCATGTTTTGTAACTGTTTTGTACTGTGAAAAAATAATCAGATTTTAAAATGAGGAATTTTATGTTCTGATGATTTCCTATGTGATAGTCTCACAAATACAAATACAAATACAGATACAAATACAAATACAGATAGAAATACAAATACAAATACAAATACAAATACAAATACAAATACAAATACAAATACAACAAGGGAGTTCCACGAAGAATTATTTTTTGTTGTCTGCTTAAACCTTTTATTTTTGGGGAATTGTTTGCTTTCTAAAATCCTAAGTAGCACTTATGAAACAAAGAAATATATGCAGCAAGTCCTATGTAGTGGAGAAAACAGTCCTGTTTTATTTTAACAACTGACCTCCTAGAGAAGCTGAGTCTGTCCTGGTACAAATCATTCCAGAAATTTCCCACAGGCTGTAAAAAGGAGTAAAATGGTATAGTCATTCCCACTTAAAATTCACTGCCTGTAGTAGTACATGTGTACTGTCATGATGGCAATGAGTTTAAAAAAATACATTGAAAACAATACAGATCCCAAGGGAACTGAAACATGCATGTATGTTCTGCATAGAGGTTAAAGTGTTATTTTACCTAATAACTGCTTATAAACTGAAAACTTCAGATATACAATGTGCAATGTTACTTATCCCACAAGAAAGATAAGTACACTTTGGTGGTAGAACCTACACTTCAAAGAAACTGTGAATCAGAAAAGCTGTTATTAATACATTGTCAAACATAATAAGCAGGAATTTTAGAAGAAAATAAGTGAATTGGAAATGTCCTATAAGTTAAAGAAACAGAGACTGATTTTTTTCACAACTGAAATTAGTCTTGTGGCACTTCATTTTTTAAATTGAAGCAATAAGAATGCTGGAAGTAATTCATCCAAGATAACTGTGTGTCTAATTTAAGTGTTCAGAATTTCTCTTATGTACTCCACTCCAGTTTGGTGTCAGCACTCAGTGTGAGGTTTGCTATAAATCTGCTGTTCAAAATATCACTTTCTAGTAATTCAGAACATGTTTATTATTTTTCTCTGAATATGCATATTGATTTCATGAGAGACACATAGAATTAGATCTTCTCTTTGGTGCCCACCTAACCTGAAATATTTTTAACTATTACTACTATTTAGAGTTTTCTCTATTGATTTGTTAATATATTGGACATGTCAATGAATAGTTTTTCCCTTTTCTTCCTCTCTCTCTTTCTCTAAACCCCAAAAAACCATAACCATCATAAACTTCAACCAAACTAGAAAAAAAAACAAAGAAATGCACAAAGACAATCCTCTGAAAAAAAAAAACATAGATATATTTACAGATTTACTTCTCACGGAGGTTAATATAAATAATTTCACATTAAAAGAAAGTGTATGAAAAGCAAAACAGAACAGGATGATGCCTCTAGCATTCTCTGTGTAATAAGGAAAGAAACAATGCATACCTTTAGAATAATTTTCTGTATGTTGACTCAAAACAAAAAGAGCTTGCAGGAACCTCCTTCAAAGTAGTATCTATTTAAGTGAGCTAGAATATCAGTTTATGGAACGCCAGTTTAAAACATATTTAAAGATAAGGCTTGTAGGTGTGTAATTTTAGATGCAATTAGATCCCATTCCCCTGCATCTATTTATGTTTACAACTTTAATGTGCTGTCTGAATCTAGATTCCGTCCATGAAGTTTGACATCACCACCACTGTGTTACTTAATGGATATTTAGCAGGCTGAATGAAAATTCTGACTAATGGACCCAAGCAGCAAGTTGCATTGGACAAAGTGAATGAAATGTGACTTTTTTCTTTCCTTCTCCCATTTTTTCATGGCAATCCTGAAATAGAGAATGTGATCATAAAATTAAGGACTATATTATAAAGCATATACACAAGATCCCCAAATTAACATATCATCTGACCTTAATGCTAGTATTTCCTACTTGCATGTGCTTAATTGTTTACCAGTCTCAGAGAATCTGAATGAGTATACTAAGAAATAGGGGACATTTTTGTAGGTGATGACAAAACTGTTTGGGACTTCTCTGACTGAATTCAATTTACAACTGAGTAACAAAGGAAAGAAAAAGACCCCGAGCAGCTTACATGGGATAGGGAAACACAGCTAATATGTACATACAATAATTTGTTGATAGTGTAAATAAAACATTAGTAGGAATATAACCATATTATTATTATGAATCTAGTTGCCATGATACTAACACATACCCTCTTAAGTATTCTATCCGTGCTACTTCCCAATAATAATAATAGTTTAAGGTGATACACACATGCTTTCCAGCATTCTTATTTCTGCTTTGCCAACCCTTGTAGTGCTGCTCCATGTCCTTAAGAAACCGGATGTTGAAAGGGTTGCAGCAAATTTTGAATATGACAAGTTCTTTGCCAAGAAAAGTACAATGTTTATGGTCCAGGTTTCTTTCTCCTTCCCCTAGAATTCACTAAGGACTACTCTAAAATACTTTCTAGTACACAGTATGCCTTTCTCTTTCTTCCTACATGATCTTTTTTTCTCTTTGTTATTGTCATAGCCTTTTTATCTGGCACTTTAAGTTGCTTTCCTTTGATGGTCAGTAAATGGCAATACATGACCTGCATGTAGCTCTGGGCTTTCTGGATTCATCCTGTGCCTGCATTTTAAAGACTGCTCTCATATATTTTATTCCATGGTCATAGGTCATTCTGCATTCAATTGCTATTTGTTAGTAATATTAGTTAAAGTTCTGGAAATAGTGGTTTAACAACAATTCCCAGTAAATGGAGACTTTGCTATTCAAGTATAACTAGTCCTGAAAATTCGTCTTATCACAGAGAATGTTGCAATGATTTGCACTGTTCCATTTAGTTAAAACTCTTAATAAAATTGTATTCAGTGAGCTGGCTTGGGGAAGGAGAAATGGAGTGAAGGGTGATAAGAATTAAAGTAATGTTTGCAAGATTTATGAATTTTTTTTGAGAATTAGAACTTAATGTGACTTTGAATAATTCAACAAATTCCATGACATTTCAAGTCATCAAGAAAAAGTATTTTTCTTAATTCTGGTGCAGATTGGTTTATTTCTGCACAGTATAAAGCTGTTATCACAATGTGTGCAGTTGCATTTGTAAGAGGTTTTATTATCTGAGTATCTGCTTTGACAAATATTTTCGACAGATATGTCAACTCCAATGGATAAATGCACAATGCAAACAATTGTTTGACAGTATGTTACTAGGTCTTCATTTGAAAATTTTAACAGCAATATCGCTTTAGTAGAAAAAATGTAAATTGGTTTAATTGTGTAACTTGTCTCAAATTCCGTGATGGTCTAATGCTCTCTGAAAGCTCCCCATGCTTTATATTAAAAAACAAACAAACAAACAACAAGAAAAAACAAACCACAAATTGAAAACCAAGCCAACAAAAACAAGCCAAACCAATCAAACAAACAAAAAAAAAGCCAGCAGAAAAATATTCTTTAAAAATGTTTTATTGCTTGAAAAAGCATATTGATTTTGCTTTTTATTCATTTTTGCCTTTCCACTGTACAGTTCATCAAGAAAAACACATGCAATTACTTTTCTTCAGGATTTATTCAGGTACCTCCACTCAAGGTCTTTTGCTGCTTTAACACCATGCCTAGGTGTTCCATAAGAAGTTGATGTGAGTGACACAAAATTACAAGGAAACTGTATTTATTATGGGACAGCAGCTACAGACCCGTCAAAATACTTAAGAATTTCTCATATGGCATGAGTTACCTGATGTTTGACAGCTGAATCGTTTTCTAGATTTTGCATTGACTAACAACTCATATGTATCACATTCCAGTGAAGGACTGCAGCAGCTAAAGCTAAGGAAACAGAAAGAATCAAGAGGTGGCTGGGGAGACCTCAAGCAACCTGGACATTCCACGGCTTTGGCAGAGCTGGGAAAGAGCTTTATTAATATAGAATTTGTGAATTGTTAGTGCATGGTTCAGAAGATTCTGTATCCCCAGTTTTAATCGATTTCAGTATGTCTGGGCAAGTCTGACATGCTCTCTCTCTTGTCATTCTCCCCTGCCCCTGATTGGCCAGAACCTGCCACAGTATAGGCAGTCCTGCAGCCAGCTCTTGTTCCTATGATTGGCCCCGTTAATGTCATGTTCCCTCCTGTTCTTCCCCTTAGCTAGCCCCTGTTGTCAATCCTGTACTCCTCCTAATTTTCTATCACCTTCCACACCTGGCCCTATATAAGCTGGTGTGCAACCTTAATAAAGAGAATAGCATGTCATCTTCTACTCTGGACGAACCCCTGTGTGCTGTCGTGTTCCTTTCCCCAACCAGACCGAGGCAAATGACCTTTGAGATATTTCAAGATACCCAGAATGTCTGCCTTGGACCATTACATACGGCACACAGATGGATCATTCCAATAAACACCTCTCATATATTATCTGATCCTCTAAATGCCAGCAAACCAAGCTGCCTCAATCACATGGAAACCCATAGACTTCAAAGCTTAGGTGTTTTAATGTGGAGTTTATTCATGCCTTATAATTGTACTTTTATTTTCTATTCAAAATTACAGGGGAATTTTTCCTTTAGGATATTTGTGAGTTGAGGAAAACTTTTCTCTTTGTTAGAAGTACAGTGTAACATACCATAATTTGTACATTCTTAGTCATCATAATACATTCCAAGAAACTGTTCTAGAGTTTGGTGAACCAATCTTCAAGTACATTAGACTAAAGTTGTTGTCTCTATTCAGAAATACCTCTAAGATAAGTATTCAAAATCTAGTGAAATGAAGCTATCTGGTGACTATTGCACAGGTCAAAACCTCTTGGGAACAGAAATTGTTTTTATTTGTTTGTTGTTTTTTTTTTACTTTAGGACATGTTGCTTTGTAGCACATGCAGCTTCATGACTTGGGCCTTTTGTGTTAACACAGTAGAAATAATAAGAAAGCCTATGCCACAAAACAACAGAAAGGGGGAGAGGTGCTCTTTTTTTTTTTTTCCTTTTTTCCCCTATAATCTTAAAACACTTAAACACTTTTTCAATAACTTGTTAATAAAGGGAGTTAATCTACAGGTAAGCTATAAATATATTTGCTCACTTCAAAGTGAGTTGAAGTCTTTAATTGCTGAGGCACACCAAAGAATACAAAAAAGGGAAAGTGTAGTAATCCAAGTGCAAATATGAACTACAAGGGAAAAAATAATAACACAGAAAGATTAATTAATGATGTTAACAATAAGTATTTATTAGACACTTCTGTTAAGAGCATTATAGAACCTGTCATTTTTGTGCCTTATTAATTTACTTACTTTTAGGTATCATTTTTTCTTCAACCCATTTTTATATCTAGATAGTTACTTTTAGTCTTGTGTAGGTATGACAGTGTTGCATCATTTCTTTCATTCAATCTACAGTATGGACATTATCGTTCTAATATAAATATATTTTACATGAACAAAACTTCACTTTTATATGTTGAAATCAACAACTCCAGCGTATTCATTCAATGAGCTCATCCCTATTCAAGATTATTTCAGGTTCTTTTAGAGATTTCTAAATTGTATTTTTGCAAGCAGAAGATGTGCAGTCTCTCAGTTTAAGTTCTGCAACTCATCCTGCTAGGACTCGCAAAGGTAAGACTAATCTTTTTGCAGATAAATTTTTTTGGTAACATGAACTTTCCATTTATAATATGAGTTTAAGCAAAATCAAAATTTGGCATGCTAAGGAAAAGCTTTTGTGCTTAATATATATCTTCAAGCCTTCCTAATGTTATTAAAAGCACAGCTTTTTTGAGATTATCAAAGTGAACCAACCTCAGTATTATGTCATGTGCCAAAAATACTTCTGTCAATTTATTGATCAATGTGATATGGAGGCAAAAGTGGGGGGGGAACAGAATTACAGTCTTTTCTGACTATAGCTAGTCTGTATATGGAAATGCACCAGTATCACAGCTTCATTTATCCTAAAAAAGGAAATAATTGGTTGAGGTTGAGATTTCTTGATGCTTGGAGATGTTATGAACCCAACTGCCAAAGGCCATAAGCAACCCTCTCTAACCTGCTCTGAGTGGGAAGCTGGAACAGCTGATCTTCTAGATCTCCTGAGGTCTATTTGAAACAAAGATTTTGTGATAAACAGTTTTCTGGTGCAATATTAGATTAAGTTTGAGAAAGACCTCCAAGATCAACAAGTTCAACCTTAATATGAGAACTTCCAAATTATCCAAGGCATATTCACACAGGCAGTAGACATGGGAAATGACTTCCAGGAAACAAACCATTCTTCAGTGTAAACAAAACAGGACAAAACAAGCTTTAAAAAGCAGTGTAGAAACTTAGTGCTTTTTGATCTTTAACTTTCAGTAACAACTTCTGAGGTTGGGCATCTGTATGTGGGCTAACTATAAAAGAATAAGAGTTATCATTTACTATCTATAGATAATAATTATGCCATGGATGATAACATGATATCTTTTCCAAATGTTGTGTTTTCTGCTTTAGGTGACAGCATATATCCTTTAAAGAATAGGTGACAGATTTATTCTTTTCAGAAGCCCACAGAGAAAAACTGTAATAATTTTTAAGACCTCAAAGTAATTGTTAGAAGTATGTGGAACATCTTGTTAATGTGTATTAGATATGCTGATAAACTCTCACAATTATATTACATTTCTAAGCTATGTAAGATATTCTCAGCAGGTTGTGTATTTCAGTATTACCATCCATCAAATTAGTCTATCTTTGCTAAAAGCAACAGAAAGTAAAATGTCAAACCTACATGAGAAAGCCTTTGTTTTGGAGGAAAGACAAGTGCTAAATGACCCAGAATTGCTTTTGAGGCCAGAAGAACAGAAGGACAATAAAAAGAAAAACAGATTTTTTTTAAGGATGAGTAAAGAAATGTACTTACTATTCTTGGGTTTTTTTAAGGGATATGTTTATTATGCAATAATCTGCTTAGTAGTTCATTAAAGAGCAATATCCAGGTTTTCCTTCTATTCTTCATACTTAGCAGCCTCAGTATATCTGGAGTGTTCAAATGCCATCATATCACCTCTCTTAAGAACAAGATGTAGCACTTTCTCCTCAGTCACACATTCAATAGAAACTCTAATGTTATCCCTCATCTCAGAAAAATACAATGACTCTGGGGAACCACTAAACTGCGAATATAAAACATAGCTAAAGGGGATATTAAACAGAATAGCTTCCTGCCTAGTAGCAGATAAAAAACCTCTCATAATCTGAACAGAAATCAATGATATAGACCAAGGACATATGATTACATCATACACACTTGCCTGGAGACCAATCCCTTGTACCTGATATGTTCCTTTTTCTTATAAGTACCTCTTTAGCAGAAAGACAATCAATGCTTGGAAAGACTTCAGAAAAAGGTGTCTGAAGAATTGACACATCAGCATAAGTCTTAAATAAATGTAAAACATTAAATTAAATAAATAAGCATTAAATTAAATATAATGCTTGTCTTGAAGACTAAAAAGAAAAATTACAGTATCAGTACTGAAGACTGAGGAAGTATCTTAACCAGGTGCAAAAAAAAAAAAAAAATCAAATAAATAGATAAATTTTAAGTGAAGTTGTTATATAAATGAGCTTCCACAGTGAGATATAAAATGGCTTTGCAGTGGAAATTTCAGTGCCTTGCACAGTTTAAATAACAAAAGAAAAAAAATACTGTCAAGCATCCTGCTTTTTCATCCAAACAATACAGCATCTATCTGTAAGAGCTTTTTTTTGAGTTGTAGTCTCATTTTCACTCCCATTTAAAATAGCCCTAACATTAGGTTCAGCTGCACCTCTATTTTTCGAACATTTTATTATACTAAATGAGTATTTCATGGCTCTCCTTATCACCTACAGCAGATGGGGAAGATTTTTTTCTCTGCTCTTCTTATACAGTGTTTCATGTTTTTTTTCACTTTTCTATCTAGCACTGGGTACTGATCACAGAAAAAGATAGTGCACATAGCAGAATGTAGAAGTTTTTTCTCTGCTGTTAAAATCTTGAATTTTCCTTATTCATGTCTTGCTCAAGTACTCAGTGTTTAGGTGATCATCAGATTTTGACACAGGAAGGACTTCTCAATGCACTGATTTTTGAGAAACTGTTAAGGATTATTATCCTTTTCCCTTTGGCATGGAGATCATCAAATTTCATACTGCTGAAAGTAGAATACTTGCAGCACTTTTGTTGTTTCTTGCTCACTCTTCACAGAACTTCACAGCTGTGACTGTTAGTCTTTCTTCAAATATATATATATATATTTCCTCAATTTCAGAAACTGCAAAGTGCTTTGAGAGCTGTGGTAGACTTTGTAGTAGATACTTTACTCACACATCAGATAAAATTTTGAGTGCTTTGAGTATAGTTGCAACAGACAAAATTCAATGATAAATTGACACATTATTTTGTATATTTCAAAACACTCCCTAGCAAAATCACTATTCTTCTTTTTTAGTGTAATGGTTCTGCAAGTTTTTTTCAGCATGGATGTTACTCTCACTCTAGAAAACTGGTTGTTATATTTCCAATTTTTTTACCAAAAAAATTAGAATTTAATTCATATGGGTTTTTGTATCTTCAACTATCAGTTTCAGCATGTTACTTTTGTTTTTCAAGTTTCTTTTTACCATTGAATTTCATGGAATCATAGAATATTCTGAGATGGAAGGGGAACTCAAGGATTATCAAAGTCCAGCTCCTGGCTCTGCACAGGACCATTCCCGAGAATCACACCATGCACCTGAGAGCCTTGTCCAAACTCTGTCAGGACTGGTGCTGTGATAGTTTTACTGGGGAGCCTTGGCTGAAGATGCCAATTGACCTCAGCCACTCCTCATACAGCTTCTTCTCAAGGCCCTTCACTGTCTTTGTTGCCTTTCTTTGGATGTTCTGTAACAGCTTAATGTCTTTCTTATGTTGTGGTGCCCAAAACTGCACACAATATTCACTGTGACGTCGCACCACTGCAGAGCAGAGCTGGACAATCCCCTCCCTTGACTGGCTGGAGATGCTTTGGATGGACCTTGTGGCTACCAGGGCACTGCTGACTCATATTCAACTTGCCATCGACTAGGACCCCCAGGTCTCTTTCCCCAGCACTGCTCTCCAGCATACTGTAATATGGACTGATACTAAATGTACAAATTTGGGAGCTCTTAGAAAAATAATAATGACAGAAGATTGCCATAGAGTTTAGAAATCTATAAAAATAATCATTGCTTAAGATATTCAGGCATTGGAGGAAGACCCAGACATATTAGTTGTAAATCTGTAACATAGTGTGACAAGGTTTGATATTCCATTTAATACTGTAACATAAGGTATAGAGAAGGCAGTTCTTTGTATAAAGAGGTATAAAGTTGTGTTTATTTCCTCTAGTTTTATATGGTTTTTTTTAAATTATTTATATTTTTAATAACATTAAACTCTTATCAAACTCTTATCAAATTCGATTATTAACTCATTTTGGGGAATCTTTCCTTGGAATGATGAAATAATTCTTCAAGTTTAGTAAATCAAAAAGTATGTAAACACTGACCTAAAAAACACTGACATGTAACAAATTTAAAAAAAAAGGATTTGTGTGATTGGCTGTGCACTGAGAAGATACAAAATATTTCCTTCTCCTGACAATTCTTTCATTATATTTCTGAAGCAATATGTATTTGCAGAAGTTGAGGTTTTTGCACATTCTATATTGATGCATAAAGATATAAAATCTCTACAAATAAAAGTTCTCATTCTGATGTGATCTCATCTGAAATTCTTTGAGATGACATAGAAGCACTAGTCTGGACCCATAGAAATAGCAAACCGCTTCCAGCAAGTGCAAAGCAGTAAGCTGATTATTATAATCACGTCTTCGGGTTTCAGAAGAAGCTATGCAGTCTGTGTATTCTGATATGATGTCTTTTGAAAACATTAGCTGTTTGGACTGGCCCATCAAAATAACATGTGAACAACTATGACTATCCATCATATCCTATTATTAATTATTGTGTTCTATTAGTATTGTTCAATCATATCAAATTATTGTTACGTTACACCATGACAATATTAAGACTTTTAACATACTGATAAGAGAGAAAAGCTTTTAATTAATAAAATACATCAAATAAATGTTTCTTGAACTTGCTGTAAGAACAAGTATTGGAAATATGTCCAGCTTTTCTTTTTTCACTTAGTACTTTGTACATGTAGACAGGACTTGAATTCTTCTGGGGTTGGAATATTTTTTTAAAGAAATGACAAGAAGCAAATAAAGATCTCCTCTAACTACATAGATAAAGGAAGACTTATTGAGGCACACGGCAGCAGAACCAGTTCCCTTTGTCTAGAAAGGATGGGACAGTGGCAGCAAACGATGCTATTCCTCTGTGAATCAATGAGATGTGCTTTGAGAAAACTCCATTGCAAAGATAAATATTAAAGCACTAAGGAAAAAAACCCAAACCAAAACAAAAAAAAACAAAACCAAAGCCAACAGGAAAACAACACAACAGATACGACAGTCAAGGAATGATGTTTCCATGAAAATATACAGATATAGAGAAATAATATTCACCTCAAAAAAAACAAAGCACTAAAAACTGCCAACCGACAAAACAAACAAAAAACCCACCAATGTTAAGAACTAAGAACTGTTATAGGAAGTTGGGAGTGAGTATCTACTACATACAAAAAATAATTTGAGGACAAACCATAGAGCATAAAAAATAATTTTTATGCATATTTGGTCTTATAACAAAGAATTTTATTTTCTAACATAATTTTGGCAGAGATTATTTATAAAGCCTATAGAAAAACAATAGCACTCTCTGTTAAATTTAGGAATTTTTCAAGAGTAATTTTTTCAGAACTGTCATCAGTTCTAATAAATCCTCTGACTTCTATGAAGGTCTGTAAATTTTTCATTAAAGCTCTGTATGTGGATACGTTAAAGAATTTTCAATGTCACTGAAATACTTTGTGTTTTGAAAATGTTGACTCAAGGATTAAGCTTGGCAGCAGACTCACACAAAATTCATAGAGAATTTAGATATAAGGAAAAGTTACATTTGATCAAGAGTCAATGGAAAATTGGCCCAGGCCTGATTTTCTATCATGTTGTCATTCCGCCTCCTACAAGTGCCACTTGCAGACAGATGTCAAAAATAAAGTGCAGTCCTGATACAGGTAATTCCTTCACTACTTTGCTTCTCACAAATGTGAAGAATTTCATTCGAAGAACTGTATCCTTTACAGAAACAGAAAAGAAACAGTTTCCATATTTCCTCTTATTTTTACCTTGCTTACAGAATCTCATGTTGTTTTTTACAAAGCTGATGATGATCCTTTAGTTCTCAAAAAAAAAAAAAAAGGCAACAAAAACCTTTTTTCCCTTTGATTAAACTTAAAGTTTCTGTTACATTTCAGATTCACTTAAAAAAAGATCCTATGAATAAGATTAATGATCACTTGCTATCTTTGAAAGGAAACAAGCTTCTTTATAAGACAGAAAATTGTTTGCACAATATAATGGACTGAAGAAAAAATATAATTATAGGTTTCTTATTTTTCATGGGTGCCACTTTCAAGCCTGATCTCAAGGGAACAAGGAAGACAACACCAATAATCTGAACATTTCTTAGTTTGTTTTTGCATCCCAATAACAGACCCATCTTTTAGAAAATATCCACAAATTGCATACTGCTGATTGATATTTTTTGAAGGTTTTTGGTTTTTTTCTTCTTTCCTTTAATCAGTATGGCTGTCTAGAATTCCCCATGATTCCTGTCTTATTTAGAGAAAGCCAAAAGCACATAGAATAAAAATACTGCCTAGAGAAAATCAGTAAAGAATAGGATTTATATCACCTAACGTCAAGTCTCCAGAAAGCTCTCTTCTTGTTATTCAGATTTCTTCCATGGTTAATTGAGAAATATAATAACCCTTCAGGAAATAACTTCTTCCACCTATATGTATTACAAAAATGGACATGATGGACATGATTCTCTCTCTGCTATAAGTGGAAGAAGTTTACATCAATAACTTAAACTAGATACCTGACTTTGAGATGGCTACAAGTACGTGCAAAAAATCCTATCACAGGCAACAGTAAGCATGTGTTTGAAGTATTTTTATCCTTCAGAGCTGTGGTGCCTGAATGCGGACTGTACATGGTGCCCTGTCTACACGGAATCTAACATCTGGAGCCACTTCTTAAAGGTAGGCACATATGAGAAAGAACAGCCATAACAGACTTCTGGTATATCTTGTAATAGTCAAAGGGCAAGAAAAAAACTCCAAAGATTTCTTTGGTGTTTCAAAGGTGGTGGTAAATTTAAACATCGAAGTCAATCATCAGGTGTTTCGCTTTGCAAACTTAAGACGCGATAGTGTAATGTACTGAACAACTCTTTATATTAAAATTAAAAAGGATGAGCAAACCCATGATGACTTTGATTTTCAGTTTCTTGATCAGACTAATACCAATAATGCATTTAACTAGTATGCAGTCTCTTTCAGATATTCAAAGTCCCATAATTAAACAAACTGGCTTTCCTAGACAAATGAAAATATTTCCTTTTCCAACCAGTAAGCTACCTAAAGGAGAATTACATGAAAATCACCTGATGCATATTATAAACATCTGAAAGATTCTGGTTTTCTAAATATATAATCAAGAAAAAATAAATCTAAGACGGTAAGAAGTTTGATACCTTCCCTGACAATTTTATTAATACTATATCTCATTTGTAGGCTTTTATAAGACTTCTATAAGCTTTTACTACAAAAAAAACCCTATCATGATACTTATAAAACAGTTTGTGAAAGAGAAAAGACAGAGTGTATTGTGTAGCTCAGACATGCCAGAAGCAGTCTTCAAACACAGGTACCTCTGGTATGCTGCTTATATTCTAAACTGAATATCTCACAGAAGGGAAGATAAAAAAATGAAGCCAAATTGTTGTATTACTGCCTTTAAATAAGCATGGTATACAACCCAGGAAATGTTTTTATGTTTGAATTAGGAAGTTTATACAGTTCAAAATATTTATTGTCAGAAGATGTTCACATATTTGTCAGAGTATTTTACATACTACAGAGACAGCAAAAAGAGGGAAAGAGTGAAAGTACGTAACAGGTCACTGTATTTAGTGTAGGTGTCAAAGTTTTAGCAGTGGAGTCTTCAGGGATGGCCTCTGTAAGGAAAGAAAATGGGTTGTCCTTTGCTGGACACAGACAGATTCAGCTGGTTCCAACAGACACATTACAGGACACAGCTGAGATCCTTAGCCAAGATGGTGGCACCTTTGGGAAAACATATTCAGGAAAAGGCAAAATGCTGCCCAAAAGGGAGGAGTGATGGAAAAATTCAAAAACAAACAAAAACCCAAAACCAACCAAACAAAAAGTCCTGTAAGAAATAGTTCTGAAGACATGAAGGTGAGAGATGAAGTGCGGATACTTCCTAAAAGAACTCTGGATCAAAGAGAGGATACATGCTGGGGCAGGAGAAAACTGTTAGGAGGAAGGAGAGGTAGAGCTGAAGTGTTGTGAACTGACCACAGCACTATATCCCTCATCACTATCATGCTGCTCAGACTAAGAGTAGATAGAGAAGTCAGCAGTGAAGGAGTACAGTTAAGCTGGGGGAAAAGAGGATGGGTCAGGGGAAAGTGTTTAAAATTTTGTCTTTGTTTCTCAACATCTAACTTTATTTTATTTGGAAATAAATTTATTTTCCTCAAGTCAACTGTTTTGCCTATTATGGTAATTGGTAAGTGATCTCACTGCCCGTATTTTGACCCTTGAGATTTTCCATTTATTTTCTCTCTTTGTCCTGTTGTGGAGAGTGAGAAAGCAACTGGGTGGGTGCATGTCAGCAAGCCAAGGTCAAACCACCACAGTTATTCAAAGAATTTGGTGATCCTAACTTTTCATTAGAGAAGTTCTAAATATTTTTATCCTACAGAGAGTTAGTTTTAGATAAAAGTTTTACATTTTATTTAAAGAATAATAAATTAATGTTTCTTAAATACGTTTGGTTGAAGGGTTGATAACAGGATAAACCAATTTTCTCCTCCTTTACATTTTCTATTGATAATCTCATTTGTCAATTCTGTCTAGTCTTTATTTCCTTTGTATATACCACTACTGGGATTTCTGGTGGAGAGGGGTGGGTTTCTTCAATTGTTTGTTTTGTTTGGGTCTTGGTGTGTTTTACTTGTTATATTTTTTTCTCTCCTGTCACCTGTCTTCTTCAAATGGAGACTTCTACAACCATATATTCAAAGTTATCTTCCTGAAAATTGTATCAATTCCTCATCAAAACAATTTTCTGCAATATCTAAATACTAGAGCAACTTTAATTTAGTTTTGTGCTTTTACCATGTGTGTTGGTTTGACTGGGTTAATATATTTTCAATATTTGGATGAGTTAATATTTTTCACAGAGGCTGTGTTATGGATTTGTACTGAAAGCAGAGTTAAGAATGCAACAGTTTTGGGGTTTTTTAGTTGGAAAAATTTTGGGTTTTTGACCATGGGATGTTTTATTCAACAGCTGATCTACTGACACCTGATGGGATGCACCTATCTCATGGGGGAAAAAGAGTTCTAGCTCAGGAGCTAACGAGGCTTGTTGATAGAGCTTTAAACTAGCTTGGAAGGGGAAAGGGACAAACCCAGGCTCACCAGTGATAAGTAATGGGATGGTCCTATGCAGGACTAAGAGCTAGATGTGATAATTCTTGTGGGTACCTTCCAACTCAGCATTTTCCGTGATTCTGTAGTGCCTCACCACTGAGGAGGCTGGGGTGTACAAGAAATTGAGACGAGACTAAGCCAGAACAGCTGACCCCAGCTGACCAAAGGGATATTCCATACCATCTGGCACAATGCTCAGCATGTAAGACTGGGGGAAGAAAAAGAAAGGGGGAGTAATGGTGTGTTTCTTCCCAGACAACAATTACATATGCTGGAGCCCTGCTTTCCTGAGGATTTCCTGAGGATTTCCTGCTTTGCTTTGCTTACGTGCACATTTTTGCTTTGCCTATTAAAATGTTTTTTATCTCAGCCAAGAATTTTTTCACTTTTACCCATTTGATTCTCTTTGACCCGTCTCACTGGGGGGAAATGAGTGAATGGCTGTGTGGTGCTTGGTTAAACCACAACGTACAGCATTGTCAATCTGTTCTGTTGAAAATAACCTTCACTTTCTGACTTCAAAAGCAGAATACTGATAATAATAATTCCCCAAATCTTCGTTCACGAAGCCTAGACGTGATAATAATAGTTAACATAATTTTTAAAATGAACTTAGAGATCTTGTCAAGCCTATATCAACAGACCAAAAAGGTAAATATTTAGTGAAACTGGTAGGAAATTCAATGGTCTGTTGTGAGCATTAAATAAAAGACTGAGAACAGTCTAAGAAACAGATTAAATTAACGACTGGAGATACTTGTTGCTCTTCTGTAGGTATCCAAGTAGCATGGAATTGGCTTCACCCATTAAAAGTCACAACCTTAAGGAAATCATGTTTCTGAAGAATGAATTTTATGTAGAATTCCAAAGTACATCTACAAGAGTATGTGACTGACACAGACAATACTCATCTTCTTCAGTATTACTAAGTTGCCCTGAGCTATCTGAAATATCCACACATGGCTGATGCAAGGGACTAAAGTAAACAGGGCATGAGACAGAATGTGAGGCAGAACCTAAAGGAGACCCAAGCCATGTAGAGTAGCAGCTGATGGACTCAACATATATTGACCTTTTAAATTAATTACAATAGATCCAACTTCTGGTGATTGGACAATGAGCTGAAAATTGTAGTTGATTTACATTGTGGAAGAAGAATGGTCTGCTCAAGTTGGTATCAGCTTTGAACTTTGAAGTGCTAGTCACAAGGAAGACCAAGGTCATGGGCAGAGGTGAAGTCAATTTAATCTCTAAAACAGAGTTGTTATCATATTGTTTTATGTTACCATAAAACTGAAACTATTTGCCAAGGAAGAACATATGTGTGAAGTTAAATCCACCCATCCATCCAGGAAAGTATGGCCTGGAAGGTCACTTGTGTATAGTAGTGACCTTACTGTTCTGCAGAAAAAATGCAAATTTGTTCACAATTTTCACATTTCCAATACCATCTATATATAATTTATCAATGAATAACTAAACAAAATATACTGATGCTGAATATTTTCTAGTTTGTTTATTGTTTTATTTTATCTTTTGACTGCAATTACCTATCTCTTACTTAATGACCTTAAAAAGAATAAGCACTTTAGGAAAAAAAACAGTCTTTGATCAATACCCTGGTGGTAGAAAGCACATTATTAAAGGTGTGAACAGATGTCAAGCTAAAGTGGAACAGTTAATCATGTTAATTGCTCATTTACCTCATTTCTACAAAAATATTTCTAACAAGAATATCACTCATTACTCTGTGCACCTTTCTGGCAGAAGTGCGGGTGGTCCTGCATTTCCATTTGAAATGTATAGATCTATGTTAGACTCCCCTCCACATTTTTTTTTTCCTGATACTTAAAGAACAAGAGCATGATAAATTGGCAGTGGTATTATTTGCCTTCCTGCCATCATACTTTGATGATCTCGGAGGTCTTTTCCAACCAGGTTGATTCTATACTTCCGCCTCCCTATTCTTTCCAGCAACCCTGCAATTCTCTAAGCATGTAGTCTTGCAAATGTCAGCTGTTGCTGAATGAATATGGATTTACTCAAATAAACCTATGCCATTTTTATATAAGGTTCTGCTGGAAAAATTTTCAGTCATGAAATGCTAGGAATAGCCAATGTTAATAAATAAGAACAGAAGGACAATTTACATATTTTTGTGTTTCTTCCACAATTTCAGTATGTACACCTTTAACTATCCATGTGTCCCCTTAAATACTGATAATACTATCACACAGAGAGCCTTTATAAATGGTTTTGTTATTTTATAATGAAGATTGATTTCTTAAATGAAATTTACTGTGGGATTTCTGTTGGATTTTGTTGTTACTGTCTCTAGTACAGCATGTTGACCTTGGTAGAAATGAACGAACAGGGATATGAACAAAAGAATCATAAATGAATCCTGGCATTGTGCAGCACTGATGTGGAAAGTAGAAAAAAAGTCTTAACTCTCACCTCTTATTTCTGTTAGAGCTGCCTGATATGCATTAAAGTTTTGTGACTTACATGAAATCTCATTTTGATCAATGTCATTAAACCTATGTTTAGTATTCCATGGCAGAAGGCCAGGAGGCAGGAAGCACTCAGTTTTGGTTTGGTTGAATAAAGGTCCATAGTTTATCAGAATTTATTTTCTCCCCATTAGAAAAACCCTGAGAATAAAATGTTGTTATTAATTTCATTTTATTATTAATAATAATAAAAATAAAAGACTAGCATTTCTAGTCTGCTCCCGTTCATGGCTAGAAATTCTGCAATAATAGCCTTTCTACCAGTATTTTATCATTTCTGGATCTTTGTTGCAGATATAAGCCTTAACAGGAAATTAAAAGCAAAGGCGACGAATTAAGAATCTCCAGACTGTCCACTGATTCAGAATTAACTTAAGCCTTGGTTCAATCTTAATTTACCCTGTTTCCTTCTATTATAACCAGAATTTAAAAGAAATTTCCATATATACTTTCAATTTTTAAACATACTTATAATACAGTGACTTAGGAAAGAATTAACTTCTTTTATCTTGAGTTGCCTCAGAACCAATCATTTAGATTCTGTCTTCAGTCAATGGAAAAAACTAGAAACCACAAAGATACTAATCTTATTCTGTGCTCTGAGTTGCTGTCTAACCTAATTTATAATTGATCTAAATTAGATGAGCTGAATCTTGGATCATTGGTTTCTGTGATATACAGTTAACATATTTAACTATATGTAAGTCTGAAATCTCAGACTTTGAAAACTAATTGCTTAAATCCCTTCTTAGTTATCTTAATTCAAAAGTGTTGTGCGGATATTCATAATTCTGGAATGTATCTTAAGATTTTCTAGGGGTGTGAGTAAAATTGTAAACTAGAATATGAACAGGTAACCAGATCTGAAAATCTCTGCTCTAAAATTCTGTCATGAAAGCTCTTTCTATGGTGTTGAAATAAACACAACAGTTAAAAGTTGTTGCATGCTCACTGAGATGCACATATCCCATAAAAAGACAACAGATACCTTTTAAAATAAATAATGAAAAGAAAGCTTTAGAAGGACAGTCATTAAGAACGCTGAATGCTTGCATCACTCTCAAACTCCAGGGAAATAATTTTCCGAAGTAACTGTTGTGGATGTCAGCAAGTAACAACTCAAGATTAACAGATAGAACAAGCTGGCCTTCAATAAAACCCTACTTATATCACAGCAACTCTTTTAATGACACCAACCTGAAAAGGAATTTATTCCAGTCTTAGCCTCTGCCACGCAATGTACCTGAAGTGAGTTAGGTACTCCTGGGACACTCTCATCTTTTCTACTGTGTTTCTTTTGCCTCACACGAGTGTTTACAGTTGCATCACAGTAATGTTTCTAAAGATGACAAGGATTTGCTACTAAAGGCTATACATAGTTTCTGGACATAAAATATGTAATTTCTGAGGGAAGAGAAAGATGGATGCATCTCATATAATTTTTACTGTGTAAATAGGTCATTAGTCTAAGCCAGGTATTGCTGCATCTGATGAGGAGAGATAGACACTTTTAAAAGCCTTGAATAGACATTTGAGATAAATGGGGTAAATATCTTCCTATGAACCACTAAGTCACTAGATGTTCTTGTTCACATTGGAACTTTTTGTGTAACTTCTTAAAAGAAGACAAAATTTATTAAGATACTTAATATCAAATATCATTACAAAATTCTCTACAGAAATAGATGTGAATATCTGTGGTGGGGTAGGGGGTGCAGTACTAGGTGTTTATAAAAAAAAACCCAATCAAACAAAAAACACTACAATCTTATTAAAGAAAGGATATGTACAGCATATATGTTCTGTGGGAGTCCTGGCTCCTATGAAAGGAAGGCTTTTGATCCTGAGTTGTCTCAGTATAAACTGAAACTAGGTGTTAGTTATTTTTAATGAGTAATCCTGTGTAATTAGATGACTAATGGATCTTACTTATTTTTAACGGGTAATCCTGTACTGGTTTAGTTTTCTTTCTAATAGGAACCATAAGATATGGAACAATATCCTCTACCTGAGTCTTGTCCCAACATAATTCAAGATAGAGACATAATTTCTCTCTATCTAGATGTGGGATATGGACTACCATAAGGATTCCCCCAGCTCTTGAAAGTATACGCTAAGATTTTGAGGTTTTGGTGGCAAATACTCAAATTTTGAGACTTTTTGTATCTAAATTTCCTAAGAGACATTGAAGTTAAAAGTGTAGAACATTGACTGCATATGCACATCAACACTAAACAAGAATCAAATTACTTAAAAAGGAAATATCTTGGAAATATCTTCCTATTGTAACTCAGAATAAAAAGGTGCTCTAATTCCTTGGCTAATAGGTTCCATAAATAGGACTAGTGCTTTATCATTTCAGGGCTAAAATTGCCTAGAAAAGGACACTATGCACACAAAATGAAAATAGCCTGATTGAATTCAAATATAATACAAGAGAGAGCCCTGCTGGCAGAGCTTAACAAATACATTCACTATTTTAGTAGCCTAAGTAAATAACTTACCTTATAACAAATGGGTGAAACACACATCCTGGAATATTTGCCTCTTCATACCTGTCTTCATTTTAAGTGGTTCATTGAGAAATCCAGAAACATATTCATACAGTATAGATGCTTCATTATCCCATTGCCCATGGTAGTAGTACTAAGGTGTAACACCTTTCTCAATGGACTACGAGATATTTTACCACAAGAACACAGCCAGGAATAAAAGTATTTATTCAGCTTGACTAAAGCATCTAAACTATAGGTTTCTGAAATACCTTTCTATCATGTGTGAGTGATGCTGGGGTTAGCAGGTGTTCCAGCAGATTTTACATAGGCTTAAATTTGTTCTTCTGTATAATAGAAAGAAAAATTCCAAGAACAGTTGGATTTGAATAAAGCTGTATTTTGCAAGCCAGCATCAAGTCTAAATGAAGGTGAATGTAAGCAGGGTACAATGCTTTCAAGAAATACTCAGTTACTGGACAAAAAGAAAAAAAAAATTTCTTGTCTCAATTTACATTGTGGTTTAGCAGATATATTGATCTCACTCATCAGCTTATGAAATAATCACTACAAGTAAAAAATTTGAGACTAGATTAAAAGAAAAAAGATGTCTTTATACCTATGTATTTTTTTTTTTTCTTAATCTTCCATTCAAAACATCGGTGACAGCCCAGTAAAAAGCAGGTGCAGCACCAAATGCTTTCTTATATGAAATAGTAATTTCCTAAAATAAGTCATTCATTAGTTCAAACTAGGCATCTAATGCAACTGAGATATGCAAGAAATCCATAGTACTTGCATGAGGTTGGCAGGCTTGACATTTAACTTACAGGAGTACTATAGCCATCTGGAGAACTAGGTGGAGGTCATATAAAATAACTTATGGACTGCCAAGTGGCCCCAAAAATCTTTGATTAAGGTCTAAGATACTTGTGTGCAAAGATGTCTAATCTCTTGTTACAATTAGGTGGAGAGCTAAGGGAAAAATCAGTTTCCTAAATGTAAGCAACCCCATGAAAAGTTGCCTCAAGGTAACCTGTTTGGCCTCTGACTGCTAGTCTTAGGATGGAGATCTCGCTGGATCATAAATATCCCAGATACCCTGAGACAGCTCTAGTAACACTAGAAGTCTACATCTAGGCAAGTGGAAGAAGCTGCCTCTCAGTACTTACAGTAAAGACTAGAGAGCAATCCAACTCTTCCGACAAGAGACATTTACCTCTGGATTGGAGAACAGCCCTCAGAATCAACAACTGTATTGGCTGGATTGTCCCTGATTATAATAGCAGATTAGATGAATTAATAACTGGTTTAGTAACCTTTTGCTCTTTGTTCATTAGGAAAGAAAAACATTAAAAAGTTCCTACCAATTGCAGTTTTATTCTGGGAAAATATAAGGCAAGAGAGGAACAAGGTCATTCTTGGAAATGATGAAGATGAAATAAACAAAACAGAATAAAAATATTTATTAAATTAAATTCGCTTACAGTTTACAGTTGCAGAGCTCAGATTGTTTTTAATGCAATGAGCTGGTTCATGACAAGATTATACATACACATTTTTGACATTTATGACTTTGTGATGGAGAGTAGATAAAACAAGAAATCTAGAGTGAGAATAAAGATGAATACATACTTGAGGGCAAAACAGATAGAGTAGTCTGTACAGCCAGTCCATACAGCTTGTACTACAAACCCCGGTAACAGGTTTTGTGATGGTATTACAAGAATTTGAAAAGGAGATTAGCTATGGTCCTAAGTGATACAGGAACTAAAAAAATCATTAGCATTTACAAATACACTTACCAGAGGTGCATATAGCCATCTTCTGTCTTTTAGCAAGTTATCAATGAATGCAATCCAGTTACTTACTGCACAGATGCTGTACAGGTACACAGCGTACCCATGACAAATGCTTTCCCACTGTTGTCACTGACAGGTTGAGTATCTGTACATTTAACAGGAGAAATGCTGGCATTTTCATATCTTTTTTTCATCCTTTCTTATTTCTGTATCTCTTGAAATAACAGGACCCAAAAAAATGAAAAAGAAAAAAAAAAAAGAAAAAGAAAAGAGAAGAGCAATTGAATTATGTATTTTTTATGTATAAAATGTATAATGATATTCTTACTAGAAATTCCCAACTTCAAGTTTCTTTTTTGATTCCCATTATCCAATGACCTAATAATTTCACAAAACTATCCACAATAAATTAAAAGTAATTCTCTTCAGATACAGTGGTCAGCTCAGAGCCCATTAGGCAGTTTATAAGAGATATAGATAACGTTGCAGGAAATTTAAGAGCTAGGCCAGATAATATCACTCACACAAAGTTAAATTTCTACGTGTGAATGAACACCTAAGGAAGACCTGACACAGTTTCTTAGCTGTGTAAGCAAAAGTGAATTTTACTGCACCAAAAGGAGCAGAGGCCAGGTTGTTCTGAGGAGCATTGAAATAAAAAAGTAAAAAGGAAAAGAAAACAAAAGAAAAATATGATGAAGTGTTGAGACAGACCCCTGGAACCCTGAAAAGCAGGATGTTGTAAAGGTTATCAGGCGGGAAAAATATCATAAGACCCTTTGTTTTCTTTTTTCTTTCTTCCAGCTTTGTTTTGTGGTTTTGTTTGAGGTTTTGTTTCTTTGGGTTTTTTGATTGTTTTGCTGTTGTCTTTTCTTTTTTTTTTTCCATCCAACAGTAGCAATGTTTGTTCAATGCCACATTTCAAGAGCAGCAACTGCGACTTCCTTAACTTTCACACAATTGAAGTACCCAACTGACCTGTATTCACTTTGTTACCCCGACAGTCTTCTGCCCTAAACAACTGCCTAACATTTCCCATGCCTGAAGCCAACACTGGATGAATACAGTACTGCATAAGGTGTATGTATAACAGAAATGGGGCCAGCTGAGGTTATCTGATATCGTGACAACCAAATCAAGAAAAATTTTTGAAGGGGTGTGTGTAGGGGGGAATATTTTTCTTAAATTTGTTTTTTAACATTTTATCTTAAATCTGTTTCATATTCTTTTAAAATGTCATATTTAAATGATACCACTGTTGTCCCAAACATATTTATGAATTATGTAACTAAGTAATTTTTTTAATGTTAGAAGCTCTCTTTAATTTAGAAAAACCTGTATTTCTCTGTTAAAATATTTTCAGTGAGAATTCAGTAGTGACAAAAAATACTTTTAAAATTAACTTTGTTATTTTTAGCTTTATCTGGATTTTCTTTTGGGTATTTCTGATCCACTGATTTTCCAGTTCCACAAGCTTAATGGATGAGAAATATTACATGAAATTGGTGTTATGGTGAGGTATACATGAGAAGTATCCATCCCCACAGTCTCTTCAGGATGGAGAATTTAATTGTCACTAGAGCTGTTCATGCTGCCACTGTGCAGGCAGAAGAACACTGAAAGCCATCAAAGCCCAATGTATTGATTTTCCTTAACCTGATATATTACTAAAGCTTACAAGCAGAAACTTCCATTTCCTTTTGTCTTTTTTACCTGCTTCTCACAGTCTCTTCCAACTGCTTAAAGCGTTTCCAGCCACCACCAGCTGAGCATACCTTCTGTGAAGGAACAGCATGACTGCACACCAAATGAAGAACATAACCAGTGACAAACAAGGCTGGCTGACTAAGGGAGTACTTTCCGCTTGATCTGTAAAGGAACTTGTGTAGGTAGGACAAGAAACAATTGCAGTTTGCCATATAACTTCAAAGTACAAATAAGTTGCACCATATTAGACAAGATGTGACATACAAACTATATGGGATACAGCAGATCAGCCCCATGAATATTAGAAATAAGTAAATATATGGTTAAATGATGTTTGGTCATGAAAATGCTCTGGGAATTCCAGGGTTTAATGCTAGTTCTCAAGCCCTGGGGCTATTCTTTGGTGATGTCACACTAACAAATTATTTTCTGTTTGTTCTTTTTGTTGTTTCTTTTTCTCCACACTCATAAATCATCACTCACTACTTATAAGCTCCTTGGTGTTAATCAATACTGATTTCTTCCACACATCTTGAGCATATCCAGCACAGCTGACCATCACAGCACACTTCAGCCCAGCATGTTGGGACTTACAAAAGTCTAGTTAAACTTACTAAAGTAGACTTGGTGCAAGTAAAAGGAGTCTGTATGCTGCATTCTCAGCTTTTCCAGTGTTCCTTGCTAGTCGTGTTTTTTGACCAGTTATTTTCTGATGCCACTTTTCTCATCTTAATGATAACATTTCCCACTTACTACTGTGTGTCTGTTATTTACCGTGTGCTCTTAAAACTTCTTAGAAGCTCCAGCAACAATACCTTTAGAGTAGATATATGGAAGAATTTTTTTTATGGTGAGGGTAGGGAAACACTGGATCAGGTTTGACAGAGAGGTGGTAGATGCCCCATCCTTGGAAACCATCAAGGTCAGGTTGGATGGGGCTCTGAGCAATCTGTTCTAGTTGAAAATGTCACTGTTCATTGCAGGAGCAAGTGTAGTAAAGGTGCCTTCCAACTCAAAACACTATAAGATACTATGACACTTTGTGCTAGGGGAGAAACCTCCATGGCCCATATGTTGTAGATGACCATCATATCCAAGGCAGAATACCTTCTTTACATTTAGACACCTTACTAGAATATCTCAAATGAAAAATTAATTCCTTTTTGTCTACTTAGTGTAGCTCATTAATAAATATGTCAGGGTCATTTAGTTTAAATGGAACTTTTGAAGAAGACCCAAAGGTGTCTCCTGATAATTAAATGAGTAGCTCAAAGCTTACCTTCAGGAATCATCACATGTGACTTAGTGGGAAAGATGGAGAAAATGTAACAGTATCTCCCTACATTGTGCAGTAAAAAGTTTTATGTGTGGGAAAGGACTGAAGTTTTGGGGATTTTGCTGTCTTCTAGTCCAACTAAGTATGATATCTGCTTCAGGTCACCTCAGTCTTGGAAGAATTTCTTCCTTTACATATCCTCAATTAATGAACTAGGAACAACTCATCACACTATCAAGCCAAAGAGGCTCAATAGGGTGACGAGTTGCTCCTAGTTCATTAATAATTGTGATAACAGTTTCTCATTTTTCAATCCCCATCAACTCACTGCTGTAAGGATTTGATTTTTTTAGAAAATAAAGTAACTGAAAAAAACATAAAGCTGAGTAAAGAAAGGAAAATGCATATCTACTGTCAATGTCTCCATCTCACAGTCAGTCAGGTATCTAGTGAACACTTCTGAGATGACATCCAATGTAATTTCACCGTTACTGCACATGGTGTTGTTTCTTAACAACTGCATGTCCCTTACTCCTGTTTTGTTTCATTCAGCAGTAATTTTTCTGTTTCAAGATTTCATGTCTGAATTATCTGCAAAATTGTATGAAAACTTGCTTCTTAAATTTGTCATTTGGTTGTCTCTGTTCAGGTTTGATGTTTCTTTTCATCATACATGCCTATGCCTTTCAGTGGGGCAGTCAAGTGTGATGACAATGATGAATAATTTATAATGCTCGATACCTCTCTCCTGCATATTTCTGAAACTTCCTTTTTGCATTGTTATACAGTCTTTTACTCTCTATTTGTAGTACCTGTTTGCTTCACGAAATACAAAGTGTGTAGAAGAAATTTCAGCCCCTTAAGTCTGTCTTTTTGCCATAACTAGTAGAGACGCAGACATTGTGGGGACTCTGCCTTCTGCACCCTTTGTCCTCCAACATGAGACCCCCAGAAGGAGACAGGGGAGAGTGTGGAGGGAGAGACGCAGCCCCAGAACCCCCTGCAAGGCCCTATCTGAGGAGGCCATGCCCACCATGGGCGCGCTGCTCCTCAAGGATTGGAAAGGCCCACAGGTCGGCCATGACTCAGATCCCTGCATATGTAATGTTGTGAAGTGACCAGATGGTTACTGAAGATACACAGACTTCACGAAAACTTGCTGGAAAGGCTAATCTTCCCTGTATATAAATATAGTTGTCTGTCTATAGTGCAAAATCAGACTATTTTAGCCTTAGAAGGGAGATACAGGCAATAAAGAAGAGGAAGAAGGTTTTACTTAAAAAAAAAAAAAAAAAAAAAAAAAAACCCCAAAAAAATAAACTGTGAAGTTTAGATTATAGCTATAAATTCAATTACTTCTTACAGGAAAAAAAAAAAATAAAAAGGAAGCGACAAATCTCAGATCCTTGCACAGAAATCTCTGTGAAGTCAGAGAAAATTACAAAAACATATCGACACAAAACTTGGGCCCTTGTTGTTAAGTGACATAGCAGTGAAACTGGGAATTCAATATTTGAAATCACAGAATGTGGAACGTCTGTGTTGTTCCCTAGATGCATCTCATTGAACCTTAAAGGACCCTTCCAGTTGACCATATGGTCATACAGAACTCTGTGGTGACCTACAGCACTGGAGATATCTGCACAAAGCCTCAAAGTATCATGTGGGATCTTGAGACTTCGAGTATCTCAGTGGGCTCTGGGCCCCTGTGCAAGGGCAAAGTCACCTGGGGTGCTTAAAAATGTCCCATAGGCTTATGTATCTTCAGCTTCCTTAGGTAATCCTGATCTTCTCTTACAGTGAGAGGGACTTTGCTTCCCCAGTCCCTGACTTGCAGCCCATACACTCAAGAGGTGTCAGAAGAGACACTGTCAGTGAAGACTGAGGGGATAAAATTAATACCTCAGCCCTCTTCTCATCTGCTGTTACCAGCTTGCCAGCCATGTTCATCAGAGAAGGACAGGGAGTGGAGTACACATTCTTTGACGTTCCTTTTCTGGCTAACATACCTATAACAGAAGATCTGTAAAGATACATGTATCTGTTCTTATTAATTCTGATTTCAGATCAGTTAAAATCAGGTTTTCTTCTTAGAAATGTATATGTGCTCATACGAAAACAGAACAAAAGAAAAATCTGAATACTCAACTGAATAAATTGCTTAGGAAAATACTTTGTTACAGCAGATGTCACAATATAAATCAGTCTTTCCAATAGCTTTCTGCAATAGCTTTTTTTCTTGAAATGGACTCAAAAGTCACCCAGAATTAGACCTCGTTATTCTCAAATTAGATGGTTTGCTAAATTCCAGATGTTAGAGCCATCATTTATTAAGGTAAGGTCATTATTACTGCAGGTGTCTCAACATATGAATGGAAAGCAGTTTGTCAGAAAATGGTCTGGAGGTCTGGGTGAACACCAATTTGAACACGAACCAGCAATGTGCCCTTTCTGCAAAGAAGGGAAATGGTATTTTCAACTACATCAGACAAAGTATTGCCAGCAGGCTGAGGGAGGGCCTGCTGCCTCTTTATTCAGCTTTGGTGAGGGTGAGGCCACACCTGGAATATGGTGTCCACTTCTGGGATCCACAAAAGAGAGACATGGATATATTGAACAGAGTCCAATTCAGGACCACTAAGGTGCTGAAGGAACCAGACCATGTCTCCTATGAGAAAAGAGTAAGACAACTGGGACTGTTTAGTAAAGTAAATGGCCCGTCTTCGCGAACGAAGAGCCGGGGAAAGTCCTTACCCGCATATGCAGATAAGGCCTTCGAGCCTGCGCAGTGGATTTTTTAGGTGACACACAGTGTGC
>JAWWES010000001.1:72759262-72774362 GCA_035583135.1 Lophotriccus pileatus
GGCAGCGAGGTCCTCAGGACGTAGGTTTGTTTTCAGAGTGACCTTCTCTTAGATGGATTGCCTTAAGGGCTAACGAGATCCATCTGCCCGGGGAGGTCCCTGACCAGGAATCGAACCTGGGCTTCGGCGGTGACAGCGCCGCGTCCTTAACCACTAGACCACCGGGGGCTGTTTAACCTGGAGAAGAAAAAGCTAAGGAGGAATCTCATGAATGTCTATAAATATCGAAAGGGAAGGTGCAAAGACAGTGTCAGTTTCTTTTCAGTGGTGTCCAGTCACAGGACCAGAGGTACAAATGGGTACAATAGGCATCAAGTGAAACACACGAGGTTCCCTCTGAACATCAGGAAACGTTTTCTGTACTGGGAAGATGACTGAGAAGTGACACAGGTTGCTTAGGGAGGTTTTGGAGTCTTCCTTCTAAGAAATATTGAAAACCCATCTAGACCCTGGGGAACTTGATGTAAGCAGACCTGCTTAAGCAGGAAGGTTGAACAAGGTAGCCTCCAGAGATTCCCTCTAACTTCAACCATTCCACTCCTCTGAGATTTCAAGGAATGACAAACTTTAAGTCAAGTCTAATACATGAAGGCTATCTTTCCTCCTCTGCCTCTCAGGATGATCCTTCTATCCTGCTCCTAATTGGGTAATTCACAAAAAATCTTATCCTTACATAAGACTATGAGTCCACAAGGGCAATAATACTGGAGCTAAGTTCACAACTCCTTAGGATGACAGTGTTTTCGCATACCGTGGATTTGCTATCTGATATCTGATAAATGTACGTTGGTCAGCATAGCCCGTGTGTCTCATTAAAAGCACATGTATGGGAACTTTCCTGCAACAAGAGTAGAACCTTTGGTTATCATTTAAACAAATACATTCAGAAATTGCCCTATGAGAAGCACCGTAATATGACCAAACTGATAATCACATCTCACTGAAGGTTATGTTACTTTTACCTCTTGCCTGATTTTGTCTAACAGTGATGGTGAATCATGACACTAGTGAGGCTATAACATACTTACATCATATTTTATGACCTTAGGGAATGTGTTTAATTGATTAATAAATTATTCATAAATGTATACTTTTACTATACCTAATATCAACACCATTGAGTTATGTAGAGCATCCAAATTCCTTCAGCTGCTTATCTTACATTTCCATCAGGATCTTTAGCATCCTTTGCGTTGTAAATCTGTATCTCAGCTATATTCAGCAAATTTTTCTTTATTGTCAATGCGTTTAAATCAGCACAGTCCAATAAACCTTCACAACCATTAAAATTGCCTTTCCTCCAAATGAGCACAGATAGTAATCAAGCTGTTTCTATCTCTTGTTTAATTAAACCTTGTTTGGAATATTGCCCCTTTAAATGGCAGCATTTCAATTTTGGAAGTCAGTGTACTGCTTTTCCTTTGGAACACTCTTTTTGATCCCTTAAGAACTAATGTATCTAGCAGTTTCCATCCAGTTGTCATTCAGAGAAGTGTTCTGTTTTTTTGGTCTTAAACTCAATGAACCAGATTTTTCATGCTGTAAGATAATAACCCCAGAAACATTTGCTACAGACTGACTTTTGCTGAGCACACAGTGATGTAAAAGATGCTTAATGTCATGTTTTACAGCTGGTGCCTTTATGGCCTATGCTTTTTTATAATATGCATCGTTTACTGTTGAAATTTTCTATTTCAATATCAGTAAAAATTAACTGAAAATATTACAGATATGCTGTAGTTGAAGAGAAAAATAAAATAGTGAACTGATGTCTGAGCTGTGAAGAGATAGTTTTAGTTGTAACTTTTGAAGATTTTTTTTGCTCATTTCTTGTTTTAAATTGAAGAACCACTAGTATACCCAGACAGAATGAGTCTGTGTCAATCATTAAACAATACATCAAAAATTGTAAAAGCACAATTATGCACTAATGTACTCTATGTAAAAGCTTCATCTGCACAGGATTGTATATACCATCCAATCAGGCTTTTCTATCTGCCATTCCGCCTTGTTCACAGAAGGGAAAAACATTTTATAGCACATATCAAGACAGATCTGCTTAAAGAAAATTTTTTTTCTAATATTGGATATAAGACTGAAGTACATGAATATTATAAGACAACTGCTATGACTCAGCTATATTTTTCATTTAATGAAAATTCATAAAGTACTCCCTTGCTTCTCAATTCTGGGGCAACTCTCCAGAAAAGTAGATCCTTACATGTAAGTAGATCCTTACATGTATTTTTCCTTTAAGAGTCCTCTGACAATAACCTTTGCAATCATTACATAAAAGCCCAAAGGTGATTGCATGACTGTAATCCCCTATCTCCTTTCACATTAATACTGGCTCAATTATATTCCTATCTTACATTAACAAACTATGTGTGCAAACAAATTATCTGCTTGTATAGAAGTGATTGTAAATTTTTGTTTAGTGTCATGAGTACTATTTTACTCTCTTTGAACATGATTATTTTTTCCCTAATCAGACTCATTTGTGTCTTCTGTGATTATTGAAATTTTAAACACACACACACAAAAAGTTATTTTATTTAGTTGATTTTGTATGTGATATTTGTATTGACGCATATGAACAAGTAGTGAGTTATTAAACAAAGACAGATACTCCAGAAATTTTATTAGTAATAGACTAGTAATCTCCATAGGAATATATAATTGATCCTCTCTACAATTACCTTAAAGTCTTGCATTTTTAATCCAAGAATTTTCTGTTTTAGCTACAGTATCATATTATGGTCAATTAACTGACATAATCCAATAGCTTTACTTGGATGAACTACTTTCCTTTTATGAGATAGTGCATGTGAAGTCACAGTGATGTTTCTAGATAATTACCATGTAGGTAAAAATGAGTATATGAATACAGTGAAAATATTTACTTCAAAACCCATTTTACCACTTTGTGTAACTTGTGGATGGCTAATATATTCTGATCATTATTTATTAACTGTTACTTAGTCCTGGTATTTTGAGACACTAGTATTCTTAACATTATGACCCTTAGGTGCTATCTGATTCCTTAATTGCTAAAAGTTCAACGGAACTGATGCAGACTCATATGCCTGTCTGAAATGGTAGCAGTGGTGGAAGTAGTGCTCTCTTCTGTTAGTGCATAAACATGTTTGGAATACACTTTATCTGACCACAAGGAATCCGAGGCTGATAGGAAAAATTGGCTCCAGTCTCTACGCACCATGGAGAAGTAGAGATCTGACCAAGAGTGGTTTCATAACTAACGCTTCTTTAGAAAATGTTATGGTTAAATTATGTTCTGTTTTCTATCACCTTGGAGAAACTGTTCCTGTAAGAGCAAATCCCTCACCACAGCCAGGTGAAGGAGCATTGGAGGAGCACATGCCAGTAGTCCTGGTTGCTGGGGCAGAAGTGAAACTCTCTCCATCTTGGACCAGGGTTTTGCAGCCAACACAGCGTCCTGGAGCGCACATGGCAGCATGGAGAGCCGTGTGGCTGGGCTGTCAATCAAAAGACCCACCAGGTAGCCCAACCACATCATGGCTCCTGAAGCCTCTGACTGGCTATGACACTCCTCACTTTGGCAAGGAGGGCACTACATGGTCAGTGAACCAGGTGTCCCATCTGGGAGGGGTGACCAAGATAGCCAAATCATATAAACAGAGGTACAGGGCCTCCACCTTGTTTAGCCTTCTGTCCTGAGACATGGCAACATGTGACTCCTGACGGTAACTACTTTTCTCTCTTCTCTCTCCTTCTATCTTTTTTCTTCCTTCTTTCTTTACTTTTTTAATCTCTTTTTTTCCTCTACTCTTTTCTTTCTCTTGTGAGCAGCTAAAAGCCAATGAATGGTATTTCAGTAAGTTCCATGAGGTTGTTGTTTGCTGGTGCTCTAGTGTAATGTTTTTCCTTGGGTTTACGTTATTCCTGTAAACCCTTTTGGCAAAACACCTATTTTCTCACTAAATTAAAAGAAATTACTTGGGAAAAAGTGTGTAGCTTTTTCTCTCTATGTGAATTCAAGGTATCAAAGAACCAAAGACTATGCAAGAGTTCACTTGGAGTCTTAAAAGTAAAACACGTGGCCAAGTGTGTGGCTTTGGGACCAGGGCTTTACACATGCACAGACTGTTGGAGCCAACCCTGAGAGTCATCACTACACCGGCACCCTCCCCTGCACCCTCACTGGGGAATTCCTGAAAGAGAGATGCCCAGGGCTGCCTCTGCTATAGCCAGAGAGAAAACAAAAGTAAAACTAACTCTGGCTGACACACAGGAGCTGAGCAGAGCTGAGTTGGCACGGAACCAAGACCAGCTGGAGCCCAGGCCTCAGCAGAGCCATGCAGAGCGCAGCCCAGCAGAGCTCTGGACAAGCATTTCTTCAGAAGCTTGTTTTCCACAGTAGGTTTTTTTTGTTTTCCTAGGAAAGTGGATGGGAGAGCACATGTCGATCAATATTTTTGTCTGTGTAAAAAGGGAGGGGAGACTAGACTAGACTTACTTTTCCCCCTCATTCCCTTTCTTTCTTAGTACCTAAACAACAGATTTCAGAATTATACTTTTCTTAAAATTCTGAGTTAGAAGTTTTCCAAATCTCCCAGCTGTTAGTACTTCATATCTGGCTATCACTAATATTCAGAGTCTTCGTAATTCTACTGATTTTTGGGGATTTAAAAAAAAAAAATACAGAAGCATTCATGTTCAAAGCCACCATATCTCCACACAGCAAGAGAAACCAGAGGATTCATGCCTAGGCAATTATAAAGGTTTAGTTGATCTGAAAGTTAGTTCAGTTGATTGCTTTATTTAAAATTTTAAATAATTATGTATTTTGTAATGGCATTATATAAGGCACAAAAATGGGACTTCTAGTATTTATTGGCTTGCTTAAAGTCCACTGAGATAAATTATTTTTTAGCTAATTCCTTAATTAAATGAAGATTACATGACTTATCTATCTGTCCATCTGTTTATCATCTGCTTCACAGTATTTTTTAAAAATGATTGATCAATTTCTGTAAAATTTGAGAAGAGTGGAACTCTCAAAGACTATTTGTCTTGTGTTTCATCAACCAGGTGGCTGGAAATGAAAGCACGGCCCGTATACTGACAGTCTGAGAAAGGCTTCAACTCATTAATTTTCTGTTCTGTTTGGCCTGTTAACAGCCAAAAAAATCCCAAATGGATCGACATATATTGCTTCTTATGTAATAAGTAATTACTGAGTGAATGAGTGAGGTAACATAAGAAGCGTGTGCAAGGTCAGAGGGAAAATATGTAGGGAAGAGTGGGAAAAACTGCAAGGGAAAATACACATACAGGACATATGTCAGGAGAGCTGAGTTTGTTCTGTCATTGGAGCATAGTACAGGAAGTTACAGGAAACCAAACTGCACCTTTTTCACTGCTCAGAAAACAATTCCATCATTCTTGTTAAAAATAAATGTTAGAGAAACTGCTCATCCTGTTACTTGTCTGACTTGCCAGTCTACAGCTGACCTCTGCCAAAGTACCAACGTGTGCCTTGTTTCATACTGTATTTATATTGATTTTTCACTCACAACAAGACCTGCTCATTGCTAAGTTCTCTATAAAGTTTATTCCCTTTCTTAACTCTCCACTCAAACACAACTGAAAGCATACGTTCATGCCGAATAGAGAATAACTGACAGTACCTCTAATAGACTATGGCATCCTAGAAAATAAGAGGTATCTTGATTTTTCTGTTACTTTCTTGATTATAAGATCTTATAGCTTATAAGGACACTTACTCACTGTTTGTTTATATGATACTAAGTTATTGAAGCACACGATATTTTTAAGTGATATCAGCAGTCAGTTCTAGATAAAAGGCAGTGAACATGAAAGCACTACCATATGTTGCATTCAAAATGCTATTAAATATAACAATATTTCAAAAAATTAATTTTGATAATATCTGTCCAATAGCACTCTTTCATTACCTATTTATTACATTAGACCCTTTACAAGTTGTATTTCTTAGCCAACAAGAGAATCACTATATAGGATTTTGAACTTCACTATATCCCAATTGGGACATCTGCTTGTTAAAGAAAAGAGTAATTTAAAGAAAAGAGTAATTTATTTAATGAGATGGCAGAAAGTTAACAAGTTGTAATTGAATCACAAATGCCCATTTCTGTATGAATGTATAGGCTTCACCAGTTCACATGTTATATCACTACTAATCCCATATTTCAGTGAATGACTTTTTTTTTTTTTTATCTTTTTCAGTTTTCTCACTTCAATGAGTACATTTCTTTTTCATTATTTCAGGATACCAACAACATTCCTGCAGGACTATAGCAGTGAGTAGGAGACTGCAGTAAATAGGTCAGAGCAATTATCTCACAACTTTCCTTTCAATCTCCTGTGACTTTAGGACATTAGGTGTAGACATGGTGATGAAAATATCTTTGTCCAGCTCAGCAACATGCTGTGAGAGGCAGTTTGTGGAATAAGATCCTGAAAAAGACAGCAGCATGAGAAAGTGTAAAAATATAACATGCGGGATAGAAAGAAAATGTTTTTGACATTAAAGCAGTAGAAAAGGGTAAGACCTGATTTTCTTTGCAGTCACTACTGTAAAACAGAAAAAATGGTATCAAAACAATGGAGTTAAAATGAGTTAATCTGAGAAGATATATAAAGCTTTAGTTTTTAAGCATGTCTACTCATTTGTCTAGGGAAATAAAATATGTCAAAGTCATGTGATATGGCAAAAGGTAGTTCTGGAAGCAAAAGCATCAAAGTTAATTCTTCTTTAAGTTTTGACCTTATTGGTAATGTATTTAATAAGTAGTTTCCTTGTGAAACTTGCAGGTCAGTGTACAGTGTGAACACTGAAATCAGTTTGTCTTTTATTGTTTTCCTTATCAAAACAGAAAAACAGTATATTTTGACATGTACAGAAAACTTAATAGACAAACGACTCCTAGCTAAGGTAGGAATATATTTGTCTTTTTAATACCTGTGGTGAGAGGAAACACATTTGACTAACTTGAACTGAGAGTTAGTGATTTTTATGCATAGAAATACAAAAAGTAATGAACAATTCAATCAACAACTGAAATTGATCAATCAACCCTCTTCCAGTGCCACAGATATATGAAACCTATTAAAAATCCTGAAACCTCAGATCTTACATTTATGATACCTGAAACAGAAATCCATTCAGAAACAGTTGTATCTGCTTCACTGATCAGGGAACTTCTGCCTTGCTATATGTGCAATTATATGTGTTTGGGTGTTCTGTTGGTTTGTTGGTTTTTTTTTTTTGGGTGTTTGAGTTGTTTATTTACTTTATTTTCTGCTTGGTTTAGCAATATTGGTGAAGGGATAAATATCTATCACAAAACTGAAGGATTTTGTCAGGCAACTCTGTGATTTTGTCCTAGGTATAAGGACAGGAGACAAGATTTAGCATTAGGTGGGTGTGATCACTTATGTATTCTATCCTATTTTGTCATTCTGTAATGGACTGTCCCTTTAAGCATGGGACTGTTTTTCCTTGCCTAAGTTGCAGAAGGGAATGGACGGGCCCCTTTTAAAGCCACAGGGTGGAACCAAACACATAAAAAACAGGAAACAAAGACTCTTGGCACCCACACCTATTGGAAATACCCCACGAGAAGTATATTTATGGAGGAGAAAAACCTCTGAAGAAAAGGAGAACTGAAGAGAATACATCTTTGGGATGCAGCTGGATTACTGAATAACAGATTAATTCCTACCTCAGAGAAACTGTTTTTCATGTTATAAAAGTATTATGTTTATTCAATTTATTAGCAATGTTGTTAGAAAAAATCCTACTTTATACGTAATCTGTAGTTTCAATTATTGTTAGCCCTGTCTCTATTTGCTGATTGTAACCCCACTTCTCATTGGCTCTTGTTACTTAAGATTTATAATTTTTCCCCTCTCTGTATCTCCCCCTTTACACATATCTGGATGTACTTAGATCAGTTTCTCCATTTATAGGCATTCCCTTGTATGGAACTCCCTTAATTCCTCCCAGATTCCACGTATTGCATGCCCTGCCATATATAAAGCTAGCTTATCCCTGAAATAAAGCTTTTGTTCATCTTGTCTTCACCCTGCGTGTCTGATTCCTATGCAAGGTGGATATGCATGGTCTTAATACTAGGAGGTATTACAGCTCCCGCCTACAATACACACCAGTGTCACAACCACTCTTTTTGATGAAATAAACTTCCAGGTTTTTTATTTGTTTTTTTCTGGGGAGGATTTCTAAACCTCAGAACATCATTTGCTACATTGTGCTTCTTTGTTCTATCAGCCTTGTGCTCCAGGTGTGTATGGAGGGGACCAGGTAACACGTTTTTACATTTGTTCGTTTAAACAGTTTTCCTACATATCATTGTAGTTACTGCTATTTCCTTCAGTAAATTGTTATTTTTACTTATATTTCTCTGTATTGTCCATATTCATTATTGGAGGGGGTGAGGAAAAGAAGAAAAACAAAAGGGGTGGGACTTATTTGGAGTTCTCTTTCTCCAGTTGGTTTGTTCAAAACCAGCACAGATTCGCAGCTGATAATTTCACCTATTTCTAAAAGGAACTGCTTAAAATGCAAACCCCAAAAACAAAATCAAAGCGAAAGAATGAGGGTAAAGCATATTTTAAATTATTGAGAAACACAGATCACAGATTTCCCTGAGGTTTTGTATTTGTATTTGACATGCTTATTATGAAAAATTGTATTAACTGATTCCATGTCCCTCCAATCAATTAAAATAATATTAAAAAAAAAAAATAATGCAGTACACTTTCTGAGAAAAGCCTCCTGGCCTAATGCTTATCTCAATATGAATTGCCTGATGTCTCAATATGAAACAGCATAAATTCTAAAACTTTCATCTTTTGCAATTTTCTTTCCCTTTTCTAAACTATTTTTTACCAGTTTTACCAGTTTTTAATGCTGGCTAAAATCACTGGCACATATTCTTGCTGAACAGCTATAGCTGTAACAAATAAACATGGCATGACTCTCCCATAAATACTATTGTAATTTGCAAATTGAGTTCTGACAAGATATAATTTTTACTTCTGGAGTGTTTTTTTCTTAAAAAAATAATTCAGCAAACCCAGTAATTCAGTAACTCAAAGTTGTGACAGCCACATAAAAAAATTGTTGCATGATGTCTTTGGGAAGGCCTGAGGACTTTGGGGCATGCAGACTAGGTCTGCTATCTGCTACTTGCATACTAAAGTGCTTACTAAAAATTTGACACTGACTTCTTTAAAAAAAACCTCAGCAAAATACAGATGAGCAGGACAGGACTTGTGCAGATTTAAACCCAGCTGTACAGGCAGTGTGAACAACCTAGACCCAAAACTAATAGCGTGGTGAGATGAATGAAGTCTAATACCGCATATAATAGTGACTGTTTATATGTCTACATGCTCTTAAACACTGGATGTCAGTGTGCAAAGCAAAGCTTTTAGACAATAATATCGTTCTAGAACATACAACCAAAAATCTTTAGCTCATTATTCTAGTTTATTTGTTTGTTTGTTTATCTCTTACTCATAAGCTGAAACATTTGTCTGTTTATTAAAAGAAGATTTATGTTAGAAGTACAGAAATAGAGCAGCAATAGGTTATGAACATCTATGGAGCACTATATATGTACCTATGCACCAGTTACTCTTGTCTGATGTAAAAAAAGGAAAATTTTTAAGGCGTTACAAATATAAAGGTCAAGCCCATAATTTTAAACACTGCATTTGATGCTGGCTAATACTCTATCAAGGATCTATAAACTGGGTTTTCAGGCATTTTGCCCCTGTGGGCTAACTAAGATCAAAAGTACCTTTGAAATCCTGTGTTCAGAAACAAGGCATAAATGTATTAGATGACCTAGGGCACAATAAGCAGCATTTAGAGAAAAAAAGATTAACATATTTCTCCCCAGACGGTGCATCAGACCAAGAGATACACTGATGAAATGTTGATGTCACCTTGGACCAAAATGATAGAAACTTTTGCAAGACTTTCAATAGTGCAAGATGAACATGCTCATGAATGCTACACGTGGTACATTGCAGATGACCAATCACACAGCCAAGAAAGGATAGAATCCCATCACAGAAGCGCAAACATTCTTATGCTATGCAATGCTATGTCATGTCTTGAACTGATAACCATTTTTTCCCAAATAAAATGAGGATGACTATTAGACTTTTTGGCATTTTTCTATAGAATGAGGTTGTAGCTACTCAGGAAAGTATTTATCATGCACTGTGTCATTTCAGCAGAATGCTGACAAAAGATTATTAAAAACTCCACACTTAACCTCCTATGTGAAATACCTGGGATGGCTAACAGATATACTTTTGGGTCCTCAGCATTCTAACTTTAACTCACAGTGATGTTCATTCTTTTGCATAATAGATTATCTGTCAGCAACCAGAAGACTTTCATTCAAGATCCACCTCAGGAACAAGGGCTTGAACCAGCATCTATCACACTAAAAGAAATTAACTATAAACAGAGCAGGCATTTCGATGGCAAGTTTTCCATCCTCTTGTAGAAGCTGGGACATGCTTTGTTTATCAGAGAGAGAAGATGAGGCTCAGGGAAGACCTAATCTCTCTCCAAAGCTACCTGAAAGGAGGTTGTAGCAAGGTGGAGGGTTGGCCTTTTCTCCCAGGCAACTAGCAAGAGGACAAGAGGACACAGCCTCAAGCTGTGCCAGAGGAGGTTCAGGTTGGACATCATAAAAAATTTCTTCACTGAAATGTTTGTCAGGCACTGGAATGAGTTGCCCAGGAAAATGGTGTAGTCACCATTCCTTCAACTGAAGAAGAAGTTCAAGAAACGAATGGATGTGGCACTTAGTGTTGTGGCTTAGGTGGCAAATGTGAAGATCGGTCAAAGGCTGGTCTTGATGATCTTGGAAGTCTTTTCCAACGTTAATGATCCTACGATTCTATGATTCTAGTTTGCAAAGTTTCTAGGTTAAGAAGACATATATCTCATGTAAATTATAAAAAGGAAGGATTACTTAATCTCTACTGATAACTCCACTTTGAGGAAAATGGCTCCAGACGTATTCTGCCTTCTGGAAGGGAAAAATCTAGCACAAACTATGAACGTGTGAGAGAAAAGAGATGCAGGCTACTCTAAATACCAGTCATCACACTTCCTCTAACTTTTGTTACTATGCATAATAGAACTCCAATTCTCTCAGCAGGAATGAATCTTGGCAAATTAGTGCTTTAGGCACTCAGAGTAGCTGAGACCTGAACATCTATTGCTCTATACGTATCTTATGATAGTTGTTTAATACAAAACTGTAAATGTACATGATGTTTCATGAACACAGATACTTTCTTGCCCTACCTTTCTGGCTAAAGGAGTTTGTAAGCCATTTGCATCTGCAGTTGATTTTTTCAGCCTGACATAACATAAAAGTGCTGGTGGAGAGGGGCAGAATTATGAAGGTTATTTGATATGTTGTCAGATTCTTCAGGAAACTGTTTTGGATAACAAACGAATCTTAAAAACCAAGAAACAAAACCACAGAGACAAAGTATTGTTGAAGTAATTGAAAGAACTCAAAATTAATAACCTAATCAACTCTTCTGTTTCATTTCTAAGCACTTAAATATTTCTGACTTTGTAAAAATAAAATCATTTATGAAACCCTGCATTTTATCATGAATTTTCATATATATATATGTATGCAATAAATATATGTATATTGCTTAGTAAACAAAAAATATTGTTCAATATTTAGAGATTTATCTAAATATTGATATTTTAAGAATTAGTATATCCTTTTATGATTTTCTACAAAAACCTCAGATCATTTAAGAGGTTTTCATAACATCCAAGCACTTTACCAAGCTTTAGGACTGGTGCTGCATTGTAAGTTCAGTAACATTCTATAGAAGGAGACAAAAGAGAAAATAAGCCATATAGTAGCTTGCTTGTGTGGTTTTGCTGCTGGTGATAGGTAGCTAAGAGGTATTATTCTGCTTTTATTTACCAGATATTGTAGTACTCAATGCCACAGTTCTCTAGCTTTGATATTATTTTCATGATCAAATTCAGTTTTACCTTTGGAATTAAGTTAAGTGATTTGATTAGTCAAAACTTAGTGTGTAACTTGAATTAATGACTAAAACTATAAAATTTGCTGGATATGTTAACTTTTCAGTTGTAATTGGTATTAATGAATCCTATTGGCTATAAATCAAAATTACTATATAGGAAAACAACCACCCTGCTAATTTTTTGAGAGGTTAACTATACTTTTCTGGAAAATTGTTCCATAGTAGAAACATAACTGCATAATGTGATAAGAAAGATTGTAAAATTGTGTAGCAGTGGCTTATAACAGTTTTCAAAACTACTTGTCCTTACCAAAGTCAAACCCATAATGTAATATATAAGTTGCAATAAGAAATAACATGATTTGCCTTAAACAATTTTTTATACTTTTAATTTTAAGTAATATGGCTCATAGTCTTAATAAAATAGTAAAAAACCAAAAAGAGTTTCTTGAATGTTAATCTGTGCATGTAAAAAGATGATGCTGGTTGACTTGAAGAGAAGGCTTTGAGGATTAAAAAGCAAAATCAACAACAACAAACCAAAAAAAATCACTATCACAACAAAAAATAGCCTAAGCTATTTTAATGGCAGACTATTAATGTCAGTAAACTGAGGTGTTTGTCAGATTTCAACCTCAAGTTTATATTGTCAAATTATTGATTATATAAATCCTAACACTTTTTCTACATTTCACATTTGTCACAATAAATAAGCACTGAAAATTTGGCCTCATCGTCACCGTGTGTCAAGCAAGGACATTACTTTAATATATGCCATAATGATGAATTAATTAAAACCTGAGAAGTGCTCATATTATGCTAATGAACTCTGCTGCCAAAGCTAAAAATAAGTAAGTTCAAAAATAGCCATGGAAACCTTTAGAGTTGCAATTATTTAATTATGGGACACCTTTAAAGAAATGAACGATAACTCAAGCAACTATAAGTATTTCTCCAGTTATGAAACTTCAAAACAGCAGCTAAAAACAGAATTTGAAGTGTAGAACTTCAGGTGACATGTATCAAGGCAGTTCCATGGAGTTAAGTTCAGTGACAGCTGTTTGTGATAATTATGCATTATTTTTTAATTGTTTAGTTACTGTAACACTTAAGATGTCTCTCAGCACTCAGTTAAATTTATCATTAAAATTAGTATAAAGGTATCATATAAGAAGCTCTTGTTATGTTATTACACACAAAAGGTCCCACTAGTGCTGAAAGTGGAAGATATATCAATTAAAGTAAATATAATGCTCAGATACTACGATAACCCAGTCTTAATGGGTTGTTGATGATTTTTACACTGTTAATTTCTGTTTGCTGCAGAAGGAACCAAAATGGAACCCCATTGTGTCTTCAACTAAAAGTATTTAGGTCAGAGAGAAAGAATAATCTTGATTGTGTTTAACCACTTCAGTTCAGCTTTTGTGATTGGAAATGTCTACCTAAATTCGGTAGGTTCTTCCCTTTTTGATCAAAAATTTTCCTCCAAATCTTTTGTAGCAGTAGATGTAACTTCCCCTATCAGAGCAGTCAGGTTATTTACTCTCCAAACAAGACCTACTGGAATTAGAGAAATAGGCTGACAAGATCTTAATGTCCTGAGGGACACAGTTGACAAGAAATACTCTAAAACTGCTCTGCATTTAAAGACTTCACTGAGATGCCACAAGCAAACCAAGAAAAAGGACAAGAATCTAAGTCTCTTTCATTTAAAAACCAAGAAGAGGTGTTTTCTTCTTATGTAATATCCTACATCTTGAGCAGTTTTAGACGTATCTTATCCCGACAGCATTCAGTCATGTCTTCAGTGCTCAGGCACATGAACCAGACTTCTGACCTGGACAGAAACTGAAGGAAGTGCTGCAGGTGTTCAATTCTAGGGAAACTGGGCTGCTGTGTAGCAGTAAATAAAAGACATGGCCTAAAGACAAAGAAGAAATTCTCATATATAGTGCCTACATTTCCAGTTATCATGATGTTTGTTTCATAACGTTTGACCGTGAGATTTAAATAAAATTGAAATGTCTGATTTTGTATTATAGCAGTATTATTCTCTGTCAATGGGCTACAAAACCCAGAGATATCAAAAGGAACAAGGCAGATAATGAATTCATAGGTTAAAGCTCAGACTTGAGCCTTTTGTGCAACTCCAGCCAAACCAACACACACCTAAAAGGTGTGAATATAGTAGTTCATCATAATGTAAATACAATCAAAACAAAGTGTATTGACATTCTTGAAGTTGCTAAAAGAGTCATTATAAATATCTAAACTATTTAAGGAATCAGTTCTAGAGACAAGAGAGGATTTATGCTTCACACCTTTCAGTTGCTAAGCCCTAGATAGTACTACAGTAGATTCCTGAGCTACCAGTAACAAAAGTGACTTAAACTGTCTGTGAGAGAAATTAATATTCCCCGATTGTGAAACATCTGTTAAAATAAATTACTGATCTCAGAGCTTTTACTACAGTTTTTAGAATACATGCCAGAGAACAGAGATAGGGTATTCTCAGCAGACACTTTACTAATTTTGCCTATTAACATGCTGGTTTTTGTGTGCAACTGCATTTTTCTTGGAAGAAAAGTGCATAAAACTGATAATGCATGCATGTCTGAATAAAAATATCTCTAAATATTTATTTTCAATATTTTCTTAAAAAATATTTTAACATGAAACAGTTATTTTAGGTTTATAACCTAGCTAGGTTGCAAAACCTCCTTATCTCAACTACACTACCTATATAGTTCACATAGCATCATAAAATGAGATCCCAGGAACTTTATATTACTTATTTCTACTTCTGTAGGAACAGGCTCAAGGCAATCTGTTGCTTTTTTGTAATTTTTTTTTAAATTATTTTTCCCCATTGTCAGAAGTCCTAAACTGGTAGTCCTAACATCTAGATTAATCTGTATTATTGTAATAGGTTAAATTAAAACTTTGTATAAATAACTGGTTATAATTACATAAAAAACATTTCTTTACAAGGAAA
>JAWWES010000001.1:72779808-72802155 GCA_035583135.1 Lophotriccus pileatus
AAGTTGAAACAGATTTGTAACAGGCTGAATATTCAGCAATCTGTTTAATTTAGTAACTTAAGTCTATTTAATTGATATTACCTCAAAAAGCTTTATACAAGTGTTCCTTTATTAAAAGAGAAATGTTTAATGCAGTTTGAGTATATTTTCAGCTTGATTAACACATCTCATAATCCTTAAAACAAATTAGTCTACAGCACCTGAAGCTCTGCCTTTGGATATTCCCCATAAACCTCCAATTGCTTTACAGCTGGGGCAACGTTGTTAACAAGCTTTTATGTTTGAAGTGCAAATTAAGTAGAATTTCAGAGTCAGTGTCCAAAGTAGTGTCAGTGCTCTGCCTCCTGCGAATGTTGAAGTACTTGAAAAACCTAAGTTTTTCTCAGAGACATTAAATCATGCTTCTGAAGTTTGATTTTGCACAAGGCTACATATACTGGCATGTTGGTTGAGCTTTGAAAGTGGTCTGCTACCTTATTTCTTAAACTATTTGGCTATAAAAAACCTGCTGCCTCCAAATTTAAGCTTTTTGCTACTGAGGTTCTTTATATATTTAATCACAGTATCATAAAAACAAGGCAGGATATGATTACAGAAGGTCACATATTTTATGTCAGGATCAACTCTAATAAAACCATTCTTGACAGGTATTTACTGAGTATGTATTTAAAAACCTTGACTTATGTAAATTCGTCAGCTATGTAGGCAATGTGTCATTCGAAAGTAGTCCCAGTTTTGCTCCAGTGTACTGGAGCATACGGTTTTCAGTTCATCTGTTCCACAATCTCAGAGAACTTCTGAGATCCCTTTCTGGAATATAGTTTCTTTATGAGGGGAGACAACTAGGCCTCTCCTTAGAAAGCCTGTATGACTACAGTTCACAAACATTTCCCTAAGGAGACCTCTCCAACAACCACTGCACACTAATCATGCTAAATCATTCACTTTCAGGCCATGCTTGTTTGCTGACCCTTTGGTATCTTGCCTTGGAATCATAAACATTGCTGTACAACCAAAATAATAAAATTATGTTGGCCACGTTATGGAGAATGTAGCTTTAAAAAGACAACACATTTAGTATGGCAAAGTGTTTCAGCTCAAAGAAGGCTCCAGAGGCCTAAGAAAGCAGAGCATATGTTGTAAAGTGTTATGGACTACTCCAAACTGAGCCTAGAGAGAAGGAATGGAGCAAAAACTATGTGATTCTTCCTATCTGTGTAAAAGGGCATTGCAGAACAGCTTCCCATTGGGAGACTTCTTTGTCTCTGTAATCATTACAGAAAATTAAACTTTCCCTTCCCAAGTTACTGACATCTTCCATAGTCATGCAATGAGCAGGATCAAACAAAGATGATGCAAGCAGTGAACCTGATGGATCTGTGGACAAATAGGTATAAACTGTTTAATGGTATTGAGACCTCATACACTAGGCAGTGTGTCATGTGGACAATACTAAATGTTAGATTTAAATACTTGGGTCTCTGTGGGTCTACTAGAAGGGAAACAGGGACTTCTGCCTGAAGCATGTTGTTAGAACAGTAACACGTAACCATCACAATTCAGTACTTATTATTCTATCAAGTTGTTTGGGTTTTGGATGTTGGTTTTGGGTTTGTTTGGTTGGTTGGGTTTTGCTTTGTTTCATTTTTTTTTAATCTAAATCCATCATTTATTGTCAGCCATTTTATTATCTTCAAAACTTAGAACGTATATAAAACATTTTTTTTTTCACTTTGGTTTCATTTTTTCTAAACTCTATTACTCCAGCTCTATCCAACTTTTAGTCCTGGTAAGAGTTGTGGTAAAAACCTTTCATCTTAAAGAGAGATAACATTGTAGTATAGACTGAAGAAAATTAGGTCCTCTGAGTCTATGCTTTTCATTATTCACACTGCCTAATTTTTCATTTACTCACAGACTCTCTTCTCAGAGAAACTTCTAGTTCTCTCTAAAACAAACTTGGATGCAGTTCTGCTGTATATCTCACACTAGAGGCTATTCCCAAAAGAAAAGTTCAAAGACTGCATTTGCTGTAGATAATGCCACACTTGGCAAATTGTGCACCCTGTAATATCCCCATAATGCTCTCCTGTCATACCATAGGACACACTATATACACCTTGAATTTAATACTGTAAAAGCATTATTCCACTTAATTAAAGTACATTCCTCACATTGTTTGAGAAAATTTTTACTTGGACAAAGTCTCATTATGCACATGTAAGAAAAACAGTAATTAGGCCCTAGGGCTAAAAGGGCCACGGAGGCAAAAGTGGACCTAACACCAAGTTCTAGGCAGTGCAGATATAGTCACTCTGCTGTTAAATGTCTCTCTGGAAAAATACGGCCATAAACCATTCTGCAGCACTAAGTTTGGGAGTAAGAGACTGGTAAGTAGCGCAGATGAAGCTAGTAGATCTGGGCTGTGTACATTCATATTGTGTGTATTTCAATTATTTTACAATATTATTTTTTTCAGTCACAGATGACAATAATGATAATGATAATTTGCATGCAATAACGATAATAATAATTTACACAAAATAATTATATATATATCAATAGTGGTGTGTTTTTGGACTGTGGCGTTATTTTTTTTTCCTAATAGATAGACCTTAAGTTCATCATGAAACAATCAACAAAACACTATCATAATTTTAGTTTCTAACCCTGATGTAAGGATCTTCAAAATTAGTGGTGTATTCACTGAGCTTTGCACAGGGTCGTGTTGTCCTTTTCTTCAAGAGAAAGTGAAGAAGAAAATGTTACCCAGTGAAAAAACCACTTAACCTGAAACTACTGTAGCTTCATATTAAAAAAGTGAAACAATTACGAACTTGACTGTGTCAGGACAAAACTAATGGTACTCATCCGTCAAATTAGCATGTCTTACCACTTTAATACAACTCCATAGATTTTAGAGGAAGAGTAAAATTTCTGTTCAACCAGGAGTACCACCTGTAATGAAATTAATAGTATTTAATAGTTTTGTTCCACAAGGCACTTTCAAAGATCTTTTAGAAAGGTGCACAGGCAGAAAGAAATCATTCACAAACACTAAACAGATAGTTCACATTGGACAAAGCTGTTCATATCACAAAGACTTGTTTCCAGGTTTAAATAATGGTTAAATATTAATGTATGAACAACAAAATTAAGCAATTAGTTTTGTTAGTAGCCTCATATACAGAAAACTGGAGGAAAGTGATAGTGTCTTTTTTGAGACATCCTTATGATGTCCTCGATGGTGTTTTCCACTATATAAAAAGATGTGCCAAAATCAGCTTACTTTTTAAAGAAAGAGTTGTTTACAGTAGTTGTAATGTCTGTTTGTACTGTTCCTTATGTTTAGCATCATAAAACTGCAGACAGTCTACTTCTACCAGGTATTGTTCTACCTTTTCCATAAATATCACACTTAAAATACACAAGTGTTCCAAGCATTACAATGGGAAAAGTTATTTTATTGTTATCTTTATGCTAACTTGTGTATCCTCATCCTGTTTTAATCACAGTTACCAGTCTTGTGATCCTTTTAGGTTTACATGGGAAAATGTTAGAATAAATTAAAGATCAGAGACTATTGTAGTCCAAGAAGAAAGATCAATGGACTTTCTGAAGGCAAACTAAGATATCTGAAGGGAAGTATTTAGGATAGTGAGAAACTTCTGTCACAGCATATTTATCAAAATATGAGTTACAGCCTGATGCTGAAAGGCTTATGCATACCAATAATCTTCATTTTGTGTGTTATTCATCAACTTTGATATCAGTTGGATACTGAAGATTTAGTATTTTTCACTTCTAGAAAGATCAAGTAATCAGCTTTACCTACATAAAGGTAAGTCACAGAAAATGCCACTACTTCTGGGGCGGAGATGCTGAGCCAGCTGCACATTAAGAGTATTGGAAGTATAATTCAGAAGTGGGAGGCAGCTCCAAACGCACACTTAGATGTCTGCAATTTAAGTGTCTTGCTGAGCCATTTGTTTGAATCTCCACTGGAGATAATACAGAACTAGTCAGTGGGGAGATGTAGTTGTTGGAGGTTAGAGAACTATCCAGTAGACCAGATCCAAGGATTTATTTCAGAATTAACCGAACAGTTCTCTAGCCTTCACTTGATTGGAGTAACAAACTAAAATATGAAGCACAATATTGATTTTAAGAAAATATGGGAGGGACCTAGTATATTCTCCCCAGTGACCATTCAATAAAATAATATCCCATTTCTACATGAATTTGACACTAATTTTTGCTATTAATATTCAGATCAAATCTCTTCAGCATAACTTAAATGTTTTTGCAAATAAATACCTCTCTTGCTGTGTTTATTATTTAGGAAAGAAACAAAACAGAAATAAAACAGGTTCATCCTCTGATCTGTGTTACATATCCAGTATTAATCTTTTTTACTTTGAAAAATTAATAAAGAAAAATGTGGGTCTGTCTTCCAAGGGTGGTTAGCCTGTAATCACCATTTATCTTTGCTTAATTCTTTAGTCTGTGGTTGCTTTGTATAGCATTTTAACATTTAATATTGTTGTAGCATAACTCTCAAATAGTGCCAGCAAGGTCAATGCAAATTATGCTTTAATACTCCATGTCACGGACCAGACAATATGTCTAGGGAGTTTCTTGCTCTCACTGCATCCAGTCCTTCGTAGTTATTAGTGCACATGTGTTTCAGGTATCCCTCAGAGTGCATGTGAGTGAAGAGCTGGAAAACATCAAAACATGGTTGTTTTTATATAAACACTTGCTTATATAAAAGAGAAACTTTCAATCAGAATAAAACTTTAAAGGTTGAATATTATGAAAGATGAAGGACTTCTTGTTCACTGGGTTTTTCTGATATTAATCTTTATTTTAATGCGTACAGTACCAGATAAGAAGAGCAAAGGTAGTGGAATCCCAATGTGGCACTTAAGAGTGGAAAACTAAAAAATATCTAGAAATAAATACAAGCAAGGTGTATTTTTTTAAGGTACTTTTCCTGAAAAAAAAAATTATTTAAATATTATTACAATTTCTGGAATTGACAAATAATTGCATGTCTTGCTGTGTGCTCTTGTATTATTTTTTTTAATGGAGTGGATGTTTTTATGTTTTGGGGTTTTTTTATTGGAGTGTTTTGCCTTTTTTTTTTTTCCCCCAGGCATTTGGTAATCGTAGAGGAATGTAATTGTGCATGACATAGTAGTGAATGAACTTCTGTATAAAGGGAGGTACATTATTTCTCATCCTTAGCAAGGAGATTCAGCTGTGGTGCTGATACAGGTAATTAGCTGCTCCTTACAGATGATATAAGTTGTGTTTGCAACTGGGGTGCTCTGTTACACAAACAGGCAGCTCCTATTTGCACAAGTCAGAAATATTATTAAAAATACTTTTGTATATGCAGTCTAGAATTCTACCCACATTTAACAGTGCAAACAGCTTTGTGTTTAAATGGTTATTATAAAATCTGAGAAGTTGGAAGCCTTTTTCAGGGTGACTTATGCTGAATTTGTCATCTAAGCGGGTACAACTGATGTCCTTTAAGTTATTGAATAAAAATAGTTCAACAATTTTTTTTATCTGTAGAAGGTAAATAAAAGCATTACTGGCAATTTAACGTAATGTTGGCATCCTACTTTTTAAGTGTTGTAGTAGCTGAGCTGTGTGGTAACTGTTAGAAATCTGAAATCTGGCGGGGACATTCGTTGACCTGTGAAAATCTGATTGCATTCAGCCAAGACAGTTTAAAGCAATCCTCTGCATATGATGGCTGTATTTGCATGAGCAACTGAAAGATGACAAATGTAATGACCCATCAACATTTTATCTCTCTCATGCTTCTGTGTGAATATGCTTAGTGGAAGCTTTCTTTTTGTTCATGTCCTGCTGCTATCAAAATGTAGCAGGAAAAGAAAACCATGTTAAGATAGAGGAATGTAGAGGTAGCTTTCAGATGGGAGAGAGTCGCGTGAGATGTTTCAAATGAGCAGTATCATCCCAGAATTATCAGGGTATTTATTATGTAGCAAAAACATTGGTATGGCAATCATTTGATATGGCAATCAGAAGGTAATTTCTCATGCTGTGAAAGTGACATGGAAAATGTTAGAGCTTTCTCCAGTGAAAGAAGCAGACTTGTGTCAGGCAGGGCTGGAAACCCATAATTCTAGGCAAACCAGAAGCATACACGTGTATATGCAGGAGGAAAACCATTTATGCAGTTATAATAATGCCTATTGCAAAAGTATAATGCATAAATATATTGTACCATTGAAGAAAAATAATAACACTGTCTTCTTCAGATAACCCAGTACTTTTTCTGAATAAACTTCACTATAGTTTGATGTTGGTTTTGTTTTGTTGGTTCTTTTTTCCCGAGTTAATTATATTCCATGAAGACAAGCAAACAAGTACTATCAATCTATAAACTTAAATGCTGCATGCAAAAAAGAGAAGTAATTATAATGTGGGTGTTCTGCAATCATCCTAATTCTTTTAGTGGGCAGATACACTACTCTGGGTGCATGTGCAAATGAACATGTGCTATTCCATTCCCTACATTAATAAAATATTGCCTGCAGTTTCTTCAATTCACAATACAGTAGAAACATGTATTAAAGAGCAACAGAGAATTAGAATTGCTGTTAATTCAACACTGTCTAATGTCAAAAATTTCCTATTAAAAAATAAAGAAGGAACAGTTCTTTTGGTTTTCTTATTGCAGGTCAATAATATGTAACTTTATTGTCTACGTAGAGTTTATTCTGACTTCATTTTATGCCTATCAAAGTGCACTGTTGGTTATGGATGAAATTTCAACTGCTTGAAAAAAGTTCCTATTAAAATCCATGCCAATGGGAACTGCCTTGTGTTTCATTCTACTTCATATTTCATATTTAAATGATTATGAGAACACTTGAACGGAGTCTGCACAGGTAATTTTGAATCTCTAACCATCATTATGTATTTCTTCTCAGGCCAACTCACTAGACAGCCAATCAAGCTTTTGTTCAGTGAAAAGGAGATTTTATTACTCTAAAACATTTCAGCTTTATACTCTCTGCATTAATATTCAGTCAGGAACAGGACAAAAGGACAGAACATCCTGCTAAATTATGTTCCTCTCTCTAAGTAGTGGTATACTTCTGTTGTAAAAAGTAACCTTTCCCAGTGCCTGCAAGAATGACAAATTCCTTACAGAATAATGAGCTCTTATTATGTCTTAATCCTTATGTGGATGTCATTTAATTACAGTTATTCTATGTGTGGTTTTAAGTTCTTATTTTTCTATAAGAAAAGTGTTTTATGAAAAATGTTAGGAACATTTTAGAAGTCTCTGTTCCAAAAGTCTTCCAAAACACATGTATTTGATTGTTGCATCTGGATGTCCAGATACAATATGGAGAGACACATACATAAAAAGAGGTATGAGACGTCCTTGATACCAACATGAGGCTAACAGTCTGGGATACTGAAAGAATACTGAGATGTAATGAAAACTCCAAGAAAGAATGCTTTTGAAAGCATGCTTTTCTTTCTTTCCTCTTCCATTTCTGTCTTTACATTTTTGAGTACCAAAAGTTGCCTATGAGTGCTAAGTAAATACTGAGGAAACTGAAGGAGGGGGGAGTTACTTAAAAATCCTAAATGCTGAGTTGATGTTTTCTACGTAAACAACTTTGTATATAAGTGTACTTGAACTGTAATTGCTTCCACAAAATTATACTGCTTGCATTTTATTTACAAGAATATTCAGAAATAGTCACTTAAAAATACAAATTTGAAGGATGGTGCTCTTTGTGTCAACAGTACTATTACTGAACTAAGAAAGGAAAACATTGTGTCTTACTGTATGTCATGAGAGCACGTTCTCCTTGTTTTATCACTTGCCCAAAGTTAGACAGGACTGCAAATTTGTTTGTTTATAGGTAAATCCTTCTTGTTTATAGGCAAAAGCAGAGAACATACCAAAGACGTGGGAATCTTATTGAGCAGCTTGCATTCACTCTGAGGTCATTCATTATGGAAATTTGTCATGAGGGTTTTGCCTGAAGCTGGAGATGGGAATGTGTACTGAGCTTTAACAGAAAACGTGCAAGTTCTCTGCAGTGGACAATTGCCCAGTAGGCACCAAACCACAAGTGCACTTCCAGAAAAAACTGCATGCTCATTTTCAGTTGTTAATTAAGATGGAGCTCATAATGGAAGAGGCCCCTGCAAGCTGGATCTTCTGTCATATGTCCAAACCTCATTTTGACTCAGTCAAAAACTTTTAAGGTCTTGTAATGTAATATCATTGCTGTATCATCGGATTACTGTATAGACTGTCACATGTGGGTAGCTGTCAACAAGCTGTGCTTCATTACTTTATGCCTCAGATTCTCAGTGAGCCATTATGAGTCATTAAGTGATCAGAGACATTTGTGTAGAACTGCAGCTTCTACATTTTTCATCTCACTGTCTATTTTTGCACATGGGATGTGTTTCCATATTTGTTATATATGTGTGTATATATATAAACACTAATCACAGTAATCCAGTGTGAATATATTAATACAGATTAATACAGAATTTGTAATTACAAGCAGCTTCAATCCATGAAAACCAGGTGACAGTAAAAATTCTCTTTTGCTTTGCATGTACAACAGATGACAGAGAGTTGAGCTTTTTTGACATGATTACCTGAATGCTTTGCTTTACAGCTGATGTTAATGAATATAACATTACTCAGCCATTCATTTGGATTTTACATAGTCCTCTAAATATCCTTGATCATGAGAGTGAATCTTAGCTCTCAGTGAAAGCCAGTGAAGGCAGAGAACACTGTAGACGTTCAGCACTTCATGCAGATCTCTGCAGAACTGAGCCAAAAGTGAATATGCCCCGGAGTATTGACACCGAACTTGCTCTGGTTCAAATGCAGTTAGTCATGGCACCCCAAGGAGAAATAACAGATTTTTTTCCTCAAAACAGTCAAACACAAATATATGTATGTGCATATACATATATATATATTCATAATCTTTCATAAAGTTGATGCTTAGAACAGTCCTAAAATACTTCTTTTGTAAATTCAGTACATTTAAAATAAATATGGGTTCACATAATTTAATCGAAAGGTACAGTTGAAAAGAAACTTGAATTTGAACCTTGAAATGTATGAGTAACTTATATAACCTTTTTCCTAGATAAAATGAACTAAAATCACTATGTTGTTGTTTTAATTACCAAAAAATAAGCATTTCAGCAATTGTGTGCTGACCAGAAATTTATCCATGAAATAAAAGTAAGAGCTAGTTTGCCTTCAAATCAGAAGGCTTTAACTTAGGTGTACATTTCTTTTTTTAGACAAACTTCTATTTCATTCTGTTTCTGGAAAAATAAAGTATTTATTAACCTCCAGAGCTCCTTCTGAATCAACATTTACATCTTCCATTTCAACAGAGACTTGAAAGCAGTGTCCTGGACTCACTAAAACATACTACAACTTTATGGGAAGTTCAGAATCAAAACTGGAGCAGGACAAAGGCAATATAAAGAGGAGCATGATCTCTTGTTCTTTATCTGAATGGTAGTAGATGCTTTATCTGAAAGATGGCATCACTTAAGCACAGGATGTAGTGCTGAAATGCTGCTTCAAGGCACATTCCTACTGACTATCCTTGCAGTCTAAACAATTTCAGTTTTATAATGAGTGAAGGTGACTGTTTACCAAGATGCCTTTCTGGTTGCATTATAAATGCAAGCAAAAAAAGAATCTGTGTTCAGGGCCCAGGACTCATACTTCCAAGAATATAAGGGCTTAGCAATGTAAGTATGTGGCTGGGACACAAACAAATGAGATTTATTCTGTCAGACTAGCCTCTCAGTATGTCTTGCTCAAGGCTATTTTTATCTCCTTCCATCAGCCTTTACTGTTAGCAAAGCACTGGCAAAAAACATTCATCAGAGTTGAAGGAAGGTATTTTAAGTATAAAGTTAATCCCCAAACATCTATTTTAATATATTTTTCTGCCATCCTTTTTCACTGTTGGAAATAGAGAAGCAATATACCATCAATAATAATTATTATGCTTAAGCTTTATAGGAACAGTTCCAGAATTTCCAGATGATCTTTACTTTCCAAACAGCCCTACTGATTTCCCACTGTACTGGAATAGCATTTGTGCATGACTATGTGCCAGATCTTCAGCTGATCTAAATCAGTGCTATTCTACTAAATCCAGAGGATGTATGTTGTTGTATAACAACAGGGGAGCTGAACTGTGTTCTGTTCTAAAAAAAAAAAATATACTGATTATTGAGTTTGCCTGAAATCACTGGGACTACTCGCAGAACAAACTGCTTTTCAAGGTGAACTGAGGGGTGGTATCAGCTGATCCATGCAACTGAAAAGCTCCTTAATAAATAAAAACATACTTGTCTTACAAACACTCTGCAGATTCTCAATCCAAATATCCATATGACCGCTTTTCTGTAGTATGTATTATTAATTATAATTATTAATTATAATTAATGTTATTTAAATGAGTGGAAGATTTGTAATGTCACTTGAGGATGTAATTTTAAAAAAAATATAGATGAGAAGAAAAATAAAAATGGTTCTCATACTAGTGTTTATTTTTATAGAATTTTACAACAATCAGTCAGTCACTGAACCTAACACTTACCCTAATCTCAGGCAGAAAAGTAAAAAATATGAATAATATTCCCTACAAAACAAAATCAAAAACTCCTGCTTAACAGCACGCTGCCATAAATAAGGTAAATAAGTTATTATGCTAGAGCATAATATTAATGCCTTAATGGACTCTTTAATCACAGAATCATAGAATGGTTTGGGTTGGAAGGGACTTTAAAGATCATCTACTTCCAACCCCCTTCCCCTGCCATGGCAGGGACACCTTTCACTAAAGGAGGTTGCTCAAAGACTCATCCAGCCTGACCTTGAGCACTTCTGAGGAAGAGGAATCCACAACTTCTCTGGGCAACCTGTTCCAGTGCATCACCACCTTCATAGTAAAGACCTTTTTCCTAACATCTAAATATATTTTTTTTCAGTTTAAAGCCATTCCTCCTTGTCCTGTGCCTACATGCCCTTGTAAAAATCTCAATCATAGGCTCCCTTTAGGTACTGGAAGGCTGATAGAAGGCCTACCTGGAGCATTCTCTTCTTCAGGCTGAACAACCCTATCCCTCTCTACCTCAATTCATAGGAGAGATGGCTCAGCCCTGTGATGATCCTTGTGGCCCTTCTTGTCATACACTCCATCAGGCCCAAGATTCTTATGTTGTGGTGCCCAGAGCTGGATGGTGTCTCAAAATAGCAGAATTGAGGGGAAGAATCACCTCCTTCAACCTGCTGATCATGTTTCATACACTTTACAGACACAGTTTTGAGGAAACTCAACATACATGCAATAGATTTAAGGTTATGGCACATTTTTTATTTCCTAGTATTTTAATTAATTGAATGTTTTGCTGTGGGTCATGCTAGCCAGTATGTGTTGACCTTGGCAAGAACATGAAAGTCACCAAGAAAAAGTTATGTAAATCACTGTTTTTCTGTCTTGGATCTAGAAAGAAAAAATCTTTTAAAGCCACTGCACGTTATTCAATGTATTTTATCTGTAGAATTCTGTAGTTCCAGAAGAATACCGTGTGAAAATTTCCAGTCCATTTCAACACAGACTAGTTAACAGGTGAAATTAATTCACCTTTAACAATAACTTTTTTAACATCTACGTCTGAATCTAGGAGAATACATTTGTCCATACCTTAAAGGTAAAAGATGGTGTATCATGCCCACGTCATTGAGTAAAGGAGAAAAGTCATACCACCCTAAAGCCCCAAGCGTTTTGAAAGTCTGTAGCATAATATATTAACTTCTAGTTTCAATTAGCGTGGTTTATTATCACTCAAGGTCAATACTGTAATTTAAACTTAATTAATTATAATTTCACCTCATCAAAAGTAATTACCTAATTATTATTTAATTGTGTATTACTGTTACTTAGCTTAATAAGGCAGTTGAGGATAGAAGCCTTTAGTAAAGTTGAGTTTAATTGTTTCTTTTAACGCATATTGTTTCAAGAAATTATGAAAACAATAACTAATAAATGGTGAGTAAAAAGGTGAGGTAGGGTAGGCTTATGGGGAACCAACTAACACTCTATGGGGGATCTCTTTGACTCAAGCTGTGACTCAAAAAATTTGTGTTTTGTATCCAGGACAGGATCTAAGGCATACAAAATAAAGCTTAAGTAGAATCTTGAATGGATACGTGATAGTCAGCTGAGAACCTCTCAGCAGAAGGCTGAATGGTGAGTGGGTGATCTTGTTTGTACTACACCTTGGATTAAAAATTATCTCCACTAGTTCTGGTAAATACTATTATTTTGGGTCGTTTTTCAAGCTCCTTCCTTCTCTGCACACAATTGATTAGGGCGTGGTTTAAGTACAGATTGCCAAAGAACAGTCCAGTGTGGTGCACTGTGGTCAGAGATAACAGAATCTCCTGTTAGTTTGTGTTCCACTCACTGGTCTTGTTCATGTCCTTCTACTTTTATTGCATCCTTGTCACTGCCTATCTCATAATGAATATTCAATTGCTTCTTCTCTCACTAATGAACTTGTAAAGTATAACGTTATATTTATGCCACCATGATTACAGTGATAGCAAATGCAGATATATGACCAGCCTCAAATCCATGATCTAGTATGTTAAACTTGTTTGTATTTTTTGTGGTTGTTTTGTCTTCTTTTTTTTTTTTTTTTTTTCCCCACACCTGATTCTATCTGTCAGGATTGAATTGGAGTTTAAAAGCCAATGGGAAAGATTCTTTCATTTCAGAGGGCCAGGCTGTGAGAGTTCTAATTTGTAATTCTCCTTTTGTGACTGTCAGAGGCCCTTTTTGCAACTCAAAAGTTTAATTACTACAGTTCCAAGGGTCATCGCTCAGTCACAGCGGGGAAGATGAATAGTGCAGAGCTATTAAATAAAGGATACTTTCTAGAGCTATTTATAAAAGCAGTTATGACAAAAGTACCACTGCTCTTTAGGATGATAAGTTGATGTCTCATCTAAATTTCTGCTGTCGTTAGGAATAAAATGCCCTTCTGTCTATTCCATGTGCTTAACTTTAAAGTGTTCCATAGTTCACAGGTATTGTTAACTGCAGCTTTGCTGGTATCCATAGTTTTGTAATTCATAATTAAATTGTTAACTCTTTATTATTTTGACTATATGCAGCTAATTAAAGGAAAGAAATAAAATTTCCAAAGACTCACTCAGACAGATATGGATAAAACATGATCTGCTGGGCAGGTTTGAAACCTTTTTCTTCTTTCCCTCTCTGAATATTTGGGCATTCAAGTAGAACTAACGTGTACTCATAAAAAGGACTGTATTTCATCTTAAATATTTATCAGAAGTGCTCTTCTGGGGTTTTGCTTAACTTGTCTAGCCAAAGAACAACAACAGCAAAGAGTTATGTAGTTTTGTATCTAACCCAAATTCTGTCAGTTCTCATAATAGCTATGAACTCAAAGCTCTTATTTGTAAATTAGTTACAGAAGTCAAGAAATATTTACTTCCATATTGTTGTCACTTAACTCACATTAGCAACTTTTTATTTAAAGTATTTATTTTGATCATTTATCATGTCATTTAATCAAAACAGCCACTTGGGAATATGAAAGAACTTTCTCTTTTTCTCAGGTTTTTACCTGAATTTTACCAGAAAATTCAGTACTTCTAGTACACATTGATGATGTGTTTGTTGCAAGACCCCAATTCTATAAAAACTTGCCCCAACATCTCCACAAATCAGATATTCTATCCACATACTATACATTTAGCACATATTCTTCAGTGAACCAAAATATCATTACTTTTTTAAAAATAACATTTTCTTCATAAGGCATTGTTTCAGGCAATTTCCTCATTCTTGACTGTTTAAAATATAATGTCTCCATGCTGTAAATGAATATTTTTTTAATTTATGATGAGCTAGCTAAGGACCAAGATGTGCATTACAAATTGTACTATTGTCACTTACTTACTGCCACTTCTATCAAAATTAGAAAAATTCTTTTTTTTCCTGGCAATTTATTTTCAAACAAACTGACAGAAGATATAGTAAATTTAAGTCATCTGAAGCTGGATGTTTGAAAATATCTGCAAAATAATACATGCTATTGACAGTTGGATCAAATGGTTTACAGTTTTAGAGAATTTCTTTTCCCATGCCCCCTCTCTCACCCTCCCCTGGTGAATCATTGTGATTGTGTTTCTCACAGAGTACCTGGAGAAGAACAACTTTTACTTTTTATCTCAGTCTCTCTCCTTCTCAACACCATTGTATTTCTCAGTCTTTTTAAAGACTGCTGTTGAATAATGGCATGATCTGCATTTAGTGAACATCATTGTGACTGTTCTTTCAGCGTAGAATCACTGTTCTTAAATTAATGCAGCAACAATGTGTTGGAGGAAGTATTTTTAGGAAAAAAACCCAAAACACAACTCTTACTCGTATCGGAAATCCAACTAGTCATTTTAATGATGGAAAGGAAGTCAAATTCTGCCTAATTTAATCACATAGCCACAGTACCTGTAATCACATAGTTACAGTATCTTAATGTGTCTTAATTGTGATTCATGGTTTTGAGTATAATAGAGTCAATACCTAGAGTGACTGCTAACAGGTTTTTCTGTTTGACTATGATTTCCCTGTGAATGTCAGTGAAATTTCATGGTTGGGTTTAGCTTGATCCATAAGTTATTGTGAATCAAATGTCTAACTTCATTACTGATAAAATATCTCAAAGTATAAACCCTCATTTAAAGCTGAATACAGCATAAATGTTTGAAAATTTGATTCGCTACTTCACTGCTTACACTCTAGGATTTTGACAAAAAGGAGTTGTATTTGACTGAATTTTGTTTAGGATTACTGCACAAGGAGTACTTTGCTAGAAATACAATGAAAAAGGTATGCAGAATTTCTGTTCCACTTCAAATAAATAAACAAATAAATAAATGGATTAATAAATAAATAAGAACCCCAAACAAAAAGAACAAAAGACCCAGAACAAAACAAAACTGAAACCCATAGAAATCCATAACCCTTTTGGTAATGAAAAAAAGTGTAAGACTACAAGTGAAAGATCAAGGTTTTATTAGGTATTTGATTAAATTCAGTGTTTCATTATCATTGGAGAATTTATGTCAAGTAAAGATAAAGACACCTGTTAATAATATAGCAGATTTGGCACCTGTATGGAAGCCTAATGAAATGAGGTTGTCTTAGAGAGAGCTGGAAATGCTGATTATTTTAGCCAGCCTCTTTGCTTACTTATTTTAGATTCAAATGAATGATAGCCATATTATTCTTACTTTATTTCACATCTCCTTATTTCAAAATTTAGTTCTTCTACAGGTGGGAGCATGGGAAGAATTTAATGATCTGCAAGCACAGAAGGAGATAAAAGAGACTAAGCTGATATCCAAAATTATGTGTGGGTTTTTACAAAGAATGAAAATAAAATCAAGTAATTTAAATAAAATTGTTGCACCTGCTTTTATTTACCTTTCAGAGATACCTGGAGAAGCTGTAGGGACCACTTAAGACTCTTTCTGTATGTTATCACTTTCCCTGAGCAGTGTACTGAAAGATGAAGAATTGAAATTATAAACTTTTAAGAGCCCTGCTAGAAGTTGGCAGAGGCATAATTAGATACAGACAAGAGAATTCTCTGGAATATTTTGCATCTTCAGATATACCTGTGTTCTACATTGTCCTTCAGGCTGTCATCCCCTGCGAGACATTTTCTCTCCCAATAATACATAATTTAGTACAGTATTAGGTCAGTAGTTTTGTGATCCATCTTTGGTATCAGAATGGCAAGGGAGCCTTTGCATTCAGTTTGCATAACATACTACAACATTTGTAGTGAAAGATTCACATGACACATGTTCATTTGAATTGTAGGTCACACACTAAGAGCTAACATCTTCCTATGTTCCTTCAGTTAAAACTTGGAGATGGTTAAAGCAATTGAGTGAGAATGGGTAAAAGAAGAGTGATACAGAGCATCCAAACCAATATCAGTGTAATAGTAAACTAGATTTTCCCCAAAAATTAACAAGATTCATCATACCTAAATTGAAAGCAGACGAGTTAAAAGAATAGCTGCAATTCTCAGGAATCAGTGGAGAACAGATACTGATGATTAGCTGAGTAACTCTCTGAATATCCTGCAGTTTCTGGAGCCATCAGCAATAGTATTGGTCATTTAGATACTTCAGTTAAATGTCAAAACCAGGTGTGATGAATCAGGATCATTGTGCATTGCTCAGAAAAGCCATAAGTATCATGGAAACACTAAAGGGGGAAACAAAGTTTGAAGCTAGTAGATTTCAAGGGATCCATGGGAATAAATAAAAGAAAGCCAGGGAAGTTCCACTGGATTCTGATCATCTGTATTACATCATTGTAAGCTTACTCTCTGTCTCTGTTTCCATCTGTTCCAAATAATTCTTAAAAGACAGTATATGGGCATAGTTTAGGAGATAGTAGACTCAAAACCTTCTCCAGAAGGCTCCATCAAATACACCATCAATGCCACCACATACAGGCCTCAAAAAAATTTGTAAAGTGCCCTGAAGCAATCTGTGTGTCCCCACACCATTCTTACTGACATCCAACATACATCTGCAATTTCACATTAGAAAAAAATGCCACTCTGTTGGGTGGAGACAAAGACCTCTCTATTATTTCAGACTGTGAGCACACAAAAGCAGGGTTTGCAGAATAGCACAGGGTTCAGAGCAGATTCAAGTGCTACACCCCATACATATTTTAGTATGCCTTAACTTCAGTTTTGCTTGTCCTGGAAGCAATTATAATTCAATATATTTGTTTAAGTTAGCAGCACAAACACAACAACAGTAATAATGATGATAATGATAATAATGATAATGTTAATAAAATCCCTCAATTATATCAGTGGTTAGACACTTAATGATCTCTCGCTGGAAACATGGTTTCATCTTCCTTCCTTCCTTTAACATATCTGCCCTGGAAATAAAGAGGGCTCCTGACAAAAGAGGCCATTTTAAAAGCTATGGTAGCAGTAGGACACCCTTACAGACTGGTAATTGTTCACTGAGAGAGTTAGAATAGGTAATATTGCTTAGTGTCTGCCATTTTCTCTAAGGAAGACCTAATTTGAGATGTCTGTAATGCGGATACCCACTTCTCAGTTAACTATTTTGGGTTGTTTCTTTTGTAAAGATTAAGAAACAGACACTTCCAAGGAACAATGTACCTGCCCTGTTCTGAGAGTATTCTTTAGAATAAGAATGAAATGCTTATTACTGTCTGTCCATTAAAAGGGAAGCCCAACTCAGACATTGTAAAGCCCAAGGCTGAACATCCGAATCATAGTATGGATGTTGGTTGGCAAAATGGTAAAATCTGTTCAGATCAGTTTTACAATTTTAGACATTCAGGAACTGGCAGATAAAACTCTCATAGTTTTTTTGCAGATAAAACTCTCAGTTTAAGAACTCCTTAAGATTATTTTTTCCCTTTCCAGACAAACTGCAGCAGGGCCCTGAAGGTAAACATTTCCACTTCAAATTAACTGAGCACCAACAAGATTAGGAAACATATATAACAAAAATAAGGATTTTCACTTCTGAAAGGGACTCTAAAGTACTCAATACTTTTTCTTCAGTTTGCAGGTTTCTCCACAGCAGGACTATACCAGAGAAGTTTCATGGCGCCAAGAGCATGTAAGTACTTTGTTAACACTGTGACGGAATAGCCAGGTCCAATGTTTAAGAAATTTACAGATGTGAGCAATATGACCACAAAAGAGGCACAGAGCAATCTGTTTAGTTGCACAGAGGAAGCATCTAACTAACAAAGGCTATAAGATGAAGAATAATAAACCCAAAAGGGACTGAACGTATACAGTCCACTTGCCGAATGCAGAAGGATGACTGGCTAAAAAGGAAAGTAGGATACAGAGTATTAATAGCGCTTAAGGTTGCTGTGATAGACAGTATCAAAAATCATACTAAAATCTAGAAAAACTACATCCACAGCCTTCCCATTGTCCTCTAGTTGGATGAGCTTATAATAGAATTATATCAAATTATTTAAACAGAACTTTCTCAACTCTTATTGACTGTGCCTGATTCTTTCAATGTCTTCCAATAGCATCTAATATAATCTCCTGCATAATTTTTCCAGGAAATAAGGTTAGCACAAGTTTGTATTTTTCTGAGTCTTCCCTCACATTGTTATAAATTGGAATACTGCAGGCTAGCTTCCAGTCAGTTGACACCTCATCAGACTCCCAAGACCTTTGATAGATGATGTCCCAAGATCTTTTTTGGTCCTGCCATAACGTCCACAAAGTCCTTAAGTACTCTGCAATGAATAGCACCAGGTCCCATGGACTTGTGACCATTCAGCTGATATAGCTGGTCCCTTACAATTTAATGTCCACAAAAGAAAATTCACTGTCCCCGCCTCATGGTCCTCTGATTCTTAGGACCAGGAAGCCCAAGGTCTATCAAGTATGATGAAAAGCAGAGGGAGGAAAAAAAAAAAAACACAAAAAAAAACAAACAAAAAAACAAACAAACAAAAAACAAACAAAAAAACAAACAAACAAAAAACAAAACAAAACAAAACAAAAAAAAAACAAAACACAAAAAATGTGAATGCATCTGCTTTTTCTTTATCTCTTTTAGTCAGGTGACCATCTTCAACACGTAACAGTTAAATGTTTTCTTGGACTGCCTCCTGCTAATAAAATACTTAAAAAGACTTGGTGTCTGACAAAACACTGGTCAGTTTCAACTTGAGTTGAGGGTTGGCTTTTCATATCTTCTCCCTGCATATGCAAAATAAATCTCCATAATCTTCCTGCGAAGACTGACCTTGCTTTCATAGATCATACAAATTCTTTTTCCTCCTGAGTTCTAGGAGTTCCCAATTCAACTAAGCTGGTCTTCTGCTCCACTTGCTTGTTTTAAATATCAATATCTACATTGTAATGGACTATACACTGCAGCAATCCCATTCCACAAATCAACAATATCTTCGATCAAAGTGGAGACATTTTAATGTAAAAGAACCTCAGAAATAGATGAGAAATGTGTAAACCATCATAACTCTGAAAGCATTCAAACTAAGCTGCCCAGCCTAAGGAAGGTTAGCAAAATACAAATCCTCCGAAGCATTTCAATAAAACTTTGTCATATATTTACATATGACAGAGAAAAAAAAAAGTATAATAATCAGAAAAGCCCACTTACTTGTCATTTCATTCAGCACCATGGTAATATTTTCTTTCTTATCAAGCGAAATAATACTGAAAAAGTAAATGGTTACATGTATTAGAATCCTAGCAAATCCAAGAAATCTTGTCTGTCAACATCTACCACATGAATACAAATACAGCCTACTTAGTAGTAAATCAGAAGGATAATTTTTTATTCAGAGAAAAAAATAGTCAGGAAATATGAAGATATAGTACAAAATCCCCACAGCCTTCTCTTCAGTTAGTGAAAAAATCCATTATTAGAAGATTATGGACATTATTCATCTAATCTACCTGCCATTGTTTAGATAAGTATTTTGAATGTTTTCCCACTTATTTTCATTTTACTTTGTTATTGAGAGTAATGAAAGTTCAAAATATCTCAGAGAAATACTCTATTTTGTATGAAAAAATACGTCTTATTAAGATGATACAGCCTAAATTTTTTCTTCTGTCTGCCTATATATCACACAAGTAAAATGTAAATAAGAATAACTTTCATTTATTTCATGTATTGAAAAGCTTGAGTGAAAATATTTAATATATAATTGCTCCAGTCAATGGATATATGGAAAGGTTACTTTGCAAGTGACACAGGTAATATTTTACATATTGCTTGTTGGGTTTTATTTGAGGATTCTATTAATAGAATGGTTTTTAAACCTTTCTTAACTTTCAGTGTTCACTAAACCATTCAGGAGATTGTCTTTGACAAAAGAAGATGTAATTTCAAAGTAACTTTCAAAAAAAAATCTCTTTCGTTGTTTACTTGAATACTAAGCTCACTGAATTTCATGAGAGCACTTGTGGGGGTAGGTACTATCTAGTATGCGTGTAGCCTACAAAGCTGGATATACAATTCATACTTCTATTTTTACAGATAATTAGATAATAACCACAATTTACAAAAGGTGAATAACTGGAACTTTCCAGAGGATTAGTGATGAGCATTTTCTCCTCAGTGATTCATTGCAGGTATCTTGCCCACCTAGCAGTACATCAAGTGCATCAAGTATCATTCAGTGTCTCTGATGGATTACATAAAATGAATTGCCTTGCTTTTTAGATCTCAAGCTATAAACTGGTAAGTATTTGGGAAACCAACAATGTGTTCAGTTTTATCACACTTGTTTCATGACAAAGCAGAATAAGGGTGCCCAAGTATGATGAAAAAAAAAAAGCTTATGTGATTTATAAAGTTACCTCTCCTCAGACTAATACATTGTTGAAACCAAATAATCCTTGAAGTGTAGCATGAATTTTAATTTTAACTATCATCCTACACATTCTGGAGGAAACAAAAGCCATGTTTTTGCTGGAGCTTTCACAGATATAACAAAAACAATATAAACAATAATTTGAAAAATCTGTCAATATCAAGATGTTCTAAAACTTAAGAAAAGGTTAAGTCATTATGAAATGTATGAATTCTTCTGATTAGTCAACTCGTTTCACCGTAAGAAGCTTCTGAACACTATGCTAATTAAAAAAGTCAAGGAAAGACACTCTTTTATTCATTAAATGACAATCAAATAACTCTGAATGTTATCTATAAAGGCTTGTAACAGATTGCTTGCCATATTGCTGTCCTCCTACTTCAAGGGCAGTTGCATGAAGGGATTCTACCTCAGATTGTATTGCATGGTTTGCCTCAAGAAGGGTAACATTGAAATTCAGGTATTGTCATATTGGATCAGAGCATCTGGGTCCACTGTCCTAACCCTGACAGGAGCAAGTTCATAAACTTCATATTCCAAAGCTTCTGAAGCAAACTTCTGATCTGCTATACAGAGAGAAAGAGTTCCTTATTTTTCTCTTAATTAGTTGTTGGCTTACCACCTGAAACTTGGAGGCTTTGTTTCCCTCTGTGCATGCTTATACATGATTATATGCATACTCTCTGAATGTATTTATTTACATACCTGTTGTATGATGGGAGAATTGATACCTTACTACCCCTCTAAATAGACAGATAATGATTTTTTAATAAGATGGTAGAGCACAAAAATCACAGAATAGCACATGTTGGAATGGACACACAAGGGTCATCTAGTGCAACTCCTGGCGCTGCACAGGACTACCTGCAACAGTCACACCATGTGCAACGCTGTCTCCCTCAGTCTTCTCCAGGCTGAACAGATCAAGTGACCTCAGCTGCTCCTCATACAGCTTCCCCTCAAGGCTCTTCACTGTCTTTATTGCCCTCCTTTGGACACTCACTAAGAGCTTAATATCTTTCTTATATTGCAGTGTCCTAAACTGCACAAAATATTTAAGGTGAGGTTGCCCCAGTGCAGAGCAGAATGGGACAATCCCCTCCCTCATCTGGTGATGCTTTGCCTGATTGCCCCCAGGGCATAGTTGGCCCTCCTGGCTCTCAGGGTACTGCTGACAGCTTGCCATTGACCAGGACCTCCAGGTCCCTTTTCACAGCACTGCTTTCCAACATCTCATTGCCCAGTCTGCATGTACATCCAAGATTAGCCCATTTCAGGTGCAGAATCTGGAACCTTCCCTTATTGAACTTCCTATGGTTGATGATTGCCCAGTCGTCTAATTTGTTGAGGTCTCTCTTCAGGACCTCCCTGCCTTCAAGGGAGTCAACAGCTCCTTCTAGTTTTGTGTCATCTGCAAACTTGCTTAGTATCTCTTCCAGTCCTGCATCCAAACCATTTATGAATATGTTGAAGACCACAGGGCCTAAGGTGTAGCCCTGTGGAACCCCACTAGAGACATAAAGGAAACAATTCCTGTCTCTATGAGCACATCAGTTATTTAGGTGACTTCCTATTCTGTCAAAGGCCTCTTTAACTTTCCTTTCTCCAAAAACATTTGGGGAAATAGGTCATTAATGGAAAACAAGTTTCAATGAATGGATGTTGTAGTTAGCATCTGTTGTAGCTGGGGTATCTGCCGAGGTTTAGCAGGAGTTTCTCCGGAGGGGGTCCTGGAGGCAGCTCTGTGCAGGTTTGCAGGGCCGAGACCACCCCCCCGCCGCCTGGGACA
>JAWWES010000001.1:72809273-72830658 GCA_035583135.1 Lophotriccus pileatus
ACCAATTGTGTGTCTCTATAACCATACTTATTGTATTATTTTAATAAATTGTTATTCTGACTTATAATCTCTCTTTTTGAGTTGAGCTCATTTCCCCTGCTGGGTAACTTTTAAACCAGCACAAAGGGGTATTGAATTCGAGAGAGGACACTTCTGTCTGAGATCTCTGCCACTCTGAGTTGCAGCCAAGACAGACTGATAAGTAAAACATGGAATCATAGAATGATTTGTGTTGGAAGAGACCTCTAAAGATCAGCTAGTCCAACTCCCTACAACGAGCAGGTTACTCAGCACCCAGTCCATCCTGACTTGATGTTTTCAGAGGGCACCCTCCTCCTTTCTGGGGAACCCATCGTTACCACTGTCATTGTAAAAACTTCTTGCTTACATCTAATGTAAAATGTTTAATCTTATGTTTAGATAACATAGGCCTGTGATAGACTTAGAGACAGTCCTGGCCTGCTGTGGGAACTTTCAAAGCATGGCGGTAAACTACAACTGCACAAATCTCTGAAACACAGGTGAAAACAGCAGGTTTGGTGATCCCTCTAGCAAGGACTGGGCTCCGCTGTGCCTGTGTCTCCACCTGTGTGCCTCTGCCTGGGTACTGCTTTGGGGATCTCCCAGTTGGTGAGGTAATGAAAATAAATTTTCTTGTTGCATTTCATTTTTGGTTTCATGGTTTTGTCTGCATCCTGCCTGTGCCAGCTCACATATCTAGCAAGTTAAATATAGAATAATAGTAAGACATTCCAAGAAATATTTTGAGCAAAATTTTTTCAAAAGGATAAGAACAAATGCTAAAAATATCTTAAGCACTTCAGAATCAGGAAATACGCCAATGGGTGGCTGAAGATGTTAAGTGAGAGGTAAAAGGAACATCCTAGACAGGTAAGTCCAGACCAAAAAGATTACACTATTTTTTCTCAATGTTGTCTACTGTGGTTTGTTCTCGTACTGAAAGAACTCTTTATACGGACAAAACAGATGGATAATTCCAAATCAAATGTAGATTTTAAAAAAAAATTATAGAATTAATATCTTGGCCAAATGACATTTACCCAAGTAAACAAATCTCAAAAGGAATTGAAGGAATTCCAGTATATGAATATCAACACACTATCTGTTTTAATCAGAATTGATAGAAAGTGAAAATTATTGCATTCAATAGCAAATTTTTGAAAAGGGGGAAACTACAAAAAATCAACCTGCATGTTTGATTAAAGATCAAATTCATAGAAATATTATTATTCCTCTCTGGAGGAAATTTATAATTGTAGCTATGTAGAAATTGTGTGCTTTAATATATTTGTAAAAGTTCTAGAAAACAATGAATAATAAGTTCATTGGTGACGTTTAATTATTCAACATATATGATCACTCTATTGACACATTGCACGATGAAAATGAAATCCCATATTAGTGAAAGCAAAAAGCAATGGAGGAAAATGCCCTAATTACACAGAAAAAATATTGGCTGCCAAATGAATTAAAATCACTTAAGGAAAGAGGTAAATTAATTTAATGGGTGTCTAAATTACAAAAAAATAATGAAGGATGTGAAGGTCTTTCTTAACAATTGACATAATTAAATTGTGAAATTTGCCAGTGTGTACACAGGCCAAAACTATAACACAATTAGAACAGGACCAGAAGTCACAGAGAACAGATTTATTAGTGGACATCAAGAACAATAAGTCTCAATGTAATCTATATCTGAAAAAGTCATTAGGACAACAACTTCCAAATGTGATGACAGTAGAAACATTATTCTTCACTTATTGTTATACTGTTCATCCTAAGAATATGCTAATAAACTTTGGATTTTATCCATTTTGCATTACTGTAGAAATAATCCATTTTGAGTTCTCATTGTTTGTATGAGCTAGCCTTCACAAAATAATATTGACTGATATTTTTATATTTTTTATTAACATGCATAAAAGTATGTATCTGGTCTCAGATTACCCATTATCCTAATGTATTGCAGTGTGTACATTTGCACTAATTTTCTTTATCTATATATGATGAAAAATAATTTGTTTCAATAAATATTCATATTTTCCTGCTTTAAATGGAAGATATATTGCCAAAACCAACACACCTAAAGAGTCACACGCTGAAGTGACAGAGTAAAGTTATTTCTGATCATGCTGCTCAGAATCCTCAATTAATAATTTACTTCTTTAAGTCAAGAAGAAGCAAAACTTACATCCTGTACCTAGAAGCAAAGAAAAACTGAACTGCATAATGCCCACTTTTAATGGAAACTGAATTTTGAGATGAAGATTTGTTTAATAGCTATTCAGAATCACTCAATCACCTGGGAACATCCAAAAGTATTATGGAGCTCAACTCATCATTCCATGTGAAATTCTGACTAAACTCTGTTTTATATATCCCATTCTTTTTAGATTAAAAACAAATCATACCTTTTACAATGTTCATCATTATCTGCCTGAATCCTGTACTGGAACTTCAGAATCTATTTCTGTAGACTTAATTTATTTTTCCAGTAGGAACAAAAGCATTCAGAGAGATCCAAATTAATGCATTTATAAATCTCACAATTATTCAATTTTACGGCATTTCATTTTGTACTGCATATTACCAAACTTACTACCTCCACAGGTATTGGAAGTACTGCACGAGAGGCCTATGCCTGGTGGAGTAAAACCTCTGAAGAAAGAGAGAATCGAAGATACAGCTTTGGAATACAGCTACACTGGATGCAGACAGCTTTATACCTCAGAGACTGTTTTTTATACTGTAGAAGTGTTATGTTTAATCAAGTTAGTAAGTTGTTAATCAAGTTGTTAGAAATAATCCTGCTTTGCATGTAACCTGTAGTTTAAATTAGTTAACCCTTTTTCTATTCATATTTTGTAAGCCTTTTTACTATTGGCTGATGTAATCTAAGATTTATAGTTATCCTTCCTTTACCCATTACTGGCTGTGTTTAAACTGGACCTTCCAATTATAAGTTTTGACTGACCTGTATCCTCCCAAAATTCCCCACATTCCAATCCCTAAGAGATATAAACTGTCTCCCCCGAGAATAAACGACTCTGCTTCCCGCTATCCCCTGTCTGTCTTTTGTTCTTCCCTAATCTGGGTCCATCCTGTCTTTCACTGTGTAAGTGAATTTTATGCAGGATGGACCCCCAGGATCCTCAGCTTTAGGGGGTGTTATAACTTTCACCCCTGATACATAGGTAAGAATTAATTTATTTTTTCTGTAAAGTATTTAGTTATTCTTCTGTAAGAAAATCACATGTAAATATCACGAAAATATATAAATTGCCATTCCAGATCATGTAACTGAGTATCCAGTTGTTTTCAGCAGATAGATTTAGATGTTTTTAAAGAAGGACCCTCATGAAAAGATTCATGTGTGAAATCAGTTTTATGTTATGGCCGAATTTTTTTTCCAGGTGCAGATGGCCATTCTTTCAAGACATGACATACTATCAACTCTTTTTTTAGGCTTAGTACACTCTTGGTCATGGTTTTCATGCCAAGAATTTGCCCCAAAAGGCGGTTAGTAACTGCTCAGAGACCAATTTTTGTCTTTAAGCAGGAGGTATTTATTTTGCAACGTTGGGGAGCTCCCAGTTTGCACCGGACGAAGAAGCTCTGAAGTAATCAGTGAAAAGCCAGACTATTTATACAATTTTCAAGAGAGATTACAACATTTCTAAATGCATATTCATATAATTGCATATAATTTCTTCATGCATAGTAATGACATTGCAACATCTAGTTATAATATTTATAATAGGTGGAGTTAGGGTGGAGTCTGGGGTGGAGTCTTCATTTTGGGCAGATTTTGAGAGGGGAGATCCTGTGCCTTCATCATGGCAAGGGTCGTTCGGCTCTTCTTCCTCAGGTAAACTTTTGAACTTTCCTTGATTTTGGCTGACTCTGGAGTGTGTTTCGCAAAGTTCTTGGACTCAAGCCCCTGTTCGCCTGTTATCTAGTTATGTTCCTTACTTTATTTCCTTTTATGTAGGTGTGTATATTCTTTGGTAGGTACAGTGTCTTCTTGGCTAAGTCCTGAATCCTGGTTTCTGTCTTTTGCCAGGCATCTCTGACTATAGCCCTAGGTTAACTCTTTGGATTCTTGCTCTGTTTCAGTTTCATTAAAACTAAGGGAATTGTGACTCCTCTGGAAATTCAATTAACATAGGAATGGTGATATAAATCTACTGCGTCATTTTACTGATAGACTCTTCTACTATGCTCAGGGACACCCGAAGATGAACCTTGCTAGTGAACAGATACAAGAAAAACATTCCGTTCCTTAATATTTTCCATGTCCTTGCTCAGCATGTCCCTTGTCCCCTTGAACAAAAGGCCCAGGGTTATTTTCAGGGGCTCGAGGTCAGTGGAGAGTTCACTGTTCATCCATGCTGACTCTCTGCTGAATTTGCTCAACTTTCTCTCCAATGGAGTTTCCCAATGGAAATTCCAAGCACAAGCTGAAATCTACTCTCCTGAAGTCCAGGGCTGTGGTTATACTATTGATCTTTCTTACTTCTTCCAGGATTTTAATTTCCCTAAATTCATGGTTAATGCTGCCAAGGCTGCCCTCAGCCTTCATATCTCTGGTGGGATATTCTTTCTCTGTAAGTAACAGATCGGACAGTGTGACACACTATTGGACTCATCAATCAACTTCACAAAGCTGTCAAAATATTAGAGGAACATAAACTTGCCTGTTGACATTAACTTAGCAGAACCCTGATGCATCTGATGAGGGTATCACCCAATATATGCTAATAGAACTTATTTTCTTAATGTGATTTATCACATGGTTATGTCAATCACAATACTACTTTTAAATCTGCTGTGGAAAGATCTATCTGTGCATAAAATTGCTTTTTAACATTATTACCTTTTAAATCAGGTGCAACTGTATTTTTGCAGAGGAAGCATGTGTTAACTGAAAGCATCTTACAAAAGAGCTAGAGGTGATAGCATGACTATCTTGGACGAAGATCCCTGGCCTATAGATACCTGTACTGTACCACATTAGTTTCATCCCATTTATTCTGAGTACATGAATAGTATTTACAAAGGAAACATAAGTAATTAGACTTCCTATCTTGTTCATAATAATTATGTGCAGAAAATCTTCTCTGATAAATGTATCTTAATGTAAGATTAAAATGTCATCAGACACTGAAGTATTGCAAGGGAATTGCAAATAACAAAATATTTTTCCAGATGGCCTACTATGTTCAAGAGAAAAGTACTGGCAGTGAATTGTTATTCATTCAGTTGACACATACTACAAAAAAAGAATATCATGGATAATTACATCTTTACAGTACAAAGGTTTTTTCTTTTTCTCCAGTTGCCTTAATTTCTTCCTTTTTTATTTTTTGGTGGGTTTTTTTTTTGGTTAATAGGTTTTTTGTTTGGTTGGATGTGTTTGGGTTTTTCGTTTGTTTGTTTGTTTGGGTTTGTTTTTTCTGGCTACTTAGTCTTTTAAGTAATATTCCCTTCATCAGATCAAGGACTAAAAGAAAGCTGGTTGAAAGTTGTTCAAGTCTGATGTATGGAGTGACAGCAATATTAAAGGAAAAGTGATTTCTTGAGTCACTTAATTATAATGCCATAATGAAGTAAAATTACTCATAATGAAAGACCTTTTTTAAGAAAAATAGTCAGTATGATCTTAAGATAGTTAGACACATTGCCCAACTAAAGGAATTACAGTGCTATGCGTACACACAGTCTTAATTTTCTACAGCGGCCCTGATTCATTCCACCTTCATTTTAACAACTTCATTGATGGTGGAAAGCAGATTTCTATTATGCTTTCTCAGTTTAACAGCCTTTGAATGCCAAAACTAGATTATTTCCAGATGAAGCTATACAGGAGAATGCAGTTCAGGAGAGCACCCAATGTATTGCAACCCCTATGCAGAATTTAGCCATGGGAGTAGTCTGCCACTAGCATACATTACAATGCCTAAAATTGATATAGAGTGGGCTCTTAGCCCTCACACCAACTATTTCACTCCATAGGTCCACTTCATTTGTCCTGCACTACTTGCTAATGTAAACACAGCCTCTGGCACCAGATTTTCAAGAATAGTCTTGCTATCTCTCTGTTGGAGTCAGCTGGGAAGAGTGGTTACCTCCAGAGTTTTTTCCTGTCTTCATAAGATCTGTTACCCTGCATTCATTGTGGACAGTTAGGCTAAGGTTATGTGTCATTTATAATTTAATGCTTGAAGTGAAATGTCTTGAAAGTGTGTATGTGTCCCCACTTAGACCTATTACTTCCTGCAGAACGCTTTCTTAGAATGAAATAATCTCTTGCATTCTTTGAGCTCAAAGTTTCACAAGCACATTCTACAAAGTTTCTGCAAACCATCCATGTTTATGAACCACCCAGTACTAAGAAAATTGGGACTAGATGTAGAGAAATGTTCTATTCTGCCTTAGGTAAACTTATATAGGCTGACCATCACAATTATATTCTATGAGATAATGCAATTTTTATATTTCTTGAAAAATAAACACGTAGCAAGATTACCAATATTTTTCTAGACAAATTTATTGAAAGCTAAATGAAAATCCTTGGCAAGAAATTGAAGTAATCTGCAGTTAAGATGCTATATGAATATCAAAGGAAACTATGTAAAAATATTAGTGATGTTAAAAAAAATCGAATGAAAATTAACAGAATCTCTCCGTGAGATTATATTTTAACATAAATTAATAGAAATATTCAGAATTGAGCAATAAATAAGCCTGCCTGTTTATTCAGGCTTTTATTTTCTATGTTAATACTTTATAAAATGCTTAAGGTACAAGTGACAAGAAATGTAATATAAGTCACAAGAAATTAACAAATACAGGTTTTTATTGTGTTGGGTTGGGTGGGATTTTTTTCGTTTGGTTTGGCTTTTTTACATGGACATGTGTTTTGTTGGTTGGGATTTTATTTAATCTGAAAGAAGCTATTTTATTTTTACAGGGTCTAGGTTAAGCAGTCAGAACAAAAAACTGGGGTAAGAAATCGTCCAGATCTTGCACCAATAGCATACAGTTCCTACATTAAAATACTAAATTCATAGTCAAAATATCATGTTTGCTATGATGTATATTCTATGCATAAATATAACCCGAAGATTAATTTTTGCTACTTATAATAGTTACGTATTGCAAGTGAACTTTTAAATATTATGTATTCAACTGGGAATGCCTCTGAAAGTACAACTTTCATAGTCTCTCCAGCCAATACAATCTTTACTACTTTCCTCCTATTTCATTTTTATCTATAATTCATTAATTCGTGAAGGTCAAAAGTCCTTCAGCTAGGATGAAAAAACTCAAGAGTTTAAAATCCCACAGCAGAAAAACTAAAAAAAAAATAAAGATCTTTAACTTTCTGCTTCCTCTGACTTTTGGAAGGTTGATCAGTCCCTATGTGACAGCAATAATAATGTTGATTTCCTGAAGAGTAGATGTCCTCAATTATGCAGTATAAATTGAAGGTAAAAACAAAACTCTATTAGTATGCATCCTTATATTTCTTTGCTCCTCCACAGTTTCCTCATAACAATACACTTTCTCTTCTACTTATTACAAAGAACTATTCCCTTAACTATTCCAGAGACTTTCTAATAGTGATACATTAAGCTCAAAACCACCTGGATTATGGTATTTGAATAGCTGAAGGGAATTTTTATTTCCCTTCAGTTTTTTGTTTTAAACAAAAGTGGGATATTAAATTAAATACTTGAATGTCACAAGTATTGAAAAATTATTGAAAAACATCACCTGGAGAAAAAAGCAAAAATTTCCATCCATATGCAACTGAAAAACTTGTTTCTTTGTTACAATGTATTTGGGGCTTTTTAAAATTTAGATAATTGTAATTAAAAAAATTAATCATTGTAATTAATTAATATTGCTAAATTTTTGGACACATCCATACAGTGAACTCATCCTACCTCTATGTTAACCTATCTTTGTTAGTCGTTATGTGGTTTTAAAGTCACAAATAACTTTCTTATACTGGTCACTTTGAGACTTTGTTTATACTTAAGTTTGGGGGAGTTGTTTTGGTTTTTTGTTATTGTTGGGTTCTGAGGGGTTTTGGTTGCTTGCTTGCTTGCTTTTTTTCAGGCATGTTGAAATACCACTGCAGCTGGCTGAAAAAGCCAGAGCATGATTTATCAGTCTTACTTACGCAAACAGCCTCACTGGTTTTAAATTACAGTGGTTATGAAAAAGTGGTTACATGGGTAACGAGTTCATGATATGCCATGGAATGACAGGGTGATGTGACGTTAATGTTGCAAACAATTAACAGTGTTCATTGTTATGTTTGATATGGAGTGGTAGCAAAGCAATTAAGACCTAGAAACAAATTGCCTTACTTATGCCTTACCATCATCTTAATTGATATTTAAACATAGATTAAATATGAAGCATCACTTTCTGAAGGTCAAGCAAAACAAAATCTGTCTAATTGGTTCAAGTGTAATAACTTTGTTATCAGGAAATCTTAGAAAAGGGACAGATATCTGAAGAATAGTGTATTGCTTTTAAAAAATGAAAAAAAAAAAAAAGAAAAAGGGAACACAGGGTGTCTGAATCTGCCTATAAATAATATAAATCTTTTATGATCTTCAGCAATTTTTGCTAAATATGAAGCTAAAGAAAGTTCCAAGTAAAACACTGGTAAGTTGAAATACATTCTCAAGATTTGGTTTAACAACCCATCATCCCTCCTCCTAATCCCACCTCCTCAATCTCAAATACCTAATACTTCCAAAGTAACCAGATATAATTCTGCCATAGCATAAAGTCCAATATTCAGACTTGAGCAGTGCTTATGTCGTTCACAATATGGAACATAATATTCTTTTTGTTAGATTAAGAACTACCTACAATTATCCAATTGTAAATGTCATTTTTATATTCACATAGAAATGGATAAATATAGATAAGGATTGTTATCAAAAGCTGATATGCTTATTTAGGTAGTGGAATACTTGGGTTTCTTTTCCTTCTTCAGACTGAAGAGTCAGGAATGTTGCTAGTATCCAAAACAGGTGTGTGAGCTTCCACCAACTACAACATTTTGTATAAGTTCTACTTTCTGTCCAGTGTGTTTTTACTACAATATGTATGAATAAACCAGGCAAAAGAGCAATAAAAGTTCTATTTCTGGCATGACCTTACGTACTGAAAAGCCATTTCTCTTTTTTCCTTTTTCCTTTTTTTTTTTTTAATTTGTGAATCTTTCATCTTTCTCTACATTTGGCCTCACTTCAGTAGGATGGTACAAAGGCTTCTAGTTTTTGGACACCCATCTAGGTCTACCACAATGAACTATAAGAGACTGGAAAGACAAAATGAAACAACAACAATTTAATTGAAAAAAAAAATAAAAAGGCCATTTTTAGATTAAATGTTGTCTAAGGATAGACAATATTCAGACTCAGCTGTACTAAGAAAGGCAAATGTGAGAGGAATACAGGCCACTCTTCTTAGCTTCCCCATTTTCTCATACATCTAATTCTTTTCCTAAATCAGCTTCATTAGCAGAGGTGCACTACCAGGGAAATCAAAGATGTAAAAAGACTTCTAGGTCACCCCATGTGCAGAGACTGAATGCATCTTAAGCACTGCACAAGCAGGGGCTGATTCATTTTAACACCTGTATTTTCTGTTTCATTTATTGAATTTTACAAAAATTCACAAGCAGCAAGTACAGATGTTCCATATTATGGGGTGGGGAGAATGTTATTCTGGTATTTATTCTATCTTCTGTTTATTTATCTTCTATCACAATTGATTTTTTTCCCCTAAAGATTTCAGCTCTTCTGAGAGCAACTGTGAAAAGGATTCCTTTTCCTTTTTAAGTGTTCTGTGGTTTGTTTAAGGCTTCTGCATAGTTCATCCTCCGTCTCTATTTTTATCACTTTCATGAAGAATTAGAATAACCAGTTCAATTTCGAAAGTGCTAAATGTTCTCATTTGACATCTAATTGCAGTCCATCTGGCCTTAGTTAAAGCAACTGCTAAGTAGAAGATATTAAGTAGAACGTAATTGCATATTACATTTCAAAATTTGAAAATTAGGAAGTAACTTGATTGAACAAACTAGGTTGCAACAATATATATCACATGGGATATGCATTCATTCCAAAACTAACTGCTAACTAGGATAATTTATATAATCATTATCATGTGCTTCCTCGTTTTGAATTTCTCTCTTTGACATTTTTGCATTAAGAAATCATTAAGTTTTGTATTTTAATGTATTTTTTTTGTTTAAATTACCAGCGCATACTCATTACAGTTATGACTATGCATGGCTTTTGGCACTAATATATCTCTGAAAACATATTGTTTATAATGCAAAATCCTCACCTTTAGCATTTAAAATTTTAACTCCTCTCTGAAGCTGGAGTAATACTGTTCCTTTGTCTTCAGCAAAACTATTCTGGTTTAGAGAATGGTTTATCTAGGGAATGGTTTAATTAGTGATTTTCTCCTTTTTATTGACCCTTTCTTTCTCTTAGGTTTAAAGTCAGTAAAATAGTTAAATATGCTCCTAAGGTAAGAAATGCATATTTTCTATACATGCTCTAGAACTTATTATTTTCCCTTCCAGCTGTGAATGAGTATGGACTGTTCTAAAAACAACACGTGTAACAATGTTGATATTGCATTCTCTTCATTTTCACTACTGCTTACACCAAGTTTTCCCTTCTGCACCCCTTCAGTTGCCTCTTCAGTTGTCCTTCAATCCTTATTACCTCTTCTCAGCTCAGGATGTGGCTTATTTAACCTCTCTCTTTCTCATCAGTTGCTGTCTTCTTTCACTTCTTCAGTCCCTTTTGCATGCAAGACTTCATACCTGACCCTTGCCTATCCTTCTGCTGGACACCTGGTTTGCCATTTTTAAACAGTAGAAACTGGGAGCAGGAGACAGTGGAAATAATTTGGTTTTCTCTCATGCAAAAGGCTACAACCATTCTAATCACAACAGATTAGAAGGCTATGATCACACCCGATATACTGTGCTACTTCATATGACATAAAAAAATACCAGATAAGTGCATGTCAAAAGTTCCATAATTTTTAATAATATTAAGGTTTAAATCCTGGCACACATCTCTACAGCTTGGAATTCAATGCCCAGCTGTGACTTCAGTGGTCTGTGTATCAGTTAAACAGCAAAAGAAAAGAAAAGAGAATATAGGGACATGCAAATTTATTGCTGATTTATCACTTTAAAGACATTAAGCAGAGGTATGTGACAAACTGCAGCATTCCCTCAAGCATGCTGTCTTAAATATATTCCATAAAACTGAAAAGAAAAAAAGCCCCAAACTCTTCACACTACATCAAGTTTATTAAACTGTGCATTTACCAAAGAAGTATCTAAAGACAATGCAATTCAAAAATACATATTTCATATAAACTAGTAAATAAGTAAACTGTCCAGTAGTTGGTGCTTTATATTTTCCTCTCTCTAGTAGAGGAGTTGACTAGAACAAGTGTATGTAATGTTTAAATATTCCAGGAATGCTAGGAATTTTTATTTTCTTTTGTGTAAAATTATTTTATTCCTCTTAAAAGTAAAATATTATGTTCATCTTTTGACTTAGTATAAGGCATTAACTGCTAATCTGATAACACAGCTAAAAGCCAAGGACTGTTAAAGTATCTCTTAAATCAAGCATATGAATTTCAGTATAAAGAAAGAAGTATACATAATATAACCTTTCCCTCAGAATTTTTAGGAAGAACACTACTGATGAAGTGACAGATGACATGAAATAAGGGATTTAAGGCATCAGGAGTATAAATACTTGGCCTTGGTGGAGTGTTGGTGAATTTAATGTTACGCTTCTGCTATCAAAAGAGAAAAAAGTTCTAAAGCTTGTTTGGCTATGCGTAATGATCTTCTTTTGAGTGTAACATTTTCCTCTTACTGAGGAAGTTTATGGTGGCATAGATTTTAATACAGGGTTTATTTTTTTGCTGTAAAAAGAGGATGTTCTTCAAAGGAGTATGACTCCTTAATTCATGTTGCACATATGGAGATGTGTTGGTTTTGCCTGGGGTACTGTTCATTTTCTTCACAGTGGCTAGGGTGAGGTTGTGTTTTGGGTTTGTGCTGGGAACATGGTTGGTAATACAGAGATGGTTTTGTTATTGCTGAGCAGGGCTTACACAGAGCCAAGGACTTTTCTGCTTTTTGTACTGCCACACTGGCAAGGAAGTTGGGGGTGTATGGGAGGCTGGGAAGAAACACAGGTGGACAGGTGACCCCAGCTGACCACAGGGATATTCCATTCCATTCTTAGTATATAAAGCTGGGGGAAGAAGGAAGACAGGGGAACATTTGGAGTGATGGTGTTTGTCTTCCCAAGTAACCATTGCACAGGATGGAGCTCTGCTTTCCTGGGTATGGCTGAACTCCTGCCTTCCAATAGGAAGGATTGAATAATTTCCTTGGTTTTCTTTCCTTGCATCCACAGCATTTGTCTTTATTTCAGTTTTTTCTCACTTTTAGCCTTCCAATGCTTCACTAATCCTGCTGATGGAGAAGCAAGCGAGTGGCTGCATGGAGCTTAGGTGCCAACTGGGCTTCAAAACACTGCCAAAATGGTTAAACAGGTTTTCTGTGTTTTGGTTTTTTTTGCTTTCTAGACAGCAATGTGGCTACCCTTGCTCAATTTTTGCAGTATTTCCACCAGAGGTTATGCCATTTGTTTCCACAGAATGACATACATAGTCTAATTACATCCACCCAAAATTCAATAAATGTTTGAGACATCTAAAAAAGTATTGTTTCTTTATGTATAGATTAGAAATAATATTGAGATCAGGTAGGTGTCTCAGTTTGGTGCTGAATATCTGATTACTCATGGAAATTAACAGCCCAATAACTTGCCTAAATATGTGTAACTTGATCTATTTGAGATCACAGAATGGTTTGAGTTGGAAGAGACCTTAAAAATAGTCTCATTCCAACCCACCCTGCCATGGCTAGAGGCAAATTCTACTAGATGTCAGTGTGCCTAAGACAGACATTTAGTCAAATGTGCTTGAGATCATGCCCTCTTGGACCTGAGCAGATGGGTAACCTGCACAGACGAAACCCACATTTTAGACAATGCACATCTTAATTTATGCACAATTTATTCAAATCCAGACTGCCAAACTGGGCAAAACCAGAGTTTTCTTTTGAGCATTTAAAAAGTTTAGGAAAAAAAGCTAAGAGCTTCTAACCAGTCAGTCTCTCAATTCAACTTAGAATTAAAATGCAGAGGTTTAATCCAATCCTTCTTTTATTTTTCCTATATCAGAAAGGAAAAGCAAAAATAAAGCCCAAACTAAAGAAAAATGCAGGTTCAGAAACATCAAATACGAAGATGTGCTATAGAACAAGAGTCAGTTCTCAGCAAGTGACTTATGATTGTCTTTTTTTTTTTTTCAAGGATAAAATTACACAAATTATGTAGCAGAATGCCACCCTAATTTATTTAAATGTGACTGTGACAAATGTGACTGTGACAAACCAAGTATGCCTGATTAGACCACGAAATACCACAGTAAATCCTAAATGGCAACTGGGCCATGTGAGATAGGAACCTATGACAAGAATAATTTGTGGAATGGTCTTCCAAACCTCCATAATTACAAAAGTTAACATGTCAGGGATGTAAGAGCCATCCCTGTTTCATGATTATGATATGAATGGGCTGAATTGCCACTGTATCAATAGACAACCTTTTTATCATAGTTTCCTGAAAATTGAGTGTTTAGCTACTAGGGGGTACAGATTTTAAATATTAAAATACTGCTATGATATTTTAAGAGTGGAGCTAAAATACAGAATTTGCTGATATTTTCCTTGATCTATTTTTTTACATTCTTACTGAAGAAAGAAATCACACTCAGAATTGAACTTATGAAGAGGAAGGCATTTAGCCTGTATTACCTCCTCATTAGTTCAGTTAAAAGCAAAACAAACATGATGTTGTGGGTTGTTAGTATTTCTCTCCTTTGTAGTTAATACAAATGCATCCTTTTAAAATCTCAATCATGGAATGAAAAAACATTCCAATCAGAATTAATGTTAGGCAAAATTACATAGTGCAACTTGAAAATGAATGACAGTAAACACAGTTAGAAAGAAGTAACAGAGCTTATTCATGAAGACTATTGAAAGAGATTACAGAAGTCAAGGCATGTGAAACAGAAGGGAAACTTTGACACAATAGCTGTGTTCTCCATATTTTCTGAAGTTACCTTTTAGTTCTTGTACTTATTCCACTAGTGATTCAGATTTACTGGCCAAAATCTTCAGCTGGACTGTAATGGAGACTAGCAGGACAAAGTCTCCTAATCAAACAAAACTAACGACAGAAAGAGTACTCAAGAGTAAGTAAATAGCACAGAGATGACATAAAGAGCACTCAAGGGACAAGTTGTGATATCTGGTGCATTTTCCTGCACTCACCAAGTAAAAGTGTTGGATTTATCTAACTTCCCAAGTGGGTAGAAATCATTATGTCAGAGTATTTGGTTATCTAAGATGATATATTATAAAAAAAAAAAAAAGAAAGTCTTACCTTGAAAGTCAGTAAAGGATCTGTGAGAGCAAATTCCAGAGTTGAAATACTTAGTCTATGCCTTCACTCTTCTCAGGACACGGCTCCTAATAAGGGGTGTTAGCTTCACACTTCTGTAAACGACTAAGGAGTTTCCCTAGAAAGGCATATTATCATCTGGACATGTTAGCCACGTAAGAGAAAATCCAGCAACATTTCAAACTAGAAAAGGGATTTTATTTCTAGCTCTGCAGAGAAGTATATTTCCTTGAATTACCCTGTGCTGTATAGCTTAACTATGAATGTTTCAGATCAACAAAAACCCTCCCAGGAGTACATTCCTGACATAGGTATTCAAAAGAAAAAATTATGAACTAAGAACCAACAGAAAGGCAGAGGCATACTAGTGATCTACTCTCTGTTTAAGTAGAATAAAAACAAGTAATAGAAAAACAAGAATAAAACGAGAAGTTATTTACTTGGGAACAGAAAGCTAAAGGAAGGTTTTCACTAGAAGACAAAGTTCTGAAAGGAAGAAATGGATTCTCATGTTCGTATAAAATAGTGCAATAGACAATAATCATAATAGATAAAAAAAAAAGGAAAAATTCTTTTGAATAAAACCTATAGGTTTTTGAGGAGCTCATAAGAGTGATAATTGAGTTACAAATATACCATCAATCATTTCTTCAAGACTGATTTCTACATAAAACAAAAGCTGAATCTGAGATCTCAAAAGAAACATTTTTAGGATATGAAAATGTCATATGAGGAGTTAGAAAACACGTAAAAGCCAGAGAATATTCATAAAGTTAAGCATGCACAACTATGGAGAAAATATCAGTTAAATGTCTCAGAAAAGGTTCAGTGAGCCTTTGCTATCTAAGAGTTTTTAGTCAAACTTGATTCCAAACTTTGATTTTACAGATAAAGACGATATAAAATAAGCTTTCTAAATTGTCACTTAGTAAAATAGTGTTAAATCACAGAATCCTCATTTTGAATGTCTAGGCAACAGAAAAAAAAGGGTGGGTTTTTTTTTATTTGAGGCTAGGTAATATGAAAATGAAGTATAACTTGAAATATAAGCACATTTCAATAAAACATTATTTTCATCCACATTAAGAAAATTCTTTGAGTAAAAAGATATCATTCTTGTTATAAAAATTATTTTAGCTCTTCAGATGTGCCTAAAAAAAAGGCGAGCAAGGGACAATCACTGCTAATAATTCATATTTTGTGTTATTTCTGAACTAGATTAGTGTTTGTTTAAGCAAGGCATTTGTCAGCAGCATTCTGGTGTCCAGTGCTACTAAATGTGCCCTACAAAACTCTACAAAGCATCCAGCTGCTAGCCCAGGATGCACAGGTTTTCCTTAAGTCCTACGCTTTAGCTCCCATCCCTGGGAGTTATCTTATTTATGTTACCCTGCACCAATGGCACTAGACACTGTTCAAGAAGGTGAATAAATGCCCAAGTGCTTTCTGTACCAATTAAAGACAGAAAAGCATGGGAAACCAAGAATATTATGGCTGACATGTACTATCATTATCAAAATAAAAGCATTTTAAGTGCTTCAGAAAGTAGAAAACTGACCTTTTCACAAATGTTAAGTGTCATGGCAAAAGAGCCTCTTGGTGTTGAGTGCTTCTGTAAGTCAGCATTTTAATTACCTGACTGATTTACATTTCCAGTTTATTTACCTCTTCTCAACAGCCAGCTCATCTTTCATCTTATGTGTGCAATCACAAGCAGTGTGAAATGTTATTAAAATGCTTAGGCATAATTGATAAAGAGTCAAGTTCCCAGCATGCTTAAATGACTTCCATCAGAATGAATTTTCTAAATTTATTTTTAAGATCCTGCCCTAAAGGTTTTCTAAAACATGACTTTGAAACTCAAGACAGCTGTGTAGTTCCTTATGGAAGACACAGCCTAATGTTGTGAACCAATGTAAGAAATCTGTGCAGAAGAACGATCTCATTACAGAGGAAGGGAATGCAATGCAAAAGAAACATCTAGGTGGGAGGAAAACAATTACACTCTTGCAAGAAAGGAAACAAAGAATTAAACTGTTTTGCATTATCCCTATTCACTTGCAACTGAGAAAATTGGAATAACTCCCTCCTTAATAGTGGTTCCAGAAATGTAGCCTTTGCATAGGTGTCCATTTTCAGTCATTTGTAGTCCATACCCTTTCCTGATGACCTAATGATGAAGAAAAAAAATATTCTTATCTTTCTTCAACTGTTTAAAAACCATTTTTCTAAAATACTAATTAAAGTTGATTTTTCTTCCAAGATAGTTCTCATTTTGTGGGTCCAAAAAATGGACATAGAAATAAAGGCTTTAGTCTACAAGTCTTGATCTGAGAAGCATTTTTCTTTTAGGCAAAGTTAAGGTCCTGTTCCAAGCAGCTTATTTCTAATTACTTTATTCTGAGTAAGAGGCTCTTTTATTCTTATCAGCAGAAGTTTATTAAAAGGGAATCTGCAGTCTTCAGCAGACAAGATACATTATCTGAACTCTCCCTTCATCACCCGATTAAACCAGATTTATAGATAATTGTGCACGTATAAGGGACTAAGAATTTTGTTGAAAATTCCATATTGCAAGGAATGACATCTACATCATCAAGGACAATGTGCTACTAGATTTATAAGCCATCAGGCACCATAAAAGACATTGCTGGTTGAACCTGTATACTGTTTGCCAGATGATGTCACACTGGATATAATGTAAAAGGATCTGGCATATCAGTGATACAATTAAAAGATAATATTCGTCCTGTCCCTTTTTAACTAAGAAATAATTCACTAGGTAGATAAATGAGGCTGAATAGCTGGTAGCTTATGTCCTGAGATTACTGCAATGAAAAATAGTTCATGACTGTCTTCAACTCTTATTTTATGAATGAGCATAAGAAATTGGTTTGATAATTGGTATTTGCAACTATTCCTGGGGTTTAATTATGTATTTAGAATTTGATTTTTAATTACCATTACTTAAAATAGTCATGTTACTAAACCTTGAAATATTCGTTTTAGTATAATCTGTGCTTAGAATGTCACTCGAAGAAATGGCACTTCAGTCTCTATTCACTAAAGAATTGCAGTTTTAAAGGGATCAGATTATCCATCTGTGCTTCAGCTCTTCAAGCTGACATTCTTCTCACATTTTTTTTCTGAAAGACACAGTTTTCTTGATATGATTTATGCCAGCAGTTGTGGGGATCCCAGCTGGTTCTGGGATCTCTGAGTAGCTGAAAGGTTGAAGGTGGAACACTTGTGCCTGGTCAGGTAATCACCACGGACAGTAATAGCTTGGCACAAGAATGGGTTTCCTGGTAAGAATGCTGAGTCAGGGCTGCTGGACATGCGTGGATGTACGTGGACAGGTGTCCAGTTGTGAGCTGTTTATGTTACAGTTAAACCAATTGTATCTGTAGATGTGTTACTGAGTACAGTATATAAGCAGCCACGCTGCTTCTAAGAAAAAGTTCCAGGTTCCAGCTTCTAAATAAAAGTTCCTGATCTCCGAACACGTGAGCCATATCGCAAGTTCATCCCTGACCGCGATAAGCAGTGTCATGCTTATTGTAGGTAATTACTTACTTCATATATTGCATCATAAAACCTTAAACCATAAAGCTGATTCTCTCTATCTTTGGTTTCTATATAAATTTTAGTACATGTATAGTTCCCAGCATGTGTTCTATGCTTATAGCTGTAGAGACAGCACATAATGTGCTAATAACGCAGATAGCAGACACAGAGAGCTTTGTTGAAAACAGATTCTACATTTTACTTACTAAATAAACTTCTTGGCTTCTACTATCAGTATCTCTCATTCTGGAAATGATTCACTCACAGGAAAACAAACTGAAGTACTAATGCACCTGGTGACAAAACTGTAACTTCAGTGAATTTAGGAATTTATCTTTTGTCTGTTGGTTTTGTTGTTTTGGGTTTGTTTTTTTTTGTTGTTGTTGGTTTTTTTTGTTTTGTTTTTTTTGTTTGTTTTGGTTTGGTTTGTTTTTTTTTGTCCGCAAATGATATTATTAACAGTCAGACAATTCAGGGCATAGTTCAAGGAATAGCATATGTATGGGGGGGCAGAAAAGCGCCTGCCCCTGAGTATGGGAGCTGTGCATGACATTCAGCTCTAAAAACAGCAAAATGTTCCTGGCCCATACATTTACCAGTAGAGACATAGCCTGGAATTAACTTTAGTTATCAGTTCTTCAGCTTTAAGACACTACCGTCAAAGTTTTTTGCAATGCATTTTTTTCGTCTACTTGGAAAAACATGTTTGTTAAAAGAAGAATTTTCATTATTGTACTCTTTAACCCAGCCTAACATTCTATTCTGGAAGATCTAAGTTTTTCACTATATTAAGGTCTCTCATTTTCAAGAACTTTCTCAGCTCAATTCACCCCTACTTACAGATTTTCATCTCATATCTGCTGATTTTCAACCCCAGCTGGTAAACTGAACACCACACATCTACTTACTCTCTCCCTTCTGGTGGGATGTAGGAGAGAATTGAAAGTGTAAAAAGGGGACATCTGATGAGCTGAGATAAAGACAGCTTAATAGTTAAATCAAAAGCTGTGCATGCAAGCAAAGCAATACAAGCAATTCATTCACCACTTCCCACAGGCAGGAAGGTGTTCATCTGTCTTCTGGAAAGCCAGGCTTCATCATGCATAACAGTTACTTGGGAAGACAAATGCCTTAACAGCCCCCTTCCATGAAACTCCCCCAGTTTGTGTACCTGGCATGAAGACCTGTGGTATGGAATATAATTTTTCAGTCATCTCTGAGATCCCACTTTTATGAAGATTTTTACAGTAAGTCATCAATATATAACTTAGAAGTAGACAGCTTGAGAAATGGAAGGTTTTTATGTAATCACTAAATTAAAGAAATTAATAGGCAAACATGATTTATGTGTTCTTTTCCCCCATTAAATCTCTTTTTGCTTTTTCAATTTACTTTTTTTTTTGCTTTTTCAATTTACTTTTTTTTTTAATACTTATCTGTTTAAGTTTATAAGCTTGTAAACTTATAGGCTCCAAGCAAAGTAGTACAAGATAAACAAAGATAAATTACTTAAAAGATAATTACTTAATGCATCTAAATTATTAGCATAGTACCACACTTTTATGGTCCGGTTCTAAACATAATATACATTCTGGTTGTGTTGTCACTTGTGAGAACACCCATAGCTACAAGACAGAAACTGCAAATATTGTGGGTTTAGATTTATTTCAGACATTTTTAACTGGTACTTAAACACATATACATCAAAGTAATAATCAATAACCCCTTTTACCAGCTGAGAATAGCAACAGGTGTAATTTTCTTGTGATTTTCAAACAACTTGCCACTGCTCTGTTTATAAGTTAAATAAAATGTTATTACAATTTATGCCAGCAGTCTGGTTCTTGGTACTTTTCAGTGTTTAGTGTCCCTGTTATGTTTCTCTAATAGGTCTTCTTCCATATAACTGGTATTGCTCCTTTTCAAAGGGGATGGATCTCTTAGTCCGAGACCTGTATTTCTATTTTTTCTGACATTTTCTCTTTATCTACATAATTGTTTTACTGTTAACCTTATCTGACATTAAAGAAGAAACAGAAGGTTTGATTTCTGCAGTTAAATATTTTCCTGTAACTTTCTTGGTAATCCAGTAGTTCCTCTATCACGTGGCTTTTTCATAATTTGAACACAGGCAGCCAAATCCTGTAGTCAGTCTGAGCAAAAGGCCTGTAAATAACATTTAAGTTGCATATTTTATGGAATATATATAATGCTAAAGCATTACTGTTAGCCTCAAAGCATTGCTATTAAAGGTGGATCACACTTGTAACTGTAAAATAAATATGCAGTCATTACACTAGTTAATGTAATCCAGCAACCCCATCCTCCTTTCTTAAAATTATCTTTGTGAAATGGAATGATCCTTGGGTAGAGCTGAAAGCAGGGAGAGATATCCAAGGACAGCTTAAATGTCATGAAAATTTTATTTCAGGTTAGTTGAATCCAATTCCTTTCACCCTTTACTTTGGCCAGGTGAAGATTCTTTCTGAGATTAAGACCTAAATTTAATTATCTACCTGTGGGTCAGAAATCTTGTCCACTGGGGAAAAAAAAAAAAAAAGAAACAGAAGAAAAATAGAAGAATAAATTTAAAAAGGAAAGCTCTTTCTACTCTCATAGGAGAAATATAAGGTCTTCTTTAACACATCTGTCTATAGCATCTAAAGTATAAGAAAAAATGTAGTTATATGAATATTCAATACTTAGTACTACTGTCAAGCATTAGGCAACCTCCTACAATCTCCTACTGTGTGATCACCATGTCTAACAATTGTCCTAGCTTAGCTCTATGAATCAAGAACATATTTCTCAAAAATAAAAGTTTCTTTTATTATTTTCAGAATACAGATTGTATATCTTGTTTTGTAATTAATAATTTTGTGTTCAGAAACAACCATGACTATTATTTTAAAAGAAAAGACTAGAGGCTATTTGCTTGACTGTTACTTTGCAGATCTCTGTTTTAGGTTAAAAAAATATTGCAGTCAGTGCACAAAGACATTAAAAGCTCAGGTACTCTTATATATTTAAAATAGCATAGCAGCAACAGTATTTATGTGTATATTTATCATTGTTGTGCATAGTCAAATACTCTAGCCCTCTTAGTCAAAGCCAATAGTAGTAAGAAAGAAGTAATGTGTTCTTAATTTATCCATTTGGCTGGCTGCTTAAAGATG